>CM022298.1:129564439-129785820 GCA_011799875.1 Thinopyrum elongatum
GTTTTAGGGTTTATGTTAGTTTTAGGATTAGTTTAGTTATGTTAGGTTTAGTTATTTTATTTTAGTTATTCAGTTTAGTTTATTTTAGTTTAGTTTGTTAATTTAGTTTTAGAAAGAGAAACGAAAGAAGGAAGAAAAGAACGAATAGAAGAAGAGAAGAGAGAGGAGGGAAGAGAAGGAAAGAAGAAGGAAGAGACGAAGAAGAGACGAAGAGAAGATAGAATGCAAGCAGAAAGAAGAAAAGATAGAAGAAGCAGAAGAAGAAGAAGAAGAAAGAAGAGCAGAGGAGAGGAGGCAGGAGGAAAGAGGAGGCAGGAGGGAAAGGCAGGAGGGAGGACAAGAGGGGAGGAGGGAGGCAGGATGAGAAGAGAGAAGAATAAGAAGGAAGAAGAATTTTCAAATAGAAAGTTAAACATCCTGTCAAATAAAAAAGACAAAGCAGTTACGTACATAAAATAATTAACACAAGGTTAAAATAATGTTAATTCAACGAAAAAACATTTTAGAGATGATAGCAGTTAGCTCACATAATAGGTGAAGAGCTAAACTTGTATAACGTAAGAAGACCTTACAAAAAGACAATATAAAAATAGAAAAGAACACTATAGATAAGTGTGAAAAAAACTCACCCCAGTTCAGTTTTCCCAAAAACATTAGCCTCACCATCCAAAATTTTCCCACTTCTTTCTAATTGTTTCTTCAAGGAAAATTGATATTCAGCACCTTCTTCTGCAGGACAATTTGCTCACGCGGAGTCTGCACATGCATCCAACAGACACGCACCTTCAGGTAGGCAACAATCAAGATACATAAGGACTAGCCTATCCACAACCTTCGGGACCTGCTGTGAAGTATTGGACTCTGCATCTGATAGCGCACCGCTTTAACTCATCCAATTACAACTGGCAAAAATCCATCGTTGCCACTCGTCAAAAAAAACAATCCATCTAGCATTGTGTGCCCTCTGCCTACACGGACAGCAGGGCCTGGACATATTCATCTTTTAGAAAAGGATAGCAAGAAAACCTTTACAGAAGGGCGTCTTTGACTCATCGACTACAAGCTGCTTCAACACATTCCATCAGGTCTTTCTGTTTGTCAACCACAGAAGCTTGTTTGAAAAACCCAAACTTGTCTTAAATTCTAGCCCCATGTTCGTCATGGCCAACTAATCAGCGTGGCCTAGGAGCTGTGTTATCACCCACTCGGGAACCCAAACCCATGATGCACGGGTTTCTCTGTGACACAAGAACTGTATTAGGGCACAGTCAATGCGCATCGTGGCCGTGTCAATATTCTTCATTCAAAGTGACAACATCAGAAGACGCGACACAATTGCCCTTCAAAACCAGTATTAAAGACAAGCCCAAAAGCAGCTACGAACAATCTTCATGTGTTGTCCAAGCAGACGCAATGCACTCGAAACCTCTCCCAAAGAACAGCGAACAGTTACATTGATCTATCACAAGCACAGCATTTGACGCCGCGGACTTTGCCGCCGTTTTCTTTGGTCCACTCCCAGCAACCTTAGGCGCGACGCTTCATAGAAACAACCCTACCGAGGGAAAAACAGGCGAAAAGAAGGGAGTCTACAGCATGGCAGACAACAGATCAGTTTATTCTACCCAAAAAAAAGGAAAAAAAAAGAACACAAACAAACGAGATTAGGAAATATACATTATTCCCGTCGAGCCCAATGCCATAACAACAGATAGGACTCGACAACCACCTCCAGCCTCTTAACCTCGAAAGAAAATGCTTTCCATTCAAGCTTCAACACTCGGGAAAGACAGACAGTCAACACTGACCACTGGCAATGCGTGGACTCCGACGGGAAGATGGATACCAACTTACTGATGACGCCCTAGAGGGATGGGTGCCACGAAGTCCATGCTTATCTTGCAAACAACTACCCTGCGCTTCCCTTGGCTAGAAGATACTGCAGGGGCCGGCCTTCACTCACCGACCCACATTTGTAGTTACATTCAGACTAGCAGGACATCCGTGATGCTGCCAACTGGCAACGACTTCAGCACATGCATCTGGAAAATTGAGAATTGCTGGTGACATTTGAGAATCAACTACACCTGTGGGGAGACCTCACACCGGTTCTTTCCTTCATGAGCATCAACTTTTCTCTGGGAAAAAAATTCCGACTTCTCTACGCCTTATCTCCTCATTCCTTAAACTGCCTGTTGAGTGGAAACCATATATCTGGGTAACAAATCTCATGCCCATGAAGGACTGCGATTGCGTATCGCACCACAGCTTGGAGTCGGGGCTGCACGAAATGTTGTCTCCATCGGAAGCTCTAGATGGTTCAACATTGGGAGGCACACCATGTTGCACGGCAGTGGGGAATCAGGCGCAACATGCTCGGCATTGATGTCACGGCAACAGAATGCATGATCAAATGTTAACATTGGCGACGAAATACTGCACGTTCCAGAGCAAAAAATGCACACGGAAAAATAGTAGAATAAAAAGATAAAAATAAAACAACTCAAAAAATGAGAAAAAATAAAGAATCTGAACAAATTCTAACAAAAACCTTCAACACACTGTCAGCACCGATATGAGGAGAGCAGATGACACCATCGACTTTGCCGACTCATTATTCGCTGGCATTTGCCTGCTATCAACCATACACACCCCCTCACCTGCATCCCCATCAAGCCTTCGCCATTAAACTAGTGACACCTTGGCCAAAGGTACCGCAGCAGCAGATCAACTCCTATCGCATATTAGACATGGATAGGAAAAGTTAACAAAGAAAAATTCATGATGAACATACACACAGAAAATATAAAGAAAAGTAGTTAACTGCTATTCTGAAGTATGTGCAATTAACTGATATATGATGACTAAACCATTTCCACAACCAGCAACCCTTCCAATCGAACTCATCCCGAGAAAAACAAAACACCTCACACTCCCCGCCGCCTGTACATGCATACAGAAAACGACCCCAACTTAGATAGAAACTATGGACTGAAGACATGACGCATAAATCGAAATATGGAAATAATCAAAACAAAATCAATTGCCCCGCAGCCATAGTAACAAGGTGAATTCGGGAGAACTAATACTATACACACCCACGCAGCCACTCCTCCCGCGCCGGAAAACTTAAGAAAAAACATACCAGAAGACAGGCGAGATCCCTTGCAGATCCAACGGCGGGGATGAAGACAAGACGACTTCCGCCGCGCGAGGAGGCAGAACAAAAACAGCCGTCTCCTGCTTTCGACGATACCACCGCCCGAACGGCCGGTTGGTTAGGATTAGAAGCGATCGTTGGTGACGGCGCCACGGCGTCTGCCCAGGGAAAGGAAGAGTTCCTGTGAGAGAAAATAAAGACAGAGGGCCACAAATGGAGCAGTTAAGACAAGAGAGACCATATAGGCCCACAAGCGCAACACGCTGTTAGCCCAAACCCCCCACCCCTCTCCCCTCGCAGTTAGCCCAAATGTTACCCCCAGTTAGCTCAACCTAACTAATCAAAAGCGTGATCACTACCAAGTCTGTTAGCACAAAACAAAACACTAGCAGTCAGCTTGCGCTAAACAAACAGTTACTACTCATTAAAAAACGAGTTACAAGTAAAACCCAGCGAATCAATTGCAGTTAGCCCAACAAAAATCATATAAAAAACAGATAGACTTGCTATGTATAAAAAAGAAAACAAAAAGATTTATAAGAAATTGTGGGGTAGTCCCCCCCCACCAACCCCTCCCACTCGCAGTAAGCCCAAACGTACCCCCGTAGTTAGTAAACAAAAAAAACACAATCACTTGAAGTTAATCATACTCGGCAGTTACTAGTGAACTCCTTCGGCAGTTAACTCATACACAAGAATTTAGTACTGTCAGAATTAGCGGTGGGTGAGAGTCTACTCTCCCCCTGCGAGCAGAACTACCCCCGTGGAAAAAAAAAATAAATCCCCCAATGCAGAAAAACCTTACGCGCAAAAAACAATCTTTAGTGCGTAGCTAATAAAGAGGTCGTCACGAGATTGGACCGCGTCTTGACGTCTGTGTCTCTCCTGCCAGCTAACCCGGGGAAAAAATGAAATTCCCCAATGAGAGGAACAGTAGAAATTACGTGCAAACAGTAAAGAAAGGGATAAAGGACGTAATAGAAATTGACATAGATTGAGATGCTGACATAAGCCTGCATCGAAAGGATTCCCACGCCCCGCAAACAGTCCATCTACAACGGACCGAAACACAAGCAATCCACCAAATCCAATGACCGAAATGGCAAATTGAGCACCAAATAACGAAAATAAGTGGTACATACGTACGTGAATCAAACTAGAACTAGAAAACAATAAAATATATAGAAGGATTACGACCCCCCTGCTACCTATCAAGCTATAGAAACAAAAGAACACCAGTTCTGCCACGGTCAATGATCGAAAATGGCAAATTAGTCCTAGAAATAACAAAAAATACATTCATATTAAGAAAGCAGATCAAAATCGTGACACAAAAACATGCCAATTATGATGCATTATGACACTCGATTGCTAGTTCATCTAAAATAAAAAACCAGAAAATGCAAATGAGACCCGCTCAATGATCGAACTCGCAAATTACACGCTCGAAATTATGCATACACGCGCTAAATTTGTGCGCAAATCATATTAGACCTAAAACATAGCGATTCCCAGCAGTTTCAACTACGGGACTGATCGAGACAAAGAGCTTTTCTCGATTGAAAATAGCGATACAAAGGAGTTAGGTTTGCTTCTCAGTGTAGTTAGGTCCTGTCTTCCCAGCAGTTAGGATGGGTTCCTGAATAGCTTATTCAGGAATCAGTTGCAGAATAGCTAGGATGTAATATATATATATATATATATATATATATATATATATATATATATATATATATATATATATATATATATTTCACAGTGCAATTTCAGAGCAAACATATGAGATATCCAACACATATAATTTCATCATACATGCATAGTTCCATCCAACCATACATAACAAGTTCCACATACAGGCATCCAACCATACATATTACAATAGTTTCATCCGACCATACATGCATAGTTCATCGATACAAAAGAAACAGAGAAAGGGATAACAAGCACTCCATCAATGCAAGCTTCCATGAAGTGAATGAAATCTGCAAAATGGGAAATAAGAAAGTTAGAATAAGAAGATTAGAAGAAGAAGAAGAAGAGAAGAAAATGAAGAAGAAGAAGAAGTATATGACATTTATGAGCTAACTTAGGTAAAAAATGATGTTTATGAGCTAACTTAGGGATAAAAAAGACATTTATGAGTTAACTTAGCTAAAATGGATCATTTTGAAACTAACCTAGGTAAAATGGATCATTCTAGAGCTAACCTAGGTATAATGCATCATTTTGGACTAACCTAAGTAAAATGGATCATTTATGAGCTAAAGTAGCTAAAATTGATCATTTTGGAGCTAAACTAAGTAAAATGGATCATTTATGAGCTAACCTAGCTAAAATGGATCATGTTGGAGCTAACCAAGCTAAAATGGATCATTTGGAACTAACTTAGGTAAAATGGATCATTTTGGAGCTAACATAGGTAAAATGAATCATTTGGAGCTAATCATTTTGGAGCTAAACCTAGGTAAAATGAATCATTTTGGAGCTAACTTAGGTAAAATGGATCATTATTGAGCTAACCTAGCTAATTATGCCATTCTTGAGTTCACTAAGCATATTACCAGTTTTGACATAAGTAAGCTAAGTATAGGTATTTATTGAGCTAACCTAGGTAACTTTTCATATTAGAGCTAACTTAGCATATTAGAGCTAACTTAGGTCATTTGGAGCTAACTTAGGTAAAATTGATCATCGACCTCTCGACCCTCGACCCTCGCCCCTCGACCCTTGACAGTCGACCCTCGACCCAATCCGCGACACAAGACCTCGACCCTCGACCTTTTTTGCGAGTTCTTGGGGGCTAGGGGTTGAGGGGGAGAGGGGGGAGGGGGAAGAGGAGGAGGGGGAAGGGGGGGGGGAGGAGGGGAGGGAGCAGGAGGGGGGGGAGGAGGAGGAGGAGGAGGAGGGAGGAGGAGGAGGAGGGGGTGAGGAGGAGGGAGGAGGAGGGAGGAGGAGGAGGAGGAGGAGAGGAGAGGGAGGAGGAGGGGAGGAGGAGGAGGAGGAGAAAGAAAGAGAAAGAAAGAGAAGCAGAAGAAGAAGAAGAAGGAAGAAGGAGGAAGCGGAGAGGAAGGGAGAGGAGGAGGAGGAGGAGGAGGAGAGGAGGAGGAGGAGGAGGAGGAGGAGGAGGCGGAGGGGGAGTGAGGAGGAGGCGGAGGAGGGAGGGGCGGAGCTGGGCGGAAAAAAGAAAGGAACAAAAAGAAAGAAAAGAAAAGAAAAGAAGAAAGAAAAAGAAAAGAAAAGAAAAAAAACAAAAAGAAGACAAAAGAAAAAGAAAAGAAAAAAAAGGCGCAGAAAGCGGGGGGGCGGCGGAGGGGGGGGGAGGGCGGAGGGCGGAGGAGGGCGGAGCGGAGGCGGGGGAAGCGGGGGGAAGGAGGGGAGGAGGAGGAAGGAGGAAGGAGGGAGGGGGGAGGGAGGGGAGGAGGGAGGAGGAGAGGATGATGAGGAGGCGCGGTCCACCGACCCGCAGCCGCCGCCCGCCGAACGCGAGACCCCCTCCCCCTTCTCATTTCATAAAATTAAACTAAACTAAACTAAATAAAATAAAATAAAATAAACTAAAAAACATAAACTAAAATAATCTAAAAACTAAACTAAACATAAACCTAAAACTAAACAAAGTAAAAAAAACTAAAAGTAAAGTAAAAAAAACAGAAAAAAAAAGGGTGAGGAGCTCACCGCAGGGGAGGGGGGCGGCCGGTGGAGGAGGGGCCGGCCCGATGGAGTAGGTCGCCGTAGGGGAGGGGGGCGGGGCCGCGGCCTTCCTCATGGCGGCGCTGGGCGGCCGCCGCAGGGGAGGGGCGGGGCGGTCTGGGAAGGGCGGCGGGACGGCCATGGGGTGGCGGGGCGACGTGGCCAGGGCTGCGGGGGGCCAGGGGCGGCGGGACGGCCACCGCAGGGGAGGGGGGCAGGGCGGCGGCGGGGCGGGCGCGGGGGCAGGGTGGGGGTTGGGGTTGCGGTGGCTGGCGGCGGTTAATTGGGGTCGGGTGCGGCGGGGGGTCGGGTCGGGGAGGGAGAGAGAGAGAAGAGAGAGAGAGAAGGGGGCGGGACGGCTGTTAGATAGTCAATTCTTTGCCGTCTGCTGGCGGACAGCAATGAGGTGGGGCTGATGGGCCGTTATGGTTTAGGCCTCCACTCGACCCCACCCACCTGTTTGCCGTCAGCTGGCAGACGGAAAAGAACTGGCTTATGGCAACTAGGCTCTTTGCCGTCAGCCAAGTCTTTGTCGTCCGTTTTTTATAAGCAGACAACAAAGGCCTTCTTTGCCGTCCGCTAGCAGATGGCAAAGAATTGGCTGATGGCAAATTCCCTGACTCCAGTAGTGTGCATGGGAATCCCTACTCACTCACATTGATATCTATTGATGGGCATCTCCATAGCCCGTTAATACACCTAGTTGATGTGGGACTATCTCCTTCTTTTTGTCTTCTCCACAACCACCATATTCTATTCCACCTATAGTGCTATATCCATGGCTCACGCTCATGTATTGCGTGAAAGTTGAAAAAGTTTGAGAACATCAAAGGTATGAAACAATTGCTTGGCTTGTCATTGGGGTTGTACATGATTTAATACTTTGTGTGATGAAGATGGAGCATAGCCAGACTATATGATTTTGTAGGGATAACTTTCTTTGGTCATGTTATTTTGAGAAGACATGATTGCTTTATTAGTATGCTTGAAGTATTATTGTTTTTATGTCAATATTAAACTTTTTTTTGAATCTTATGGATCTGAATATTCATGCCACAATAAAGAAAATTACATGGATAAATATGTTAGTTAGCATTCCACATCAAAAATTCTGTTTTTATCATTTACCTACTCGAGGACGAGTAGGAATTAAGCTTGGGGATGCTTGATACGTCTCCAATGTATCTATAATTTTTTATTGTTCCATGCTATTATATTATCTATTTTGGATGTTTTATATGCATTAATATGCTATTTTATATTATTTTTGGGACTAACTTATTAACCTACAGCCCAGTGTCAGTTTCTGTTTTTTCCTTGTTTTTGAGATTCGCAGAAAAGGATTATCAAATGGAGTCCAAACGGAATAAAACATTCGCTATGATTTTTCTTGGACCAGAAGACACCTACGAGACTTGGAGATGAAGTCAGAAGACCCACGAGGCGATGAAAAGCCATAGGGGCGCGCCCTAGGGGGGCGCAGTCGGTGCAACAGACCCTGGGTCCATTGCACGGACTGTGCATAGGCCAGAGACAAGATTGCAAGACCAAGATCAAACCAAACAAGGAGGATCAATTCCTTTGAAGGATCCAAGAGCAAGGTGAGCCAGAGGAATGAGGCATCACTAAGGGAAGGGCCTACCTTGCTGGCCAGGTGAGCCTGGCAGGGTCGGGTTTTCCCCTGGAAGCAAGCTCCCAGATCGTCCCAGCAGGCCTGCCGGGGCTGGCGGATGCGAGCCACTCCACCGCTCCACCTCACAAGCGACGTAAGTCAGTAATCGAAGCGGTGTCAAGCTCCAAAGTGACTAAGTGGCTGCTTTCTGCCACATGGCAGCCACTTCCTACAGCAAACACCTCCATATGACACCCGTCCTGAGACGTGTTAAGAAAGCAGGCGCGAAGCTGGCAAAAAAGCCCGGAAGGGCCTGCCGGGCGAGCTATGATGTGACACAGAGCGGCGCATTTAATGCGCTTTGTCAGCCTGCAGAGTTAGATATGAGAGCACTGTTAGCTATCTAATCAGTACGCAAAGACTGATTTGCCACTGTGGTGATCCCTTAATCTATAAAAGGAGGCCCATGGCGACCATAGAAAGGGTTGAATCCTCGCATACCCATACACGCGTAGCCACTCTCGCCCCTAGAGCAACCTTGCCAGGCGAGTGTGCTACGTTTCACCACCATTATCCACCATCATTCCACCAAAAGCAGGAGTAGAGTTTTACACCTCACGGCGGCCCGAACCTGGGTAAAGACTGCCCGTGTGATCTCTGTCGTGCTACGCGATGCTTCTTCGCTCTTTGTGCAACGTAACCATCCCCCCGCCGAACCAAAAGGGGTTGATGGCCACATAGGTGGCCATGGTTTCCCACAACATCTTTGGCGCGCCAGGTAGGGGAATCACTTGCGCGAAACCGAGAGTGTACGCCGTGCGCCATCTTCATCGACATTTTTCGTCGTCGACGGCGTCATCGACTATTGGGACCAAGAGGAAGTCCGGAGCTGCAAATCACCCGTCCACCTCCAAGGCTCCGCCGCCCGTGACTGCTGAAGTCGCGGGGAATGCGGGGGCTCGCGAGGGTGTGGATGCTGCGGGGGACGTGGTTGGCGCAGGCGGCACCGTTGCCACCTCCCCCACGGCCGAAGCAGGAACGGGAGGTACCGGGGAAGGACAGCATCAGCAACATCCCGACGGCCATGCTCCACGAGGTACGGATGGAGGGGTCGTTCCGCCTGAACCCTTTCTCCTCACCAACGGGCACAGCCGCAATGATGATGCTCGCTCTGAGGCGAATCGCAACCCTTCGGCCGCCCCCACTGCGGGCGCGACCGCAGGGCACGCACCACCCCCGGGGCGGGCTGACCCAGCTACTGTGCCCAATGGAGCCGCTGGCCCTCAGGCGCCTCTGCCGCGTCCCCATGCCGTCCAAACGGCTGGTTCACAGCAGCAAGGGCGCGGCACGGTCGCCACCGGCAATGTCAGGAGCCGAGCGATGCTACGATCTACATCGTCATCACCTATGCCAAGAACTGCCTCAGAGGCCATGGCGCGAGCCCAACTGCTATTGAGATTTCCACCGGCGGTAGACCAGATGGATGGGTGGCGAGCCATCATCCAAAGTTTGATTAGTTTTGCCGAGGCGGAAGGATCACAGCGGGCCGAACTGCCACGGCCTCCCTAGGCAGCAATGACGGCTCGTGCGGCTGGTCGTGCGAGAGGGGCCACCCTCATGGTGCAATCCCCACCACGGCAAACCGCCCGGGAGCCACAAGTCCAGGCGTTCGATGATGTCTCGATGGCCTCGTCAGATCCTCGAGCGCGTCAAGGCCGACAGCATGCCCTAGAGGACAGGCGAAGGGAAGGCACGCGCGTCATCGACGAGCGGCTCCGCGACAACCCCCGCCGGGCCAATGGGTGCGGTGGCCCCGACATCGACGAGCCCGCGCTCGAAGATGGCAGGTGCCTGCCTTTTGAGGTTGGGTGCCCTGCCTTCACCCGTGAGCTACGGCAAGTCCGTTGGCCGTCCACTCGCACGTTTAAGCCAGAGATACCCGAGAAGTATGATGGGAGGCTAAACCCGGCAGAGTTCTTGAGCATCTAAACCATTGCTGTTCAAGCTACCGGGGGAAGAGATGAGAAGGTGTTCGCCAACTACTTCCCTTTGGCCGTCAAGTCAAATGTGAGGTCTTGGCTGATGCACCTGCCGGAGAACTCCATTTCGACCTGGGCTGACCTGTGCCACGAGTTCATTGGTGCCTTCACGGGTGGCCATCAAGAACCAGGGCGGCCCAGTGACTTGCAGCTTCTCCGGCAGAAAGAAGGAGAAGCTCTGTGGAAGTACTTGCAAAGATTCAGTCGAGTCCACAGAAATATACCAGATATCCACGCACCTGCCGTGATAGCTGCCTTTCAATCCAACGTGCGCAACCGCAGGACACGTTCCAAGATGAACGTTCGGTTGCCCAAGACTGTGAAGGAGCTTTACACTTTGGTGGACAAGTGTGCTCGGGTGGAGGAGGGGAGGAAGCTTCCTGGAGAGGAAGATTGCGTCGACATCGACTCAGAAGATGACGACGAAACCATTAGTAAGAAGAAGAAGAAGAACAAGAAGCACAACAAGAAGCGCAAGGATAAGACAGTGATGGCTATTGAGGGGTCAGGCACGCCTAGTACTGCCAAGAAGGCCAAGGGTGAAGCCCCCGGCAAGGAGGCTACCGCATGCGCTGACTGCCGGGAGGCGGCGGCTGCCGAGAAAGCTGGGAAAGGTGATGGGCCGTACTGTAAGATTCATCGAACCAAGGGCCATGATCTCCAGGAGTGTTATCAAGTTGAGCAGCTCATCAAGAGACAGAAGGCTGAGTATGAGAAGCGTGATAAGGAAAAAGGTCAGAGCGGCGCTGGTGGGAAGGGCCGGGGTGGTGAAGCAAATCGCCCCGGCAAGGCTCCTCGGAACCAAGGGAAACCCGCCAAGGGCCGAGAGAAGGAGGATTGCAGTAATGAGAGTGATGGAGGGAATGAAGAGGAAACCAGCGAGCAGGAATTCCAGAAGGCCACTGATGCCCTATGCATTGACGGGGGTGCATTTTGGCATTCCTCTCACCGCCAACTTAAACAGTGGGCACGTGAAGTCAATGCCATGGAGCCAGCGGCAGATTCTCGGAAGCCGCTCAAGTGGTCACGCACGCCCATCATCTTTGATGAAGATGACCACCCCGACCACATCACTGCGGTAGGGTGCTTGCCATTGTTGGTCTCACCAACAATTCGCAACCTCAAGGTCACAAAGATGCTGGTTGACGGCGGGGACGGGTTAAACTGATTTCCCCAAAGGTTATCAGCAAACTCCAGATAGCAGAGGAAGAACTTAAGGCCACAGGCACGTTTCAAGGAGTCAATCCCGGCAGGAGCCGTCCTAAGGGAAAGGTTACGTTGCCAGTGACATTTAGAGGGGAGTTGAACTACAGGACCGAGAAAGTTGTGTTTGATGTGGTTGACCTCCCTCTGCCGTACAACGGGATCCTTGGGCGCCCGGCCCTAGCCAAATTCATGGCAGCATCCCACTATGCCTACAACACCTTGAAGATGCCAGGGCCGATGGGCGTCATTTCCGTTCCGTTGGACAAGAAAGATGCAATTATTTGCGTGGATAAAATGTACTGGGATGCGGTCACGGCAGAGGTCGCGGAAGCCACAGTTCCTGCCAAGGAAAAGCATAGCAGAGGCACTGGCAAGGAGTCCGGGAGGCGTACCTCTGTGGAATGTGCCGCGCCCATTGATGACAGGCCAGAGAGTTCCAACAGCAAGAGATCCAAGGCTACTCCACCCCAAGTGAAAAAGGCCGCGGCATGGCTGGCTGGCGCTGATGGTACTTTCACTATTAGCGCCACCCTTGATGACAAATAGGAAAGCGCGCTCGTTGCCTTCCTGCGGGCGAATATCGATGTGTTTGCCTGGCAACCATCTGATATCCCCGGTGTTCCCAGGGAGGTAATCGAGCACCACCTTGCTGTCTGCCCACATGCCCGGCCCATCAAGCAGAAGGTTCGGAAGCAGGCCTTGGAACGGCAGCAGTTCGTTGTCAAGGAAATCAAGAAACTTGAAGCAGCTAGTTTGGTCAGACAAGTACTGCATCCAACATGGTTAGAAAACCCAGTGGTTATGCGCAAGGCTAATGGAAAATGGAGGCTTTGCATAGATTTTATGGATCTAAACAAGGCATGCCCAAAGGACCCATTTCCCTTGCCGCGCATCGACCAGATCATGGATTCTACTTCAGGATGTGAGTTGCTCTCTTTTTTGGATGCATACTCTGGATACCATCAGATTTTTATGTCCAAGGAAGACGAAGAAAAGACCTCGTTCATCACCCCATGCGGCACGTACTGCTTTGTGCACATGCCTTTCGGGTTGAAGAGTGTCGGGTCCACTTTTGCAAGAGCAGTCCAGATTGGCTTTGAACCACAGTTGCACAGGAACATTGAAGCCTATATGGATGATATTGTGGACAAGACCAAGGACAGATCAACCCTCATTCAGGATTTAGAAGAGATATTTGCTAATCTGCGCAAGATCAACTTGAAGCTGAATCCGGAGAAGTGCGTGTTTGAGGTTCCCTCCGGCAAGCTACTTGGTTTCTTTGTATCCCGCCGTGGGATAGAGGCCAACCCCGATAAGATCAAGGCTATTGAGCAGATACAGGCACCCAAGACGGTTAAGGATGTGAGGCGTTTGACAAGATGCGTTGCCGCGCTTAGCGGGTTCATTTCCAAGTCTGCCGAGCGCACCTTGCCGTTCTTCAAGATTTTGAAGAAGGCAGGACCCATGAAGTGGACCCCGCAAGTAGATGCAGCACTGCAGGATTTGAAGGCCTACTTGTCTTCTGTGCCTATTTTGGTTGCACCCAAACCACAAGAGCCGTTACTGCTATATCTGGCAGCAACTAATCAAGTGGTTAGTGCGGCCCTAGTAACACAGCGAGAAGTGGAAGAAGCAGCCACCTCACCAAGTGTCCCGCCAGGGGAAGAGCAAGAGAGCGGCCCGACAAGGGCAGATACGGATCAGGACAAAGAAGAGCACGGCAGCGGAAGCAACCCCAAGGACACGACAAGGAAGAAGGTGGTGCAGCGCCCAGTATACTTCATCAGCTCCCTGTTGCAGGGGGATAGATCCAGGTATTCTGGCGTGCAAATGTAGATCTTTTGCCTTGTCATGGCCTCAAGGAAACTGCGCCACTACTTCCAAGCCCATGAGATCACGGTTGTCACCCGCTTCCCGTTACAAAGGATACTTCAAAACCCAGAGGCCACCGGCAGGATAGTGGAGTGGGCATTGGAGTTATCCAGCTTTGGCCTGAAGTTTGAAAGCACATCAACAATCCAGAGCAGGGCATTGGCAGAGTTTATGGCAGAATGGACGCCAACCCCTGATGAAGAAGTATAGGAAACAGTTATCCCCGGCAAGGAAGCGCCCCAAGAATGGATCATGTATTTCGATGGTGCCTTCTCCCTACAAGGTGCAGGGGCTGGCGTGCTTCTCGTGGCTCCAATTGGGAAGCACCTGAGGTACATCGTCCAGATGCACTTTCCCCGGGAGGAGGCAACCAACAATACAGCAGAATATGAAGGGCTTCTTGCCGGGATCAGAATTGCCACAGAATTGGGAATCAAGAAGCTGATCATTCGAGGAGATTCAAAACTGGTGGTGAGACAAGTCAACAAGGATTACCAAAGCCCATTGATGGACGCATACGTCAAGGAAGTGAGAAGATTGGAGGAGCGCTTTGACGGGTTGCAAACAGAACACGTACCCCGTGTGGAAAACAGCATTGCTGATCACCTGTCAAAGTGCGCTGCGTAGAAGCTTCCTGTGGAACCAGGGACTTTTGTTCTCCATCTTACTCAGCCCTCCGTATCCCCGACAACAATGGCCAGGAGCCTTTCGGGGCTCCTGGCAGGGACCCTGCCGGAAACAACTCCCCTTCGCTTGCCGGGCTGCACCCTCCTACCAGGCCTTTGGTCCCCGCAGTCAAGGGATGCTCCCCCACGAATGAGGAGGTGCCGCTAGTCCTCGTTGCCGAGCCTCAGGCTCCAACTTGGGCAAGGCACATAGTCCATTTCCTCCAAACCGGAGAACTTCCCAATGAGCAAGAAGAAGCTGAAAGAGTAGCTCGGAGGGCCAGTATGTATCAGTTTGTTGATGACACATTGTACAGATGAAGGCCCAATAGTGGGAAATTGAAGTGCATTTGCCGGGAAGGAGGAAAGGAACTGCTGGCACAGATACACAAAGACATGTGCGGCTCCCATATTGGATCAAGGGCTTTGGTTGGGAAAGCATTCCGGCAAGGATTCTATTGGCCCACAGCCCTCCAAGATGTGGTTGAGCTCGTCACCAAGTGTGAAGCCTATTAGTTCCATTCCAAAAATATCCATCTGCCTGCCCAAGCACTCCAGACAATCCCTTTGTCATGGCCATTTTCGGTCTGGGGGCTCGATATCCTCGGCCCTTTCCCCCGAGCTGCCGTGGGCTTTGCATTCTTGTTCGTTGCAATCGACAAGTTTACAAAGTGGCCGGAAGTAGATGCCATGAGAAAGGTGACTGCTCAGTCAGCTATCAAGTTCTTGAAAGGATTGGTGTGCTGCTTCGGGGTCCCTGCCCGGAGCATCACCGACAACGGCACCCAGTTCACGAGCCGCGCCTTCATGCAATATGGTCATGCCCTCGGAAGCAAGTTCTCATTTGCATCTGTCGCACATCCCAGAAGCAATGGACAAGCTGAGGGGGCGAACACTGAAGTGCTGCGAGGACTCAAGACAAGAACGTTTGATAAGCTGCAGAAGCACGACAGGTAGTGGATCAATGAGCTGCCGGTGGTTCTTTTGTCCCTCAGAACGACACCAAACCGAGCTACTGGGCAGACTCCCTTCTTCCTAGTCCATGGGGCAGAAGTGGTTATCCCCACGGAACTCATTTACGGGTCACCTCGAGTGCTTGCCTACGATGAAGTAGCACAGGAACAGCACATGCGTGATGACGCCATGCTTCTCGAGGAGAACCATCTCCGGGCTGCTACGCGTGCTGCACGCTATCAGCAAGCCCTGCATCGCTATCATAGCCGCAGGGTTCATGCCCGGTGTTTTGAGGAAGGCGACCTTGTCCTTAGGCGTGTTTAGTCTGCCAAGGGTACCAACAAGCTATCGCCCAAGTGGGAAGGCCCTTACCGGGTAGTACGAGTCACCAGACCTGGCACAGTCCGTTTGGAGACCGGAGATGGCATTCAATTGCAAAACTCATGGAATATTGAGCATCTCCGCAAGTTCTACCCATAAGGCGCGGCTGTCAGGCCCTACCCGGCAGCCACCCTTTTGTACAGGCCTTGCCTCAACTGCATGTAACCCCTTGTACAAAGCCAGGCGAAGACCCTGAGCAACAGAGAAATAAATGAAGCACTGGGGGCCCCCGACGAGTTGCATCCATGCATAAGCATTTCATAAGCATTGCATGATTCATGTAGATAGGTTGCATGATCATGTAGATAGATTGCATCTGGAATCATCTTCATTTGCATAAAATGCAGGCTCCTGCCATGGACTTAGTCCTAGGAAGAGGATGCGAAGACAAGCCAACACTGCGATCTCCGGCAAGCGAAACAGATAAGTTCCATCTCTTATCCATACATGTTCCGTGAGTAGAACTTGTTCATACGAAAACCTCGCCACCTCGGAAACAAAGGTGCTTCCATCTACTGGCACGAACGCTGCTTCGGTCAGGGTGGTCGTAGTGGCCTTTGGCTGAAAGGGGTTGGCGGGGGGCTGGTCTCTCCCAATAGGTTCTGTGCCCGGCAGGCTCAGCCTCATGACAACAGTCCTATGGGGTGCCAGCAAGGTAGCTTACTGGGACCTACTTGTGTACGTGAAAGTATGGAGGTGTTTCACCTCTGCATGGATATCACACATGCACAAGTGCCCGGCAAAGATTATCTTTTTCATTAATATGCTGATCAACAAGTACAAATCTCACGGAACATAAACATGGATACAAGAGATTACATTATTTGAACTAAAATTTGGCAAGTGCCTACAGATTTAAGACTGAAAAAAGATAAGTGCCCCGTGATGCATTTGCCCTTGTCCATCACTTTCAGGAAATCGCAGGAAGGGATGGAGAAGGTGGAAGGCGGGCCTGGATTCGGCGCCTCCCCAGGATCAGGAGAACACCGCCGACGGGTTAAGAGGATGAAACCGGAGGTCAGGCGCGGGCGGTGGCACTACCGGGAGCTCAGACGGAGTCACCGGCAAACACAGCTCGTCGGAATGGTCGCCCCCGTTCTTGACGCATCGTGGGTTGCCACCACCTTCGATGCGAATGCCGCGCATCCCAGGAGACCCCCACAGAGAGCATGGGCGTCCCTGATGGCCTGACAACACGAAGACCCCGCCCATTAGGGAAGCATGCACAAGGACTAGAGGCTCTCCCATGCGCCGGACGGGCAGAGTACGGGGAGATAGGGTCCACCCTCACCAATGGCGAACCATTTTTGCAACCTACCTCCAACGCCGCAGGGTAAGGGGGATAGGCCGCAATCGACTACCACACCTTCTGCCCATTTTGAGCCTTGGCATGGTGTCATTTGCGTCGCCTCTCACTAAAGTTGAAGCCACGGGCGGCCCGGCGATGAGCACGCCAGAGTCGCCACCTCCGGTACTACCGTCGCGCCACCCGAGCGCCCCCATGGGGCTCACACGAAACTCCAAGCTAGGGCCCGGGGGGTTGGCCCCAGGCTCTTCCTTTCAGCATACCCAGAAGAAGCAGAAGACAGAGGAAGGGTGGAATGTGGATGAATGCCTCCGCTCCTCCTTATATAGGCGAGCTGGGGGTGGGGGCTGATTCCCCGGCGAGTACCCGCCGTCCTCCTCCACCAATCCAAGAAGACCGGGCCCCTGCCTTGATGCTCTCCCGCACCATGCGCCTCCATTACCTACCCCACTCAATGCATGCAGCATGCGTGGCTGAGAATAAGGGCGTGGTCGGAAGAGAGAATTGGCACTTACCCGCCCGTGCGTTAAAGTCATTCACGGGCCATTACAAGAATGGCCCCACCACAATTGGCGTTGCACGTCACGCGGGAAAACCGGAAATTGACCCAAGCCCAGGTTAATGAAGAAGCAAAGAAGATCTCAAAGGGCGAAGCCGCCCTTACATTTCTGCCTATGCACTGGTTAGGGCCTACCCCAACGACGCCCAGCGGCACGTCCATGCCAGGCCCGGGGGCTCGTGTCGGTGCAACAGACCCGGGGTCCATTTCACGGACTGTGCACAGGCCAGAGACAAGATTGCAAGACCAAGATCATACCAAACAAGGAGGATCAATTCCTTTGAAGGATCCAAGAGCAAGTCAAGAAGGACAAGGCAAGCTAGAGGAACGATGCATCGCTAAGGGAAGGGCCTACCTTGTCGGGCAGGTGAGCCTGGCAGGGTCAGGTTTTCCCCCAGAAGAAAGTTCCCAGATCATCCCGGCAGGCCTGCCGGGGCTGGTGGAGGCGAGACACTCTACCGCTCCACCTCACAAGCAACGCAAGTCAGTAATCGAAGCGGTGTCAAGCTCCAAAGTGACTAAGTGGCAGCTTTCTGCCACATGGCAGCCACTTCCTACAGCAAACACCTCCATACGACACCCGTCCTGAGACGTGTCAAGCAAGCAGGCGCGAAGCTGGCAAAACAGCCTGGCAGGGCCTGCCGGGCGAGCTATGATGTGACATAGAGCGGCACATTTAATGCGCTCTGTCAGCCTACAGAGTTAGATATGATAACATTGTTAGCTATCTAATCAGTACACAAAGAGTGATTTGCCACTATGGTGACCCCTTAATCTATAAAAGGAGGCCCATGGCTACCATAGAAAGGGTTGAATCCTCGCATACCCATATGCGCATAGCCACTCTCGCCCCTAGAGCAACCTTACGAGGCGAGTGTGCTACAGTTTCACCACCATTATCCACCATCAATCCACCAAAAGCAGGAGTAGGGTTTTACGCCTCACGGTGGCCCGAACCTGGGTAAATACTGCCCGTGTGATCTCTGCTGTGCTGCACGATGCTTCTCCGCTCTTTGTGCAACGTGACCATCCCCCCGCCGAACCAAAAGGGGCTGATGGCCCCATAGGTGGCCGTGGTTTCCCACGACAGGCGCCCCCTGGCTTGTGGGCCCCCCGGGAGTCCACTGACCTCCCTCTCAGCTCTATAAATGCTCAAATATTCCATTATCAACAGAAGCATCCACGAAAATACTTTTTCGCCGCCGCAACCTTCTGTTCCCGTGAGATCCCATCTTGGGGCCTTTTTCGGCGATCTGCCGGACAGGGATTCAATCATGAAGGGCATCTACATCAACCCTATTACCCTTCCGATGAAGCGTGAGTAGTTTACCTTAGACCTACAGGTCCATAGCTAGTAGCTAGATGGCTTCTTCTCTCTCTATGATCTTCAATACCATGTTCTCCTCGATGTTCTTGGAGTTCTATTCGATGTAATATTCTTTTGCGGTCAGTTTGTCGAGATCCGATGAATTGTGGATTTATGATCAGATTATCTATGATTATTATTTGAATCTCCTCTAAATTCTTATATGCATGATTTGATATCTTTGTATTTCTCTTTGAATTATCGGTTTGGTTTGGCCAACTAGATTGGTATTTCTTGCAATGGGAGAGGTGCTTAGTTTTGGGTTCAATCTTGCGGTGTTCTCACCCAGTGACATAGTCGGGGTAGCGAGGCACGTATTGTATTGTTGCCATCAAGGATAAAAAAGATGGGGTTTCATCATATTGCTTGAGTTTATCCCTCTACATCATGTCATCTTACTTAAGGTGTTCTCCATTATTTATGAACTTAATACTCTAGATGCATGCTGGATAGCGGTCGATGTGTGGAGTAATAGTAGTAGATGCAGGCAGGAGTCGGTCTACTTGGCACGGACGTGATGCCTATATGCATAATCATTGCCTTGGATATCGTCATAACTTTGCGCTTTTCTATCAATTGCTTGACAGTAATTTGTTCACCCACCGTATGTTTTCTTTCAAGAGAGAAGCCTCTAGTGAAACCTATGGCCCCCGGGTCTATTTTCTATTTAGTTTTACATTTATTTAGTTTTATTTAGTTTTACATTTTAGTAATCTTTTACACCTATCCCTATCAGATCTCACCATTTCAATTGACCGTGAAGGGATTGACAACCCCTTTATCGCGTTTGGTGCAAGTGTTTGATTGTTTGTGCAGGTGCATAGATTGGAGACTTGCTTGTACCTCCTACTGGATTGATACCTTGGTTCTCTAACTGAGGGAACTACTTATCTCTACTTTGCTGCATCACCCTTTCCTCTTCAAGGGAAAAAACAACGCAAGCTCAAGAAGTAGCAAGGTTGCCTACTAAACTTGGAGAAATTAAATTCATGGGGCTCATCACCAAAGTTAACATTGAAAGTTTGTTTATGAAAATCTATAGTAGCATTGACAGTGTTCAAGAAAGTTCTACCAAAGATAATGGGACAAAAGTCATCTTGTGGGGAACCAAGAACTAGAAAATCAGTAGGGTATTTTATTTTCTCACGCAAGACTTCAACATCTCTAACAATCCCAAGTGGTGTGATGGTGTCTCTATTAGCAAGTTTAATAGTAACATCTATGTCTTCTATTTCAGCGGGTGCTATATCATTCATAATTTCTTGATATAAGGTAAAAGAAATAGCACTCACACTAGCACCTAAGTCACATAAACCATGATAGCAATGATCTCCTATTTTAACTGAGACAATAGGCATGCCAACAACAGGTCAATGTTTATCTTTCTCATCGGGTTTGGCAATTCTAGCAGCTTCATCACAGAAGTAAATAACATGCCCATCAATATTTTCTACCAAGAGATCTTTAACCATAGAAACACTAGGTTCTACTTTAATTTGTTCAGAGGGTTTAGGTGCTTTAATATTACTATTGCAAACAACAGCTGATACCTTAGCATGTTCTTTCATCCTAATAGGGAAAGGTGGTTTTTTAATGTAAGCAGTAGGCACAACTGGATCAACATTGTAAATGATAGTTTCATTTTTAGCTTTAAATGGTTCTTTAATTTCTTATTTAATAGGGGGATGATATTTAAACCACTTCTCCTTAGGGAGATCAACATGAGTAGCAAATGATTCACAAAAAGAGGCTACTATCTCAGAGTCAAGTCCATATTTAGTGCTAAACTTGTGAAAAGCATCGGTATTCATAAAAGAATAACACAATCAAACTCAAGCTTAATACCTGACTCTTTACCTTCATCAAGTTCCCAATCTTCAGTGTTGCATTTAATTCTTTCTAAACGATCCCACCTGAATTCAATAGTCTTCTTCATAAAAGAACTAGTACAAGAAGTATCGAGCATGCATGGATTGATCATTATGGGAAAGCCGAGCATAAAAGTTATTAATAAAAATTTCTCTCGAGAGCTCATGATTGGGGCATGAATATAACATTGACTCAAGCCTCCCCCAAGCTAGAGCGATACTTTCTCCATCACGAGGCCAAAAATTATATATATAATTCCGATCACGATGAACTAGATGCATAGGATTTTTTTTGGGTGAAATTCCAATTTCAATCGATTCCCATTCCAAGATCCAATATCATCGCATAGCCTATACCATGTCAATGCTTTCCCTTTCAAAGATTAAGAGAAAAACTTCTTCTTAGCTTCATCTCTGGATAAACCTGCAAGATTAAATAATCCACAAATTTCATCCACATATATCAAATGCATATCAGGATGTTCAGTTCCGTCTCCTGCATAAGGATTAGCTAGCAGTTGTTCTATCATACCTGAAGGAATTTCATAACCAATACTTTGAGTAGGTGCAGTAGGTTGAGGGGCAACTAATTGTGCTTCCGGTCGAGGCGAAGATACCCCAAACAAACCCCTCAAAGGATGGTTTTCCATACTAACAAGTGACAATAAATTTCAGCACGTAGTATAAATTTTTCCTTACCAATTTCCACTTACCAAGAGCGCTTCACTCCCCGAAAACGCCGCCAGAAAAGAGTCTTGATGACCCACAAGTATAGTGGATCAATCGGAATCCTTTCGATAGGTAAGAGTGTCGAACCCAACGAGAAGCAAAAGGAAATGACAAGTGGTTTTCAGCAAGGTATTTTCTGCAAGCATTGAAATAGTCTGTAATAGGTAGTTTGATAGCAAGATAATTTGTAACGGACAAGTAATGGTAATAGTAAATAAAGTGTAGCAAGGTAGCCCAATCCTTTTGTGGCAAAGGACATGCCAAAACGGTCTCTTATAATAAGCAAAGTGTTCTTGAGGGCTCACGGGAATTTCATCTAGTCACTTTCATCATGTTGGTTTGATTTGTGTTCGCTACTTTGATAATTTGATATGTGGGTGGACCAGTGCTTGGGTGTTGTTCTTACTTGAACAAGCCTCCCACTTATGATTAACCCCCTCGCAAGCATCCGCAACTACAAGAAAAGTATTAATATAAAATCTAACCATAGCATTAAACATATGCATCCAAATCGGTCCCTTACGAAGTAGCGCATAAACTAGCTAGGGTTTAAGCTTCTGTCACTCTAGCAACCCATCATCTAATAACTACTCCATAGTGCATTCCCTTAGTCCCAAAGATGGTGAAGTGCCATGTAGTGGACGTTCACATGACACCACTAAGGGAATCACAACATACATATCATCAAAATATCTCACACACATCGAGTTCACATGATTACTTGCAACGTGATTTCTCCTGTGGCCTCAAGAACAAAAGTAACTACTCACAATTGATATTCATGCTCAAGATCAGAGGAGTATTAAATAGCATAATGGATCTGAACATATAATATTCCACCAAATAAACCATATAGTAATCAACTACAAGATGTGAGATCAACACTACTAGTCACCCACAGGTACCAATCTGAGGTTCCGGTACAAAGATTGAACACAAGAGATGAACTAGGGCTTGAGAGGAGATGGTGTTGTTGAATATGTTGATGAAGATTGGCCTCCCAAAGATGAGAGGTTTCTTGGTGATGATGATGGCTTCGATTTCCCCCTCCGGGAGGGAAGTTCCCCTGGCGGAATCGCTCCACCGGAGGGCAAAAGTGCTCCTGCCCAAGTTCCGCCTCGAGACGGCGGCGTTCCATTCCGAAAGTCCTCTCCTTATTTTTTTTCTAGGTCAAAATGACTTATATACCAGAAGACGGGCACCGGAGGTGGGCTGGGCTGACCACAACCCACCAGGGTGCGCTTGGGGGGCCTGGCGCGCCCTGGTGTCTTTGTGGTCACCAGGTGGCCCCCATCCGGTAGTTATTTGCTCCAGTATTTTTCATATATTCCAAAATATTTCTCCGTGAAGTTTCAGCTTATTTGGAGTTGTGCAGAATAGGTAACTCTGACGTAGCTTTTTTAGGTCCAGAATTCCAGCTGCCGGCATTCTCCCTCTTTGTGTAAACCTTGCATATTATGAGAGAAAAGGCATTAGAATTACTCCATAAAGCATTATTATGCATAAAAACAATATAAATAACAGCAGGAAATCATGATGCAAAATGGACGTATCACTATCACATAAAGCTTTCTTTTCATGATCCACATGCATAAAAAAATTTATTACTCTCCACATAAGTAAATTTCTTCTCATGAATAGTAGTGGGCGCAAACTCAACAAAATAACTATCATGTGATACTTGATCGGGATAATCAATTTGAGCATTAAAATCATGATGACAAGTTTCATGGATACCATTACTCTTTATAGCATACATATCATCACAATAATCATCATAAATAGCAACTTTGTTCTCATAATAATCAATTGAAACCTCTTCCAAAATAGTGGATTCATCACTAAATGAAGTTATGATCTCTCCAAATCCCCTTTCATAATTATTAGAATAAGATTGAACACCCTCCAAAATAGTGGGATCATTAGTACCTAGAGTTGACACTCTTCCAAACCCACTTTCATCAATATAATCATCATAAATAGGAGGCATGCAATCATCATAATAAAATTTCACATCAAAACTTGGGGGACTAAAAATATCATCTTCATCAAACATAGCATCCCCAAGCTTATGGCTTTGCATATCATTAGCCTCATGAATATTCATAGCAAGAATACTAACAACATTGCAATCATGCTCATCATTCAAAGATTTTATGCCAAACATTTTATTGAATTCTTCTTCTATCAATTGAGCATAGTTTTCCTTTCCATCATTTGCAAGAAAGACATGATAAAGATGAATAATATGAGGCAACCTCAATTCCAGTTTTATTTTTTGTAGTTTTATTTTTATAAACCAAATTAGTGATAAAACAAGAAACTAAAAGATTCAATTGTAATATCTAAAGATATACCTTCAAGCACTCACCTCCCCAGCAACGGCGCGAGAAAAGAGCTTGATGTCTACTATGCAACTTTATTCTTGTAGACTCGTGTTGGACCTCCAAGCGCAGAGTTTTGTAGGACAGTAGCAATTTTCCCTCAAGTGGATGACCTAAGGTTTATCAATCCGTGGGAGGCGTAGGATGAAGATGGTCTCTCTCAAACAATCCTGCAACCAAATAACAAAGAGTCTCTTGTGTCCCCAACACACCAAATACAATGGTAAATTGTATAGGTGCACTAGTTCGGCGAAGAGATGGTGATACGAGTGTAATATGGATAGTAGATATAGGCTTTTGTAATAGGAACAATAAAAAAACAGCAAGGTAACAAGTAACAAAAGTGAGCACAAACGGTATTGCAATGCTTAGAAACAAGGCCTAGGGTTCATACTTTCGCTAGTGCAATCTCTCAACAATGCTAACATAATTGGATCATATGGAAATCCTTCAATGTGCGATAAAGAATCACTCCAAAGTTCTTATCTAGCAGAGAACATAAGATGAAATTGTTTGTAGGGTATTAAACCACCTCAAAGTTATCCTTTCTGATCGATCTATCGAGCTATTCCTATAAGTGTCACAAACAGCCCAAGAGTTCGTCCTAAAATAACACCATATGATACACATCAACCAACTCTAATGTCACCTAGATACTCCAATGTCACCACGAGTATCCATGAGTTAATTATATGATATGCATCAAACAACTTCAGATTCATAATACTCAATCCAACACAAAGAACTTCAAAGAGTGCCCCAAGAGTTCTACCAGAGAAACAAAGACGAAAATGTGTATCAACCCCTATGCATAGATTACCCCAATGTCACCTCGGGAATCCGCGAGTTGAGTGCCAAAACATACATCAAGTGAATCAATATGATACCCCATTGTCACCATGGATATTCATAGCAAGACATACATCAAGTGTTCTCAAATCCAACAAAGTATTCAATCCGATAAAAGTGAAATCTCAAAGGTAGAACTCAATTCATCACAACAAGACAGAGAGGGGAAAACACCATATGATCCAACTATATTAACAAAGCTCGCGATACATCAAGATCGTGCCAAACCAAGAACACGAGAGAAAGAGAGAGAGAGAGAGATCAAACACATAGCTACTAGTACAAATCCTCAACCCCGAGGGTGGACTACTCCCTCCTCATCATGGTGGCCGCCGGGATGATGAAGATGGCCTCCGATGATGATTTCCCCCTCCGGCAGGGTGCCAGAACAGGGTCCAGATCGGTTTTTCATGGCTACAGAGGCTTGCGGCGGTGGAACTTCCGATCTAGGGTTATTTCTGGGGGTTTTTGTATTTATAGGATTTTTTGGCGTCGGTCACATGCTGAGATGGGTTTCGAGGGGGCCACTACCCACCAGCACATGCCGGAGGGGGCTGGTGCGCCCTGGTGGGTAGTGGCCACCTCGTGGCTCTTCTGGCCCTCCCACGACGCTTCTAGTGCCTCTTTTCTTCCAAAAGAATCGTCAAAAAGTTTCGCTGCATTTGGAGAACTTTGATTTATGCACAAAAAACAACACAACGGTAGTTCTGCTGAAAACAACGTCAGTCCAGGTTAGTTTCATTTAAATCATATAAAATTGCTCCCAAACCATATAAAATTGTTGTAAACATGTCATGAATACTTCATAAATTATAGATACATTGGAGACGTATCAGTGCCCGATTGTTTAAGCAAAAAGTTAAGATGTGGAACAATCATAAGATACTGAAATGAACCTTTGCTGCAGGGGACAAAGTCCTACTATTTAATTCTCATCTCAAGTTTTTTCCAGGGAAACTTAGGTCTCGCTGGGAAGGACCTTATGAGATTGAAGAGGTTTACAACTCTGGAGATGTTAGGTTAAAAGGAGGAAAAGACGGACCCTAGATCGTGAATGGACAATGCTTAAAGCTATACCCCACTGATGAACAAAAAGAAGAACGGGAAGTGGAGAAGGTAAGTTTTATATGGATCAAGGAGGCCGAATCCCTCCGGAGAAAATGAAAGGTATGAACAAGTGCTATTGTAATATATGTGTGAATATTAGTATAGATTTATTGTTGTTGAGTTACACCTGTTTAATCTTATGCCTGAATCGTTGAAGTTTTTGTCAATAGTTGGAGGCTTTCGACATTAACCTTTCAGGAAGATAAAAAATTCTAAGGAATAAATTGTCGAAACACCAACAAAGCAAAAGAGACGTATCGTACGACCGGTACTAGTCGTATGGGCGGTCGCACGAATGCAAGATGGAAACGACAAATATTTCAGAAAGAAGGACGTCGTTTCATGTGGGAGTGTGCGGTCGCATGGATCCCCTTCGGAGAAGGATGCCACATTCATTTTTGAAGACATGGCTGATTAGGAGACATGGTTTGGCATGCATGGATTTTGCAATGACATCAATTTTCTCTAGCGATCACCACTCTTTTCATGGTTAGCCGATGGGGAGTCAACACCGGTGGAGTTTTAAGCACATGGTAACATATACAACATGGGCTACTACCTAGTGGATGGGATATATGAGAAGTCGGAAACGTTGTGGCCAATTTCAAGCCCCCAAGGTAAGAAAGAATTTCAGTTCCATAATGCTCAAGCAAATGCTAGGAAAGATGTGGAGAGGGCATTTGGGATTTTGCAACCTCAATTTTTTATTGTGCAAGGACTCGCTAGGTTTTGGGGTCAAAAAATTCTTTGGCACATCATGATAGTTGTCGTAATCCTACTAACCATGATCATTGAGCATGAGCATGGGAAGGATTTGGATTACACCTTCTATGAATTTATGGGAAAGGTGGTGCATTCACGTAGAATGGAATACTGCAATGTACACTTTCTTCAAGTTCACTATCAAATTTGAGATGCTGATACTCACAAAGATCACCAAAGAGATCTCATTGAGGAGTGGTCGCGTGGAATGGACAATAAAACCACTAGTTCTACCTCTATGTTTCATGTCATGTGCGTTGAACTTTGTGCCATATTTGATGAATAAGTGTGTTAACTTTGAGCTTGTGGATTGATGAACTATGTAATAATTAAGTACTTCATCCAATCTGAAATAAGTGTTGTGGAGTAGTATTTTTGTCTTGTTTTTTAGAACTGAGCTGAAAATGCTTTAAAATGTTTCATAGATGAAGAAGGCCAATTTTTTGGGGCATGTTAAAGTAACAACAACCACGGTGTCTGAAAACCTTCTATTTCCTGCCCTATAATTGTTTGTAGGGAATCAAATTTTACGTCATCAATTGAAGATTCTCTAAGTGGACAAATTACACAGGAAAATACCAGCACCCATGTCATTTTTTACATAATATCTCTCAAAAAAAATCCTGGTAGAAGTAGATTGTTTCATGCTATTCCCTTCCTTGCAAAGCAAAAGGGAAAAAAATGTTATTCCCCTCGGCTATGAAAGACTTTGACAAAAAAAATTGAAGCCACCTTCCATGTGTTGCAACTAGGGAACATCAAACATGACTGAAACACGGTTGCTCCATCTTTACAAATGAAATCAGATAAGCACATCCAGCCCTATGTTGAAATCACACCCAAGGAAACACCTCCACCCTTGAAAAAAAGAGATGGGCATCATATCTAGTTCTTGAAAGTCACAATATTTTTTGGTTATTGGAAAGAGGAGAAAATGGCGGCTTGAATCATGCAAAAATAAAAATACAAACAAATGAATCGCAGTTAAACAGCCAGATGCATATAGAATTGGGTGTGCTAAATGGACCGATTGCCGTGTAAGCTTACAGACTATTCTAGTAGTACAACCAGATCTAATAGATTTCCAACTACAAGCTGTAGTACAGGCATACTAATGAGTAAAAAGGCGGCAGATCCTAGAAGCTTAGAGGAATAACATGATACAATCTACTTCTACCACAAAACGATCTACTTCTGCAGGAGAGAATCTACTTCTACAAGTTTGGTTCCGCGGATGTAACATATTCGCTTTATGGTACTAGGAAGCGCCGCGTCCGAATATTCTTATGCAATATGCGGATTGTTTGGTCCGCCCGTCCGAGTCATGATTTCTAACACAGACTGACTCGGGTGGTTTCAATTTTGTGAAAGGCCGTATCGGAAAGCACGCTTACCGATATCATCGTGGCCAAAACGAACACTAGCTACAGTATTAGAAACCGAGGTATGGGGTTCCCCCTGCACCCTTTCGTGCGGGGATCTTGTTCTTCTATGGCTAGATTTCCATAATCTAGCTCCGAATTCCATTCTCCACCTCACGACTTTCATCATAGTGTGTGAGGCCATCCTCCGCGTGGAACCGCACTTCGGCCTATGGCTGAAGACGTTATGTGTCAAGCCGAAGAGTGAAGCTGCCGAATTCACCAAGTACGATGGCACCATGATTAGTAAGCTCCAGAACCTGAAATGGCTGGAGGGGACCTTCATTGAGACCATCAAGATCTGGCGACGTGAGTGGTTCTATATCACCGAGCCTCTTGTTGCAGGCCAGGCCGCGGCCCCCGCCTTCACAGAGACACCTCCGAGGAAGTTGGTGTCTTGGCAGAAGCAGGGCCTAGAGTGGGGTAATCCTGATGAGGTCGAAGCCCTCCATGAGATGATCCGGGCCCTCAAGAAGAAGTATAAGCTGGTGGATGTGATGCTGCGCCAATACATCCTCTCACTCCAGCTCCAGGGTAGCCCTATGTGCCTTTACAAGCCTGGTGACACGCCTACACTGCAGAACTTCTTCCGCACCAACATTGATGGGATGTGGATGGCTCTCTTCAAGCCGTCCAAAAATGAATTCCCCATCGACAGGCCAGACTGTGGCTACAACGCCGCACATGGTCCCTCCAAGGTAAACACCACTTTATATGTTCAACATCAACTTTGTATTTTGCATTTGTCTGAATCTCCCTTCCCTGCTTCCAGAAATGGGCGTCCAAGGCGGCGCTCATTGTGTGCCCAGCACCGCTGCCCGAGGATCCGCAGACCCCTGAGCTGCAGGCTCTCTTGGCCGCGTTGCCTTCAAAGGCCCCAGCCAAGGCTAAGGAGCGGGAGAAGAAGAAGGAGGGTCTTCGGATCTGAGATCTAGCGGAAGCTAGGTCCGAGAACATCCGAGTTCTTTCCTCAGATAAGGAGGAAAGAGATGGAGAAGAAGGGGACGGGGAGGAAAAGGGCGGCATCCGAGGACATTGCGAGGGCCCATACTGTCAGGACACACGTCGGCGCCTTGTGAAAGCTGCTGACGCCGCACCTCGCAAGGCCCCTGCCGTAGCCAAGGCCGACTCCTCTGAAACGCCGTATCATATTAGGAAGCGCTGCATCCGAATATGCTTACTGTTTGGTTCGCCCGTCCGAGTCCTGATTTCTAACACGGGCCGACTCAGGCGGTTTCGATTTTTGTGAAATGCCGTATCGGAAAGCACGCTTACCTAAATCATCGTGGCCGAAACAAACACTAGCTACAGTTTTAGAAACCGCTACAATCGGAAGCCGCCTTTTTTTTCTGCGAACCAAACGCGTCATAAGTTCTGAACTTTCAACAACCGATGCTATAATCCCAAACTTATCCTACACAAAATCCACCAAAAAATGTACAAGTGAACCATCGCCAATGGAAAAGAAGCATCAACATTCAGCTTCAGAACTTCTTTTGGATGGGATATCCATGGTACTGTTTTGTTGGATTTGCAACAGTGCTCACCCGACAATAGTTTGGAGATGAAGTATGAATAGCTAGACCCAATCAGTCATGTGACTGTACAAAACAAAGTTCTGAACTATAATCCCAATCTTATCATACAAAAAATCTACCAGAAATGTACAAACCGAATTCTGAACCTACAAACTGATTATCATTGTAAAAAAGTTCAGAGAGATTCAGAGATACAGTGTAGGAGTTCAGAGATTCAGAAAAGTTCAAAGATTCTCTGTAGCCAGCAAATCGCCAGCGACGCGTGAGAGGAATGGGAGAGGGAGGGGAGAAAATGCACAAATTGCATGAAAAATCAACTATATTGAAAATGTTCTTTGTCCAAGAATCCAAGAAACACACTCGCAACATGGCACAGGAAGTCGGATCAAGAATTCTGATGAGTTCAAGATTCCAAAGAAATGGAATCGCTATGCAGGGGGAATTGAAGTTGATCTTGCTCTGCCGCCATGCTCCGAGCACCGCCAACCGCCTCAATGTGGAAGAAGATCGAGCTCGCTCTCGCGTCCTGGCCGGCGCGTCCTTCTCCTTGTCTGTGATGGCACTCGCGTGGGATGGTTCTTCATCTGCCTCCATGTAGAAGCCCGACGCGCTGACGTCCGCCACAGCGGGGCGCCCGCCGGTGCGGGGATGGTCTTCATCATTGTCGTCCTCCTCCTCCTCCTTGCGCCGTCGCAGCACAAAGAGGGGATCCCGTGGGCGTGGGCCACGATCTCCTGCGCCAGGTGCTCCCACGAGGTAGCCGCCTCTGCCGCCATCCCCGCCGGCCCCGTCGAGCTCTAGCTCGGGCTCGGGCTCTGCAAACGCCATGCGGCAGAGCTCCATGCTCCTTCAGGTGGCATCATCATCGAGGTTCTCCTCGCGTAGCCGCGGGTAAGAGGTGGCGCGGCCCGCGCCCACGCTCCTGGAGCGAGCGCACATCGCCCCTGCGGCGGCCCTCCTCCCTCGCATGGGGACAGAGGTGGGACGGCGGACTGCGGGAGCACGGCCAGCCATGGCCGCTGGGCCTAGCAGCGGTAGGAACACCGTCGTCGTCGAGCTGGCCATCGAAGAGGCGAGGGTGCAAGGCTGGTGCGGTTGCCGTTGCCGTTGCGGTGGCAGTGGCGGTTGCTGTGTTTTGTTTTTTGAGGGGGTCTGGTTGTATTTGTAGCCGGAAATTGGGCTGAATAATCACAATCCAAAAAATTCTGGCCTGAAACAAACAAAAGTGGCCCATTTGAAAATACATATTTGTCTTTTTGTCCATCCGCCACATGCGAAAGTAAAATGCTACTCCCTCCGTCCCAAAATAAGTGAAATTTTGCACATAGGCAAAATAAATGTGTGTGTGTGTTTGTACAAAAAAAAATCAACTTTTTTTCCTTTGTAGAAAATGTTTTTTTAACGGGCACCATGGTGCTGATTTTATAGGTGTCACTGGGCTTTTGCCCCATGGTAAGCTGCTTGATGATGAGTGATTGCAGTGGATTTCCTAGGGATGCCTTGAGCTCGCTTTCCTCTTTCTACTTTCCTCTAAACCTTAGTAAGACAGTTGCATTTCCGTTATGAGAGTAATGGAAAGGGGTTAAGCTCGATTTTAAAAAAATGGGCACCAAAGTGCCCAAGCACCATTGGCATTTTTGGGTGTACCAAAGCTATGTGCTCGTTTAAGAGCATCTCCAACAGGTGCGCAACGCGCGGCGAGCTAAAAAAACATTTACAATGCCGGAATAGCCAGTTTTTGCGTGCCACAGAGCGCTGTCTACAGCGCGTGCGAGCAGCCGGCGCTTGAAACACCAAAGAAGAAGCATGAACATGGAAGAATCATGAAACACCAAAGAAATGGCACTTACCCCATCTCTATCATTAGTGTCACTTGGGATTAACGTGTCAACAGCCTTAAGTGCGGCCCCTCACCTTTGACAATCTTTGTTGATTGTCGACCACCGGGAGCGAAGAGATCTTTCCGTGCGGTCAATTCCACTTTTGTTGTGTAAATCAAAGTGCTCCTTCATCCGGATCCAATATGCATCTCTACTTTGGTCCCCTCCAACGGTGGCTTCCCTAGACACTTTCAACCATGTATTGCATAGCAAGATGTCTTCATCCATGGTGTAGTTGCCCGCTCTTCCTTTCGGTGCATCGACCATACCCTCACCATCCTCGTCCACCTCAAACTCATGATCATCAAAATTCACATCATTGGTTTGAGACCAACGAGAATTGTTGGAGCCAACACCCATAGTTCACATATATGTATCATCATTGAAACTACAAAGTATATACAACAAAACAAATAAGCTATCCATATATATCCATTCAAAAAACAACAACGAAAAAAAGTGGGCAAAATTTTACCTTGTGGGCATTTTATCGAACACCTTGTGTGCATCGACCGCCGGTGCAACTAGCGAGCTCGCCGGCGCTTCGGTCACCTCCGCATCCATTGCACGCCCTACAAATCTCTTCTTAGGCCGCCTAGAGGAGCCATCCGCCGCCTTGTTCTTCTTCCCGGACACCTTGCCCGCCTTCACCAACGCTACATTTGGGAGCTTCGAGAGGGGGGCACATGACTTCACGGCAGGCACCGGCACGATGCCACCCGCTGCCGAGGTCGTCTGTGGCGCCATAAAAAGGCCGCACGCGAGACTAGTGCTTGGAGGAGCACCGGCGGAGGTGAAGCCAAAGCTCCCCGTGCTAGGGTTTGCGCCGGCGGTGGCAGCGGTGGAGGGGTAGCGGGTGTAGGAAGGGGTGAGGGGATGTCGGCGTGGCCGTCCATCGCGCGAATTCGCCGGCGGCGGCGTGGGCGGGGCGAAAGCGATGCGGCCAGAGAGGGTGCGACGCGGGCGCTCGAGTGTGCAGCGCATGGGAGCGGGCGCACGAAATAAGCGGTGCGCGATGCCGTTTCGCTCCGTGTGCTGAACCATATATGCCGCGCGCGTGTTTTTTGCGCCTCCGCTGGAGCGCCCGGAGCGGCTGCGCGCGCACAAAAAACTGTATTTTTCCAGCGCGGCACTAATATCGCGCGCCTATTGGAGATGCTCGGGAAAATCCGGCTCGAAGAAAAACCAGTTGCTTTTATTTTATGGGAGATTTTGAAAATGTAATACGGCAAAAAGAAAAGTGTTTGTTGACTTTTTCTAAAAAATCTCTATGAATTTTACGAAATGTCACAAATTTAAAACATGTTTGTAAATTTTTTAATTGTTAATGAAATTTTAAAACTTTCAATTTTTGAAAAAACTTTGAATTGAAAAGTATTACTTCCTCCGACCCAAAATAAGTGTTGTGGTTTTATTTCAAATTTAAACTAAAATCATGACACTTATTTTGGATCGGATGGTGAAAGTGCAACTAATCCCCAGGTGGTTTTGGTAATTCATAACAACATATAGCTCATTGAACTAATATCCATTCAATTTAAATATTTCAGAAAGTTCAATGATTGGCATGGCATGGACTAGAAATGTGGACCCCTCAAAATGCTAAGGACAAAGATTGGCAAAAGCTGAAGACTCTTCATTTCTATTTTAGTGATCCAAGATCACATTGAGTCTATAGGAAAGCCAATACTATTAAAAGGGGATGAGGTGTTGCTTAATGGTCTACTTGCTCAAATGCTTAGTGATATTGCTCCAAAACCCTCAGCCACTTTCTCATTTCCACATATGTCCAAAACCCAAAGTCAAACTCGGCCCCACCGATTTGATCTATCCGGCGCTTCCAAGTTCTTTTGACATAGCCACTGCCAGAAACCCTAGACAATTCGGTCTCACCGATACGGATCTCGGTCTCACCGAGATGGCCTTGCAAACTCTCTGTTGCCTGTTGTAATTATTTCGGTCTCACCAAAATGTGTAATCTGTCCCACCGAGTTTGCCTGACCAACTCTCTGTTTGATCTTTGCTGAAATCGGTCTCACCGAGTTCATGCAATCGGTCTCACCGAGATGAGGTTTTGCCCTAGCCCTAGCACATCGGTCCCACCGAGTTGATCCTGTCGGTCCCACTGAGATTCCTAATGTTCACATTTTGAACTAAATCGGTCTCACCGAGTTCTTCTATTCGGTCTGACCGAGTTGGGTCAAATGTGTGTAACGGTTGGCTTTTGTGTGGAGGCTATATATACCCCTCCACCCCTATCTCCATTTGTGAGAGAGCTATCAGAACATGCCTACACTTCCACCACTCATTTTCTGAGAGAGAACCACCTACTCATGTGTTGAGACCAAGACATTCCAATCCAACCACAAGAATCTTGATCTCTAGCCTTCCCCAAGTTGCTTTCCACTCAAATCATCTTTCCACCATAGCCAAATCTGTGAGAGAGAGTTGAGTGTTGGGGAGACTATCATTTGAAGCACAAGAGCAAGGAGCTCATCATCAACACACCATGTATTACCTTTTGGAGAGTGGTGTCTCCTAGATTGGTTAGGTGTCACTTGGGAGCCTCCGACAAGATTGTGGAGTTGAACCAAGGAGTTTGTAAGGGCAAGGAGATCGCCTACATCGTGAAGATCTAACCGAGTGAGGCAAGTCCTTCGTGGGCGATGGCCATGGTGGGATAGACAAGGTTGCTTCTTTGTGGAACCTTCGTGGGTGGAGCCCTCCGTGGACTCGCGCAACCGTTACCGTTTGTGGGTTGAAGTCTCCATCAACATGGACGTACGATGGCACCACCTATCGGAACCACGCCAAAAATCTCCTTGTCTACACTGCGTTTGCCTTCTCCAAACCCTTCCATTTACCTTCATATGCAATCTTTTACTTTCCGCTGATACACTCTTAGAATTGCATGTGTAGGTTGATTGCTTGACTTGTGCTAAGTTGCTAAAATCTGCCAAGACTTAAAATTGGGGAAACGCTAGATTTTTATTTGGTCATGTAGTCTAATCACCCCCCTCTACACCTACTTTCGATCCTACAAGTGGTATTAGAGCTTTGATCTCCATTTGCCTTGATTTCCATAGCTTTGGTGATCATAGCCTTGGTTTCACAACCTAGGAGAGTATGGCGTCTAGCGAGGGAAATTACCAACGTAGAGGTCCTTACTTTGATGGTACTAATTTTGCTAGTTGGAAGCATAAGATGAAAATGCATATTCTTGGTCATAACCCTGCCGTTTGGGCTATTGTGCGTATTGGTTTGCAAGGTGAATACTTCAAGGATGGAAGAGAACCGGATCGTGAAGCGTCCGCGGAAGAATTGAAGATGTTGCAATACAATGCTCAAGCTTGTGATATTCTCTTCAATGGATTGTGCCCCGAAGAATTCAACAAAATCAGCCGTCTTGAGAATGCAAAGGAAATTTGGGATACTTTGGTTGATATGCACGAAGGTACCGAGTCTGTCAAGGAATCCAAATTGGATGTTCTTCAAAGTCAATGAAAGTCAACTTGACAAGTTCAAAATGAAGGATGGTGAAGGAGTCGCTGAAATGTACTCTAGGCTTGCTCTCATCACAAATGAGATTGCCGGCTTAGGAAGCGAAGAGATGACCGACAAGTTCATCTTCAAGAAGGTCCTAAGAGCTTTGGATGGAAAATATGATACTGTGTGCATCTTGATCCAAATGATGCCCAATTACAAAGATCTCAAGCCAATGGAAGTCATTGGTAGAATTGTTGCTCATGAGATGTCACTCAAGGATAAGGAAGAGCACCACAACAAGTCAAGTGGTGCTTACAAAGCTTCATGTGATGCTCCTACAACATCGAGTGAGAAACAAGTCTTCAATGAAGAATTGAGCTTAATGGTGAAGAACTTCAACAAGTTCTACAAGAGTAGAAGCAAAGAGAGAAGTTCCAAGTCAAGGTCCTACAATGACAAAAGATCTTCTAGTCGTGATCGCAATTGCTACAATTGTGAAAGACCCGGACACTACTCCAATGAGTGTATGGCTCCCTACAAGAGAAGAGAAGATTCATCTAAAAGGAGAAGTAAAAGAGATGAATCACCACCAAGAGAGAGAAGGAGTAGAGATGATCATTATGAACGAAGACCCTCTCGTAGAAGTAAGGATTCGGAAAGGAAGGACAAGTCATCAAAGAGCTACACAAGACAAAGACATCAAGCTCATGTTGGTGAATGGGTATCCGGTTCCGACTCCGACAACTACTCCGAGAGAAGTTATCACTCCGACTCCGAATATACTCAAGATGAAGGTGTTGTCGGTCTTGCACTTGTGTCATCTAACTCCTACAACATATTTGACTCACCAAATGAAGGAATTGGAAGATGCTTCATGGCTAAAGGCCCTAAGGTAGCACACCCCGAGTATGTTGATTTCAATAGTGATGAAGATGATTTGCTAGGTGATGATGATTTACTTGTTGGCAACACTAGTGATGAAAACTATGATGAAATTGCTATTAATCATGCTAATCAAGATGAAACGAATGACAATGATAAGAAGGAGATTGAGCGTCTAACTAAAGAACTAAACACTCTTAAGTTAGCTCATGAAACTACCTTAGAGGTTCATCGAGAGCTTTTAAAGACTCATGAGAAGCTACGCTTTGAGAAGCTCAATTTAGAGCAAGAGCATGGGTTCTTAAAAGCAATCAATGATGATCTTCGTAAGAAAAGTTCTTCTTACATTGCCAAGCATTTACTCTTGTCTACTTACATGCCATAAGTAAAATCTAGCAACAAGAGCAAAAAGGATTCTTCTTCTAGTAGTAACAATAATCATGCTAAATCCAATATTGTTGCTTCTAGTAGTTCTCTTGATTCCACTAATGATTCTCTTAGCCAAGTTACACTTGAGCAAGAAAATAGCTTATTGAAGGGAATTATAGAGAAAGGTGTTTACAAGAGCCTTGCCGGAAGTAAGCAATTTGAGGAAATTGTACGCAAGCAAGGAAAGCACCGGAAGAATCAAGGTGTTGGTTTTGAACGAAAGTTCAATGCCAATGGAGTTGAGTGGGAAGAAGATCAATACCCCAAGATGAAGTTTGTTCCTCAACAAGAGAAGTCTGACCCCACTTCTTGCAAGGGAACACAAGCTCAAGATGATCTTCCACCACAAGACCTCAAGCTAAAAGGCAAGGACAAGCTTCAAGAAGAGATTGATTCATTTGAAGAAGCTCCTAAGGCCTTTGTCAAGTGGGTTCCCAAGACTACAACAAGTTCTACTTTATCAAGTACGACTACAACTCCAAGGATTCCCATCAAGTTGATGTGGGTCCCAAAGAAGAAGAACTAGAAAGTTCTTGAGGGTGACTCCGCCAACATACTTCACTCATATTCATTTTGGCAAGAACAAGTGCAATCAACTTTCATATCTTGCACTAGTTCAAGGAGTCACAAACCCTCTTGTTGGTAAGACAAGGGACAAGGTAACCTAATGCTTTCATGGACATCATCATATGTGTATTTCACTCTATGTCTATGGATATCCTTGTGTGTTCCTTGTGGGACTAACCCATGTAGGTATTGAAAGTGCAACTCACTCCAATGGATTGCTACAAATGATCTACATCAACATTAAGCATCCACATCTTCAACACCTACATGAAGTCATCATCGACAAAACCCAAGGTTAGTTCATCCCTCTAAAGGGGGTATATCACATCTAGGGGGAGCTTTTCTCTAAGAATTGAGCTAAAGCAACTCTAATGATGTGAACACAACAATGCTTTATGTAAAAGTGGTAACCCCACTTGTGCTTAAACGATTAGTATGACCTACGATCAAATGTTCTCATTTGACTCCTCAGTCAATATACTCATATATAGATGGCCTAGTCATCGCCAATTGCTTGATAGATGCTAGAGTGTTTGTGCATGCTTTGCCACATATTTTATTTGCTATCTTATTGTGTGAGCATGTTGGTTGCATAATTTTCTCCATTCGAGGACATCCATTTGTTGCTTTGATTGTTTGGTTTTTCTTTTTGCCAAATGGATGGACAAGAATGCCTAAGTACTCTTTCTAGCTATCTATGCTTTTCTTGTCTCAAACTCTATTCATGCTACATCACAAAGTTTGAACAAGTCGAATTCGGACCCTCCGGGTGAGGAGCACTCGGAGCCACTGATCCGTCAAGGGCTTAAACTTCCAAAACCTCTTAATGCATCTCGGTCCGACCAATTCATTCTCATTCGGTCTCACCGAATTCATTAAGTTGATCTAGGTTTTCTTCTCGGTGCAACATTAGAACAATTTGGTCACACCGAGTTGCGGTAACTGCTAGCAGTTTTGCATCTCGGTGCCACCGAGTCGTTCCACTCGGTCACACCGACAATGACTGGGTATATATACCGCGGGTTGAAAATTTTGAAACTTCTCCAAACCACTCGTCCGCGCGTCCCAGCTCTGCCACCCCATTGGTCTTCGGATCGTCGCCATCGTCGCCAGTGCCTCCTGCCGCTGGTCTCCGTCACCGTCAACGGAAATCTCACCACCGGTGTCGCCGTAGCAAGTTCGTCGCCATGTTAGGGTACAGACTTGACCTCTTTGTCCGTTCTCTTACTCCGATTCTTGCACAAAGATCATTGCCATTGTTCTTTCCACGAACAAGATCAATCTATCCACCAAAAGAATTCTTTAGAATAGATTTGAAAAAAACTTAGGGTTAGGTTTCCGCTGAACTCATCTCGGACTGACCGATCTGAGGATCTCGGTCTCACCGATTTGGCTTAGGCCATTGCACAAGTACAACTCGGTCTGACCGAAGTGTACTAATCGGTGTGACCGAAATCACTTACTCTGTGAAACCCTAGCATCTCGAAGTCACCGAACTGCATTTCGGTCTGACCAAAAACTGTGTGTTTAGACTCTGTTCGTGCTTCAGTGTCATCGAGTTTGTCAAATCGGTAGCTCCGAAATGCTTTCTGCAGAAAACTAAAGTTAAGTTTTTGTCTCAATATTTTTGCAAAATAGCTGTACTTTGTGATGCTCATCCACTCTATCTATACCCATCTATTTATAGGGTCAGTTTCAGATATGTCAGAGGGCAGTGACAGCCAGAACAAGTCTGAAGAGCAAGTGAATCTCAGTGAGGGCACTAGTCCCTCCAACTGCAGTTATGATGAAGGTAGCAGAAGCACACCCAGCAACTTGCCTAAGGCAGCTACTAGGCAAAGAAAGAAGAGAAGAGGATTTTGTTGTTGAGGAGGAGGTGACCTCCAAGAAGAAAGTGCTGAAGAAGGAGTATGCTGCTGCTGCTGCCACAAAGTCTGTAATGCAGAAGAAGAAGGCTCCTGCTAAAAGAGTCCCTATGTCAAAAGCCAAAGCCTCTACTCAAGCTGATGCTGCTGCACCAAGTGCTGCTGGAGAGAAGAAGAAGGAAAGAAAAAGAGGAAGATGGTGCAAACTTGTAGATCCAATGGCTGAATTTGAAAAGCATTCTTCTGATGAAGAAGATGAGGAGGAGGAAGAGGCTGCTGCACCTCCACCAAAGACTCAAAAGCTTATGGGGGATGCCATAAGATCAGGGGCTGCTCCATCTAAGCCCAAACATGCCCCCAAGCCTTCAACTCAAGCTCAAGCTCCAAAACCTTCTGCACCCAAGAGATCCACCAGAAACATATCTGCTGCTGAGAAGAACAAGGCCCCAGTGCCTGAAGTTCAAGAGGATGAAGATCAACAAGTGCTCAGAAAGTTGAAGCCCAAGATTCCAAATCATAGTGATGATCATCCAGTGGCTGAAAACATGAAGGAAAGAAAGGATGCTGGTCTAAGGTTATGGAGACAGACTGATCCTTATGCCACTAGGAGAAGAACAGCTGTAGATTATCATTTCCACACCAAGGAACAGCAGGACTTCTATGAGACAGTCTTGTTGGACAAGAAACCCATTGTCAATGACATGAGGTGGGTTGACTGGACATATATTGATGACAATGAGGACTACTTCCCAGGTGTGCATGAGAGCTTCAGGATGAATGAAGTGGACAAGTTTGTTGGTCAGAAGTTGACCAAGTGGAATGATGAAATGATAATGCAATTCTACTCAACTGCTCATTTCTATCCGGATGGAAGGATTGTCTGGATGACAGAGTGAACCAAATATCAATCAACAATCTCTGAGTGGGCCAAGTTGATCAATGCCCCTAAGAAAGATGAGAATGACACTGATGTATATGCCAAGCCTAGGAAAGATCACAACTCCATGGCCAACATGTACAAGACTATTCCTGATGATGCCTTGGAGACTCACAAGCTTGGGTCTATATACTATCTGCTGTCAGGTTTGACCACCATCAACACCATCTTGAGGCACACTCTGTTGCCCAAGTCAGGAGATCATAGAATGATCCATGGTCACTCCATCAACTTGCTCCGTATGTTTGATGTGCCCCAGAAGTTCAAAGTGATGACTTTGATTGTTGAAACAGTGAAGATAACTGCAGTTGATCAGAAGCGATCATGTGGATATGCCCCTCATATACAGATGTTGATCCACTCCAAGATGGGGACAGGGACATATCTTCTAGACAAAGAGCACCTTCCCCTGAGGCCAGAATTTGAGGACAATGAGATTGTCATGGATGCATCTCATCCAACTAGTGCAGAAGCTCAGGAGAAGAGAGAGAAAGCAAAGGCTGCAAAAGCAGCAAAGGCAGCCAGTGCACCAGATGCTTCAACTGTGATGCTCAAGACCAAGCAAGATCAACTAAGTTATCTACTTGAGGCTACTGTGAGGATTGAAAAGGGCTTGGCCACCCTGACTCAAAATCAAGAGAGTCTTGAGAGGATCATTGAGACTAAATTCCATGATCTAGATGTGAAGGTCACAGAGATCCAGACCACTATGGAGAAGCTCCAGGAAGAAGTTGAGGATAGGAATGATAGACCTACCACAGATACTTTTTAGCGAGTGCCAAGGGCACAAAGGTCTTCAGCAGTGCCAGTTGTCAGTGACACCAAGACTACACTTTCAGCACCTACAGCAACTGCCACTATCGCTCCTCCAGTTTCAACTCCTCTAGCTCCACAGACCTCTGCTTAAGCTTTTGCAGATGGACTCCTCTCCACGCCATCTACGCACACCGGAGCAACCAGCCAGAAGACCACTTCAGGAGCTCTCAGAGATCGTGCCTAGAGTGCCGTATAGCACTATGCATTTTCAAGCTTTTTGGTAACTTGTTGCCAAAGGGGGAGAAAGTGTATAGATCATTAGGCTTCGAGAGAGAGAGAGAGTGGTTTGCCTTTTGTTGCCTCTCTTGCTACTTTGATCATTTGCTTGTTTGCTTCCTGCTACAATATTTGTGTTATGTTTGTGAGATACTCTTGTGATCATGTGTTTGATCATACTATGCTTTAATGTGTGCTTGCGTGATGATATCTATGATATTTGTGTATGACCAATCATGTTTACCCTTGGTGATGAGTGCATGTTATTTAACTCTTATCATTTTGAGTGCTCCAACAAGATGTATGTGACATGGAAGAGTGACCCATGATCCTAATCTATTGTGCATTTGAATTCAAAAGCAAAACTTAAATAATGCACAAATTTAGGGGGAGCTCTTGCTTATCACACACTTCTCAAAGTGACGATGTATTTCATTCATATTATCATTTGTGGAAGCTTTGATCTATATGTTGTCATCAATTACCAAAAAGGGGGAGATTGAAAGTGCAACTAATCCCCGGGTGGTTTTGGTAATTCATAACAACATATAGCTCATTGAACTAATATCCATTCAAGTTAAATATTTCAGAAAGTTCAATGATTGGCATGGCATGGACTAGAAATGTGGACCCCTCAAAATGCTAAGGACAAAGATTGGCAAAATCTCAAGACTCTTCATTTCTATTTTAGTGATCCAAGATCACATTGAGTCTATAGGAAAGCCAATACTATTAAAAGGGGATGAGGTGTTGCTTAATGGTCTACTTGCTCAAAGTGATTAGTGATATTCCTCCGAAACCCTCAGCCACTTTCTCATTTCCACATATGTCCAAAACCCAAAGTCAAACTCGGCCCCACCGATTTGATCTATCCGGCGCCACCAAGTTCTTTTGACATAGCCACTGCCAGAAACCCTAGACAATTCGTTCTCACCAATACGGATCTCGGTCTCACCGAGATGGCCTTGCAAACTCTCTGTTGCCTGTTGTAATTATTTCGGTCTCACCAAAATGTGCAATCGGTCCCACCGAGTTTGCCTGACCAACTCTCTGTTTTATCTTTGCTGAAATCGGTCTCACCGAGTTCATGCAATCGGTCTCACCGAGATGAGGTTTTGCCCTAGCCCTAGCACATCGGTCCCACCGAGTTGATCCTGTCGGTCCCACTGAGATTCCTAATGTTCACATTTTGAACTAAATCAGTCTCACCGAGTTCTTCTATTCGGTCTGACTGAGTTGGGTCAAATGTGGGTAACGGTTAGCTTTTGTGTGGAGGCTATATATACCCCTCCACCCCTATCTCCATTTGTGAGAGAGCTATCAGAACGTGCCTACACTTCCACCACTCATTTTCTGAGAGAGAACCACCTACTCATGTGTTGAGACCAAGACATTCCAATCCAACCACAAGAATCTTGATCTCTAGCCTTCCCCAAGTTGCTTTCCACTCAAATCATCTTTCCACCATAGCCAAATCTGTGAGAGAGAGTTGAGTGTTGGGGAGACTATCATTTGAAGCACAAGAGCAAGGAGTTCATCATCAAAACACCATCTATTACCTTTTGGAGAGTGGTGTCTCCTAGATTGGTTAGGTGTCACTTGGGAGCCTTCGACAAGATTGTGGAGTTGAACCAAGGAGTTTGTAAGGGCAAGGAGATCGCCTACTTCGTGAAGATCTAACCGAGTGAGGCAAGTCCTTCCTGGGGGATGGCCATGGTGGGATAGACAAGGTTGCTTCTTCATGGACCCTTCGTGGGTGGAGCCCTCCGTGGACTCGCACAACCGTTACCCTTCGTGGGTTGAAGTCTCCATCAATGTGGACGTATGATAGCACCACCTATCGGAACCATGCCAAAAATCTCCATGTCAACATTGCGTATGCCTTCTCCAAACCCTTCCATTTACCTTCATATGCAATGTTTTACTTTCCGCTGATACACTCTTAGAATTGCATGTGTAGGTTGATTGCTTGACTTGTGCTAAGTTGCTAAAATCTGCCAAGACTTAAAATTGGGAAAAGGCTAGATTTTTATTTGGTCAAGTAGTCTAATCACCCCCCCCCTCTAGACCTACTTTCGATCCTACAGATGGATTAACATTTTTCAAAAATATTGCTCCTTCAAGAACAAATTTGTCAGGTAGGCGTGGATTTAGTAGCAGGACCAGTTCGAGTAGAGAATTTTATATTTGTTGGTCCTTACCTACCTAGTAAAGTATTTGAGATAAATCCTTTGTTAATTGATATGGTGAAAGAGAATCCATTCCGAGGCGATGCAAGTGAATGCCCTTATAAACATATTGAAAGCTTTAACACTGCATGTGGAACTTTTCAGTTGTAGGATTGGACTAATGAGGAGATAAAAGTGAGAATATTTTCCTTATTCCCTTGAAAGAAAAGCTACTAGATGGCTATCGCACCAGCCCGTAAGTACCTTAACTAATTGGACAATGTTACTGGCTACATTATGTGTTTGTTATTACACTCAAGGGAAATTATACATGATAAGAAGGAAGATTAGCAGCTTAAGGTATAGGAAACTGGTAGATGCATACATAAGGTATAGGAAATACTCTCTGCATGTCCTGCACACCATTATCCTGATTGCTTAATTGTGAATTTCTTTAATGGTGGACTTGACTCTCAAAGTAAGATGCTTTGGATCTTGCTTCCAAAGGTTCTTTCATGGGAACCGAGATATCAGAGGCTCAGAATTTACTTGATAGAATTGGGCATAATGATGAGAGTTGGTAGCTATGTTCAAAGGAAAAAAAAGGTTGATCATGTTTACGATAGTATTAAGTCTTTCCTTAGAACAAAAAAGATGAAATACCTTCATCATGAATTAAATATTGGAACTGACCCCATTTTGCATGTTTTGAAAGATTTCTCTGAGTTTCTACATTTACAAGAAAAAGGTTCGTAAAACATACCAGGGAATCTAAAGCCATCCGCATGGTAGAGGCACCCGTGAAGAAGACTACTCCACCCAGAAGGCTTATCATAATCAGAAGAATAAATCATTTCCAGCTAAGGGTAAGAAGAGCATTAAGGTGGAACAATGTGGGACACCACCTTATGTTAATATTGTGAAAGAACTTGCTACACCCATAGCGGTGGTAAGCAAAGAAATCTATCTAGACTGAGACACCGCTTCCTATCTCAAAGGGTGTACCGAAGGTAAGGATGCAGGTAATTTTTTTTACCATGTTCCTTCAGAAGCAAACCTTATTTTAGATTGTGTGACCCTAGTTCTCCAGTCAATATTATTCCTTACACTCTTTATGCAAAAAATTATAAGCAATTTCTCCATGTACCCTTGAGCCAACTGATGTTGGTATTAAGCTTGCAGATAAGACTGACAGGAAACCATGCAGCACCCTTAAAGATGTCAATATTATAATAGGATCACTCATTTATCCCATTTCGGCACCCTTAAAGGCCCGAGTGTCGGTGTCAAAACCGCAGATCTTGAGTAGGGGGCCTAAACTGTTAGATCGGATCGATGGATAACAACGGAGAACACACACAAAGTTTACCCAGGTTCGGGCCCTCTCTTTGGAGGTAAACCCCAACGTCCTGCTCTTGCTTATATTATGGATGTATCAAGGTACAGAGTAAATCTACCTCGATATCGTGAGTTATGGTCTAAACCCTAGGGGTATGATGAATGTGTGAATAGGTGTATGGATGGCCTCTACGGACTAAACTCTCTGGTTTATATAGGCACGAGGGGTATCTAGTGTTACACATTGTTGGTTGCCATCTAAGAATTTACATGCCAAATCTAATCAGATATGCTTGAAGTACATGCCAAGTCTTCGGTCGCCACACTTTGAAGGCCTCCGTAGTCCTTCCTCCTTAACGGGTTGGTGGTCCTGCCCATACATTAGTCCGGCTGGGCCAGGACACCGTCAGTAGCCCCCGAACTTGTCTTCGAAGCCGAGGTTGACAACTTTCATCGGATAATGTCTTCGGCTAGGCCATCTTCAGCTTAGCAGGCAAGTTCCACATCCTCAGATGGATATCACACCAAACTCACAATCCCTTTAATCGGTTATTATCTCGCTTCTTGATGGAGGCCCAAGCAAATCCAACCATGTGTTAGCCAAGACACAATTTTATTCATCCGAAGTGCAAAGCTCGCTTAGTCTCGAAGACTAGCAGGTGAGCTCGGGAGTCAGTTATTGACAACTTTCAATGAAGCATCACCGCTCCTCACATTGCATACGTTAGTCATTACTTATTCGAATCGCGGTTCGAGGCAAACCTCTTATTGGTACGTCGTACCAGAATAGATATCGTGCCCCTCATATTACGGGATATCATCAATCAATTGTTTCTCCCCAAGCAGCCATAATGACAAGATAAGCCAAAATGTGGCAATTTTTACGACGCAACAGAGGGACGCTTCACCTTTACTGGCTTATAAGAGCAAGAGGGGTCGAATCCATACCCCCACGCCTTCCTCCTGCTCCAGCACTCAAACCCTCCAAGCCTTCGCCTTCCCAATCTCATTCTCAAGCCAAAAAACTCCTCCCAAGCTTCTGCACCCACACCAATGGCCAATGCAGACATGAAGGGGAGGTGGGTGGCTTCCAAGGTCACTGACGCCACCATCGGTGAGCTCCACGCGGCGGGATACATCCCCTCCAATGCCTCCTGCTGGGTCCCAGAGCCCGGCCAGCGCATCCCCACTCCCAACTCAGGGGAGCGGGTCGTCTTTACCCCCACCTCGTCTGAGGTATGGGGTTCCCCCTGCACCCCTTCGTGCGGGGGATCTTGTTCTTCTACGGGCTAGATTTCCATAATCTAGCTCCGAATTCCATTTTGCACCTCACGACTTTCATCATAGTGTGTAAGGCCATCCTCCGCGTGGAGCCACACTTCGGCCCATGGCTGAAGACCTTCTGTGTCAAGCCGAAGACCGAAGCTACCAAATTCACCAAGTGCGGTGGCGCCATGATTAGTAAGCTCCAGAAGCCAATCTGGCTGTAGGGGACCTTCATTGAGACCGTCAAGATCTGACGACGCGAGTGGTTCTATATCACCGAGCCTCTTGCCGCAGGCCAGGCCGGGGACCTCGCCTTCACAGAGACACCTCCGAGGAAGTTTGCGTCTTGGCAGAAGCAGGGCCTAGAGTGGGGTAATCTTGATGAGGTAGAAGCCCTCTAGGAGAGGATCCGGGCCCTCAAGAAGAAGTATAAGCTGGTGGATGTGATGCTGCACCAATACATCCTCTCACTCCAGGTCCGGGCTAGCCCTATGTGGCTTTACAAGCCTGGTGACACGCCTACACTGCAGAACTTCTTCTGCACCAACATTGATGGGATGTGGATGGCTCTCTTCAAGCCATCCAAAAATGAATTCCCCACCGATAGGCCAGACTGTGGCTACAACGCCGCACACGGTCCCTCCAAGGTAAACACCACTTTATATGTTCAACATCAGCTTTGTATTTTGCATTTGTCTGAATCTCCCTTCCCTACTTCCAGAAATGGGCATCCAAGGCGGCGCTCATTGTGTGCCCAGCGCCGCTACCCGAGGATCCGCAGATCCCCGAGCTGCAGGCTCTCTTGACCACGGTGCCTTCAAAGGCCCCGGCCAAGGGTAAGGAGCCGGAGAAGAAGAAGGAGGGTCTTCGGATTTGAGATCTAGCGGAATCTAGGTCCGAGAACATCCGAGTTCTTTCCTTAGATGAGGAGGAAAGAGATGGAGAAGAAGGGGACGGGGAGGAAAAGGGCGGCATCCGAGGACATCGCGACGGCCCATACTATCAGGACACACGTCGGCGCCTTGTGAAAGCTGCTGACGCCGCACCTCGCAAGGCCCCTGCCGTAGCCTAGGCCAACTCCTCTGAAACACCGTATCATATTAGGAAGCACTGCGTCCGAATATGCAGACTGTTTGGTTCGCTCGTCCGAGTCCTGATTTCTAACACGGGCCAACTCGGGCGGTTTCGAAAAGCACGCTTACCGAAATCATCGTGGCCGAAACAAACACTAGCTATAGTTTTAGAAACTGCTGCAATCTGACGCCGCCTTTTTTTCTGCGAACCAAACGCATCATAAGTTCTGAACTTTCAACAACCGATGCTATAATCCCAAACTTATCCTACACAAAATCCACCAGAAAATGTACAAGTGAACCATCGCCAATGGAAAAGAAGCATCAACATTCAACTTCAGAATTTCTTTTTGATGGGATATCCATGGTACTGTTTTGTCGGATTTGCAACAGTGCTCACCCGACAATAGTTTGGAGATGAAGTACGAATAGCTAGACTCAATCGGTCATGTGACTGTACAAAACAAAGTTCTGAACTATAATTCCATTCTAATCATACAAAAAATCGACAACAAATGTACAAACCGAATTCTGAACCTACAAACCGATTATCATTGTAAAAAAGTTCAGAGTGATTCGGAGATACAGTGTAGGAGTTCAGAGATTCAGAAAAGTTTAGAGATTCTCTGTAGCCAGCAAATCGCCAGCGACACGTGAGAGGAATGGGAGAGGGAGGGGAGAAAATGCACAAATTGCATGAAAATCAACTATATTGAAATTGTTCTTTGTCCAAGAATCCAAGAAACACACTCGCAACATGGCACAGGAAGTCGGATCAAGAATTCTGATGAGTTCAAGATTCCAAAGAAAAGGAATCGCTATGCAGGGGGGAATTGCAGTTGATCTTGCTCCGCCGCCGTGCTCTGAGCACCGCCAACCGCCTCCATGTGGAAGAACATTGAGCTCGCTCTCACGTCCGGGCCGGCATGTCCTTCTCCTTGTCCGTGACGGTGCTCACGTGGGATGGTTCTTCATCTGCCTCCATTCAGAAGCCCGACGCGGTGACGTCCGCCACTGCGGCGCGCCCGCCGATGCGGGGACGGTCTTCGTCATCGTCGTCCTCCTCCTCCTCGCACCATGGCAGCACAAAGAGGGGATCCCGTGGGCGTGGGCCGCGATGCCCCGCATCGGGTGCTCCCACAAGGCAGCCGCCTCTGCCGCCATCCCCACTGGCCCCGTCGAGCTCTAGCTCGGGCTCGGGCTCCACAAACGCCATGCGCCAGAGCTCCATGCGCCTTCGGGTGGCGTCATCAGCGAGCTTCTCCTCGCGTAGCCGCGGGTGAGAGGTGGCGCGGCCCGCGCCCACGCTCCTGGAGCGAGCGCACATCACCCCTGCGACGGCCCTCCTCCCCCGCGCGGGGACAGAGGTGGGACGGCGGACTGCGGGAGCGCGGCCAGCCATGGTCGCTGGGCCTAGCAGCGGCAGGAACACCGTCATCGTCGAGCTGGCCATCGAAGAGGCGAGGGGTGCGGTTGCCGTTGCCGTTACCGTTGCGTTGTGTTGCGGTGGCGGTGGTGGTTGCTGTGTTTTGTTTTTTGAGGGGGTTTGGTTGTATTTGTAGCCAGAAATTGGGCTGAAAAATCATAATCCAAAATATTCCCCTGCGGCGGCCCTCCTCCCCTGCGCGGGGACAGAGGTGGGATGGCAGACTGCAGGAGCGCGGCCAGCCATGGCCGATGGGCCTAGCAGCGGCAGGAACACCATCATCGTCGAGCTGGCCATCGAAGAGGCAACGGGTGCGGTTGCCATTGCCGTTGCGTTGCGGTGGTGGTGGTGGTGGCGGTTGCTGTGTTTTTTTTTTTGACGGTGTCTGGTTGTATTTGTAGCCAGAAATTGGGCTAAAAAATAACAATCCAAAAAATTCTGGCCCAAAACAAATAAAAGTGGCCCATTTGAAAATACATATTTCTCTTTTTTTCCGTCCGCCACATGCGAAAGTAAAATGCTATGAATTTTTGCACATATGAAATATAAATGTGTGTGTGTTTGTATAGAAAAAAGCAACTTTTTTTTCTTTGTAGAAAATGTTTTTTTAAGAGGCACCATTGTGATAGTTTTATAGGTGTCACTGGGCTTTCGCCCCATGGTAACCTGCTCGATGACAAATGCTTGCAGTGGGTTTTCCCGGGATGCCTTGTGCTCGCTTTTCCCTTTCTAGTTTCCTTTGAACCTGGGTAAGACAGTTGTATTTCCGTTATGAGAGTAATGGAAAGGGGTTATGCTCGGTTTAAAAAAAACGGGGCACCAAAGTGCCCGAGCACCATTGGCATTTTCCGCTATACCAAAGCTATGTGCTCGTTTGGGAAAATCTGGCTCTAAGAAAAACCGGTTGCTTTTATTTTTTGGGAGATTTTGAAAATGTAATACGGCAAAAAGAAAAGTGTTTGTTGATTTAAAAAAAAACTCTATGAATTTTATGAAATGTCACATATTTAAAACATGTTTCTAAAATTTAAAATTGTTAATGAAAATTTAAAACTTTCAATTTTTGTAAAAACTTTGAATTGAAAAGTACTACTTCCTCCGATCCAAAATAAGTGTTGTGGTTTTATTTCAAATTTAAACTAAAATCATGACACTTATTTTGGATCGGATGGATTAACATTTTTGAAAAAAATTATAATTTAAAGAAATGTTCAAAGATTTCTAAAATGTTTTTATGAATTTTTAAGGTAAAAATAAAGAAGAAAAACCATAGAGGAAAACTAAATTAAAAACCAAATAATTGCCCCAAAAAACAGCCTGAGACCATGTCCCTAGCCCGCGGTTTAACTCGGGAGGTCCATGGATGGTTTCTCATTTCAATCAGACGACATATTATCGTTCCCTACTAGATATGTGAAAGGGTCGAAGAGGTTGACTAGCGGGAGGGGGTGAATAAGGAACTACAAATTTTTTATTTTGACTTCCAACGTTGGGGATGTGTAGATAAACTAAACTATCTAGATATGCAATCTACGGTAGCTACAACCTATATGGCAAACAAGTTAATACACTAGGTAAGCAAGAGCAAACAACCTAGCTAGCAAGCAACAAAAGTAAAGGTGTGGGAATGGATAAACCACAAAAGTTAAAGAAATGGATGTATCCCCGAGTTCACATTTCTTTGGAAAGTGCTAATCTATGTTGGAGAGGTGCAGAAGCCAAAGGTCTCGAACGTCACCAAATAGTTCACCCTTATCTCCCTTTGACTTATGTCCAACAGATTAACCTCAAATCGCTTGTGGTTGGTCTTGAAGGCGACCACCGAATCTTTACAAACTCCCAGGAGCATCAAACACACCACTAAGCTTCCAGTCTTTGACTCCTATAGCCTAGGAGTCCCAGATCTCTAAGCAATAAGTTTGGCGATTGACAATTATGGAGATATTAAATTGGTTAGGTGGGCATGTAAATCCTGCAATTCTCTTTCCATCCCCAAAGTTTGGTAGAGTTTGAGTGGAGGGATGAAGATTAATCGAGCTTTAGGGTTTGCCAATGATGGAGAAGCTCAGATAGAGGATTATGGCTAGAGATTCAATAAGGGTAAGTATATATACCTCCACACCAAATCAGACCATTGCCACCCTATGGACACATGCTAAAGGGCCCTAGGGACATGGGGTCACCAGAGACAAAACAATATACCTCAGGGACCCTGGGTCGAGTCCTCGAAGACCTAGCCTATCTAGAGAGGTAAAATCTCTACCCCTGAGACCCGGGGGGTCGAAGAACCTAAGAACTCGACCCATCTAGTGAGATAGACAAGGGGTGGAAGGGGACCCCAGGCATGGAGTTCGATGGCTTGGGGACCCATGTTATCTAGAGAGTTTTCTCTGGACCCGGGGGTCTTAGTAATAGACAATTTTGGCTAGGGTTTTACTCAATATGTGAAGTAAGCATGGGGATGGTTGTGTATGAGTTTTGCATGATCCCCAAACTTACACAATCACATCAACCCCCCTTAATAGTGTGGGTTCCCTATGACTCAAAAAACATTCAACTCTTCGGATCATTGACACTTGTTTAGGTTTTTCCTGGGGGGGGGTGTCAATGATGAGTCCAATTAATGTGATGATTTCGATTGTTATTTTATTCCTACATGGTAGGTTTTGTGGAATTTTACCATGGTCGCACATTACTTTTTGTCGGTATTCCGCAGGTAACATCTTTTGGAGCAAATAATATCTTATGGAAGGAATCCTAGGAAATGGTAGTGGAATCACGTTATTTAATGTGATGATCAACTACCATATAAGAATGAAGCAAAGGAACCAAGGATGAGTCATTGCGATGCTTCTAGAGCCAAAGACGACGTTCTATATGAGCACGCCCACTCATATGGGCGATCAAATGAGGTGCCAGCACCATCGCCTCGTCCACTATTTCCGCCCCATGAAATCGAACTGGGGATCAAACACGCAGAGACAGTAGAAACTCGTCCAAACCCTAGCCTCTGGAAATCATCCAGAGGAGGGATTGGCAAGGAGGAGATCGTCATCTTCACAACCAAGCACAAGGGGGCTACAACATCATCACCACTGTCATCATCATCATCATCCACATCCATCTCATTGTAAGAGGAACCCTAGTGGATCGTCTTGTGTGTTATGATTGTGATTCATTCAGGTTTACCATCAACACCCTCATGATGTTTGTTGTCTCAGTGTGTGAGTAGACCCCTAGTTCTCGGGGGCATGGATAAACCTTGGTATGTATAGGATCTAAATCATTATATTGGATATGAGATCCTCTGTTGAATGCTTAGTTTAATAAACTTTGTGAATGTTGTGAAAGGGGCCCACTCAACATTACCGCCGAAATGCCATGAAGTAGATCATCGTCGTTGTAAAGGTTACGATGTGAAGGTAATTCGAGGTGACAGTAAAAGCCTTTGCTTCTAGCCTTTGCACACGATATGTGATTTATGGAGAACTCTCAGAGAGGCTGCGTCCATGGGGTAACCCTTAATTACCCTTAATTACCTTAGTTGTAAACCACAAGGGGAGACTACGGTAGTGGCGTGCATGGCACAAAGTCTACCTAGAGTAGAACGTGTTCTGTACCTGGCTCCGCCCAACATAGTCGTGAAGAGTGGCTTAAGTATCCAGACCATACTATATCAATGCATATGTTGCATTAGAAACATACCAATGCGAATTCCAGACTCCCTGAGAACGCCTTAGTACTCTGCCAATTCCATTAGTTACTCATGCAGCTGATTTCTTAGTACTTTTTATGCTATTTACTTTTAGTTCGTTCCGTGCCAAAACAACTGTTTATTTCCGCCCTCACTTTGTCTGGAGTCAAGGATTACTTGCAGGCACAAATCCGTAATTCACTATAAGAGGCAACTCCTAATTCATGTGCGCCTTGTGAGATCGATACTCTTACTTCGAAAAGGCTACAACTAAAACCTATACAATTGCAAGCCATCAGTCAACGAACTCCATAATATATCACCAAGAGACTAATGTATGAGTGTGGCACCTGACTCGATGAACCGGCCGCCCCATGTTGGAGCCCAGAGATCAATGTCTTCTAGAACATGGTACAACTTGATATAGAATGAAACCACGATTTATTGAAATGCTCGGGGTACAAAGTCTTTTCTTACAATAATGTTGCAAGGCAAGGTGGCACTATTTGTGTGGTGGTACTATGTACATTATTCCTCAAACCACTCAGCCTTGATCTACTCGTAGCGGAAGGGGTGTAACACATCTGAATAGTGTGATGATGGGGGACTCCAATCCAAAGGGATACTACTGGGACACATCCTAGTTAGCGTACTCGGGATCCTCGGGGTATCCATCTAGGACATCTCCTGCACCTGGCATGATAAACCTGGTGAGTACTTTGAATGTACTCGCAAACTCACAAACTATCTAAAAGCAAGCAAGAACATGGCAATTTAACATAAAATAGGTTAAACTTATAAACAATAAGTAAAAAGACCAACTAAAGTGAAGTAAACATGGCGTCCTCATTTAAGGTCTCACGGAGCATCTCCCGCATGATCCCCGATCATCTGGTTTACTTTTCATGACCACCTCTTGATCAACTCAGCTCTTTCTAGCATCAATCATGTCCCATTTAATTTACTTTATTCATGGATTTGATCAAATAGTGTGACTTAATATGAACGGTGCCCACTACCAGGGACTCGGCTATTCGAATAGATTTTGACACTCTAGAGAGGTTGTACACTTTACCCACACCATGGACAACAATCCGACTAACGCCATTTATAGCATGGCCCTCCTACCATATCACTAACCCCCCGCAGGCTAGCCATGGGTGAGATAATTTGGGTATGTTCCACCCTATGGCACAACTCATCCATCACCAGATGCAATCAACTTTCCTTTTGCACATCTTACCAACCTAGGCTCTCGTGATTGGACGACAACCTCCTGCTAGCCAAGGAGATACTGTTGGAAATATGCCCTAGAGGCAATAATGAAGTTGCTATTATCATATTTCCTTGTTCTTGATAAGTGTTTATTATCCATGCTATAATTGTATTAACCGAAAACTCAAATACATGTGTGTCCCTAGTAAGCCTCTACTAGACTAGCTCGTTGATTAAAGATGGTTAAGGTTTCCTAATCATGAACATGAGTTTTCATTAGGCCATATCATTAGGAGAATGATGTGATGGACAAACCCAATCATAAGCTTAGCATTTGCTCATGTCACTAAGTTTAAAATTGCTACAACTTTCTTAATGTCAAGTATATCTTCCTTAGACCATGAGATCATGCCACTCCCTAGTACCGGAAGAATGCTTTGTCGGCATCAACTGCCACTTCATAACTGGATGATCATAAAGGTGCTCTTCAGGTATCTTGGAAGGCACTAGTTGGGTTGCATGGATCAAGACTGAGATTTGTCACTCCACAAGAGGCACGGTTTTGCTTTCGCGAGAGGCACGGATTTGCTTCCACGAGAAGCACGACGGTGCCTCTCAAAAATGAAAAAAATGCATTTTATCTCTTTTTTTTTCTTCCATGAGAGTCACAGTTTTGCTTCCGCGAGAGGCACGGATTTGCTTCCGTGAGAGGCACCGCCATGCCTCTCGAAAACGAAAAAACGCGTTTTCTTTTTTTCCCGCGAGAGGCATGTCCGAGCCTCTAGAAAACGGAAAAAACATGTTTTGTCTTTTCCTTCCACGGAAAGCACTATTTTGCTTCCACGAGAGGCAGGGATTTGCTTCCACAAGAGGCACGACCATGCCTCTCAAAAACGGAAAAAACACATTTTTTCCTTTCGTGAAAAGCACGGTTTTGCTTCCGCGAGGGCAGGGGAAAAAGCGTGCTCCCGGTTTGGTTTTTTTGTCCTGTTTTTTTTTGTCTGGTTATTTTTGTGAATTTTTTTTGTCAAATCCTATCAACATGGGATCTAGTTTTGAAGATCTCGATGTGAGGAATCGAACGGTGAAAACGGTTCGAGATTTGTATGCACGGTTTAAGAGATAAAATGTTTTGAATAAACGGATCTAGAGAAAAAAGAAAACACCCAGGTTGCAAGAAGTGGCACACATGCAGCACGCCACTTGTCACAAACTGAGGAGGTAAAAGTGATCTTTCAAAGTACTCCTTAATTAATGATTTAGGAAGAATTAGCCAATCGAAAGAAGAACCCTAGTCACACGAACGCACACCACCCAGGTCCTACCCTTGGGGGGTGGTGGGGTGGCCACCCCAGCTCCCGAATCCGAAGGGCCCCCCACACAGTTTGATAGGCTAGTCTAGCGCAAAGCTATGCCCGCTTACTTTGCGAGGCAGGCCGCATGTTACCATCTGTGTACGCAAGCCCAATTCACATATCAGAGATCTCCTTCCATTCTTGATCTCTTCTTTACGTAGTGCTCTTTGACTTTTTTTCTCTAGTCATCTGGAGACGCCCGATCAGCGATCGCCAACCCCACATCCACGACACTATATGCCAATGATCGCTAATATCACTAGCCGCAGTCTGCCTCCTATCCCCCTATTGTGATCTACGATGTGAAGATTGGAGGTCGCGGCGCAGTACTACAGGTTAATCCTAAATCTTTTTTTCCTCCCATGTTTGTTGGGGTAGACTGAGTTGTGATGCATTTGTTTATTCTTAATCTCCTATTGTGAAAGATTAGAAGATATATAATTTTTTCTGGAAGCAAAGCAACTCTTTTTCAACTAGAAAGCAAAGCAATTTGTGTGGGATATGGAATAGTGGATGTTCCTACAGTGTATGTGGGATTCCCCAAGCATGCATTGTCGAGAAATTAATGTAAATTATAGCTGGAGGAAAGGTTTTAGTTTCTAGGTTTTTGCATCATCATAATGGATCATGGTGACTAGACTTCATCTAGATTGTTCCTTTGGCCTTCTTTAGTTAGATGGGCTAAACCAAGATTTTGGTTGCTTTGACGTGGCTTAAATCTGCGTCGGTATTTCCCCAAAGAGGAAGGGATGATGCAGCACATCTACGATAAGTATTTCCCTCAGTTATGAAACCAAGGTTATTAATCTAGTAGGAGAACCAAGCAACACTATGTAAACGGTACCTGCACACAAAGAACAAATACTTGCAACCCAACGCGAAAGAGGGGTTGTCAATCCCTCTACGGTAAAAAGATGGATAAAATTGTGGTAGATTGGATAAATAGATCTTGCAAAAACACGAAATAAAATAAGTAAAGAAAAAGTGTAGCAAGGTATTTTTGGGTTTTTGGAATAATAGATCTGAAAAAAAATGATAAAAGATAGACCCGGGGGCCATAGATTTCACTAGTGGCTTCTCTCAAGAAAATAGCATACGGTGGGTAAACAAATTACTGTTGGGCAATTGATAGAAGAGCAAATAATTATGAGGATATCCAAGGTAATGATCGTGTATATAGGCATCACGTCCAAGATTAGTAGACCAAAACGATTCTGCATCTACTACAATTACTCCACACATCGACCGCTATCCAACATGCATCTAGTGTATTAAGTTCATGGAGAAACGGAGTAATGCAATAAGAATGATGACATGATATAGACAAGATATATTCATGTAGCAATAGACCCCATCTTTTTATCCTTAATAGCAACGATACATGCGTGCCTTGCTACCCTTTCTGTCACTAGGTGAGGACACCACAAGATCGAACCCATCACAAAGCACCTCTTCCCATTGCAAGAAAAATCAATCTAGTTGGCCTAACTAAACCGAAGATTTGGAGAAGAAATATGAGGCTATCACAATCATGCATATAAGAGATCAAAGAAGATTCAAATAATATTCGTAGATAGATCTGATCATAAACTCGCAATTCATCATATCCTAACAAACACACCACAAAAATTCATTACATCAAATAGATCTCCAAGAACATCGAGGAGAACATTGTACTGAGAATCAAAAAGAGAGAAGAAGCCATCTAGCTACTGCCTACGGACCCGTAGGTCTATGGTGAACTACTCACGCATCATCGGAGGAGCACCAATGAGGATGATGAACCCCTCTGTGATCGTGTTCCCCTCCGGCAAGGTGCCGGAATAGGGCTCTAGATTGGATCTCGTGGTTCTGGAACTTGCGGCAGCTGGAATTGTGTTTCGTCGACTCCTCTAGGGTTCCTGGAATACTTGGGTATTTATAGAGCTGAGAGGCGGTGGAACGAAGCTCTGTGGGCCCCACCACCTATCAGGGCGCGCCTAGGGCCTCTAGCGCGCCCTGGTGGGTTGTGGGCCCTACAGGCCTTCCCTCGTCAACTTCCTTGGTTCCCAAGTTGTCTTATGGTCCAAAAAAATCTCCAAAAAGTTTCGCTGCATTTGGACTCCGTTTGATATGGATATTCTGCGAAGTAAAAAAACAAGCAAAAAACAACAACTGGCACTTAGCACTATGTCAATAGGTTAGTCCCAAAAAATGATATAAAGTTGCTATAAAATGAATATAAAACATCCAAGGATGATAATATAATAGCATGGAATAATAAAAAATTATAGATATATTACAGACATATCAGCATCCCAAAGCTTAATTCCTGCTCGTCCTCGAGTAGGTAAATGATAAAAACAGAATTTTTGATGTGGAATGCTGCCTAACATGTTCATCACATATTCTTTTCTTTAGTAGCATGGACATTTGGACTTTTAGATGGTTCAAAGCAATAGTGTATATTTGACATGAAGATTTCAATACTCAAGCATATCAACAAGTAACCATGTCTTTCAAAATATCAACGCTAAAGAAAGTTATCCCTAGCCCATCATGCTCAATCATTGATCCATTCACAAAACACACTCAAATATTAGCTACATCCAATGCACAAGTATGATTATAGTGCTCCCTAGTTGGTGCTTTATAAGAGACGATGGAGACTATTTTTTTTTTGCATAAAGTAAATAGATAGGCCCTTCGCAGAGGGAAGCAGAGATTTGTAGAGGTGCTAGAGCTCAAAGCTTAAATCGAGAGATAATTAAAAATATTTTGGGAGGCAGACTTTTCCCGTCAACGAAAACGACCATGTAATTCCCAAAACTTTCCATGCTAGATACATCATAGGCTGTTCCCAAACATAAAATAAAGTTTATTCCTTTTTTCACCATTCTTTCACAATCCATGGCTAGCCGTATCCACGGGTGCCTTCCATACCACCACTTTCCAAGGAATTTATTATTTGACAACATAAAGTAAATTTCTTTTTCATTTCGGGACTGGACATCCCAATTACCACCGCACTCTCATGCAATGACAAGTGAATAAACACTCATCTTGAGAATAACACATCTAGCATGAAAAATATTGGCCACCCCTTGTCGCTTCATGAGCGGCACGGGCACACAAAAAGGAAATTCATTTTGAAAAATTAGAGTTGGCAAATGCAAATATACTTGGAACAGCACGGAAATACCACATATAGGTAGGTATGGTGAACTCATATGGCAAAACTGGGTTTAAGGATTTTGGATGCACAAGTAGTATTCCCACTTAGTACAAATGGAGGCTAGCAAATAGATTGAGAAGCAACCAACCAAGAAACAAAAATTCTCATAAACGAGCATTAAGCATAACTAACGCCTAATAATGCAACACAAGTAGGATATAATTTCACTGCATAACTATTGACTTTCGTGCTTGCATAGGGAATCACAAACCTTAACACCAATATTCTTACTAAAGCATAATTACTCACCAACATGACTCATGTATTACTGTCATCATATCTCAAAACTATTACAAAGAATAAAGTTTATTTTGTCCAATGATCTTCATGAAAGTTTTTATTATATCCCTCTTGAATATCTATCACTTTGGGACTAATTTCATATATTGCAATTGCTTTTGACAAGCTCAAACAAATTTAAGTGAAGAACATGAGCATGAAATTTTTTCTATCTCTCAAAATAATATAAGTGAAGCATGGGAGAATTTCTTCAAAAATTTATTAACTCTCAAATAAATCTAAGTGAAGCATGAGAGTATTTCTTCAAAAATTAAAGCACCACCATGCTCAAAAAGATATAAGTGAAGCACTAGAGCAATTCCATAGCTCAAAAAATTTAAGTAGAGAACATAGAGCAATTCTAACAAATCATAGCATCATTATGACTCTCTCAAATAGGTGTGTCCAGCAAGGATAATTGTTACAAACTAAAAAGCAAAACAAGCAAAGACTCATATAATACAAGATGCTCCAAGCAAAACTCATGATATGTGATGAATAAAAATATAGCTCCAAGTAAAATTACCGATGGTTGTTAGAAGAAAGAGGGGATGCCTTCCGAGGCATCCCCAAGCTTAGTTGCTTGGTTCTCCTTGAATATTAACTTGGGGTGCCATGGGCATCCCCAAGCTTAGGCTCTTTTCACTCCTTATTCCTTCATCCATCGTGATCTCACCTAAAACTTGAAAACTTCAATCACACAAAACTTAACAAAACCTTCGTGAGATCCGTTAGTATAGTAAAGCAAATCACCACTCTAAGTACTGTTGCAAACCCATTCATATTTTATTATTTCGTTATATCTACAGTATTCCAACTTTACCATGGCTTATACCCCCTGATACAATCCATAGATTCATCAAAATAAGCACACAATGCAACAAAAACAGAATTTGTCAAAAGCAAAACACTCTGTAGTGATCTGAACTCTAACCATACTTCTGTAACTCCAAAAATTCTGAAAAATTAGAAAGATGTAGAAAATTTGTAAATAAATCTTATGTAAAAAATTAAGAAACTTTAGTCACTTGTGTCATTTTTTAAAATTCTTCTACTGGACGCAAAAGTTTTAGTTTTCCAACAAGATCAAATCAACTATCACCAAACATAATCCCAAAGGCTTTACTTGGCACAAACACTAATTAAAACATAAAAACACAATCATAACAGTAGCATAATTGTGTGAACACACAAGAATAGAAAGAAAAAGGAAAAATAAATTTTGGTCATTAGGTTGCCTCCCAACAAGCGCTATCGTTTTATGCCCCTAGCTAGGCATTGAGATTTCATTGATGCTCACATGAAAGATAATAATTGAAACACAAAGAGAGCATCATAAAACATGTGACAAACACATTTAAGTCTAACATACTTCCTACGCATAGGAATTTTATAAGCAAACAAATTATCCAGACAAGAAATATCTAGCATATGCAAAGGAGAGGAATAAAACATCGAAAATCTCAACATAACGAGAGGTAATTTAGTAACATGAAATTTTCTACAACCATATTTTTCTCTCTCATTATAATTACATGTAGGATCATACTCAAATTCAATAATATAGCTATCATATAAAATTTTCTCTCCATGATCCGCATGAAAAAATTCTTATTGTCATCCAAAATACTCCCTCCTTCCCATAATGTTAGGCGTATTAGTTTCTGCATGAAAATTAGCGCAGGTTTACTTGAGCGATCAAATCTCAAATGAAGAGGACGCTGTGAGCTAACCGCAAGATAGACCTAGCCAGCAATTTGTTTTTGTTTCCAAAAAAAATAGGGATCTTTAGTGATGGCTGTAGCTGGATGAGAGATAAAGGCATGTGTGCCTTAGATTATGGGATTGCATGAAAATCTTATATGCCTATGATTTTGGGAAGGAGGGAGTAGTGTGATTAACATCAACTAAAGTCATGACCTCTCCAAACCCACTTTTATCAAAAAAAATCATAAGATTGAACACTCTCCAAATATGTGGGATTATTTTTACCTAGAGTTGACACTCTTCCAAACCCACCTTCAATATTATTGCAAATATATTCATCATGAGGCTTAAATAAATTTTCAATATCATAAGAAACATTATCACCCCAATCACGATCATTGCAATAAGTAGTGAACATAGCAAAATCATCATCCCCAAGCTTGGGGTTTTGCATATCATTAACAAAATTTACATTAATAGAATTTATAACAACATCATTAAAATCATGCTTTTCATTGAAGAAGCTATCATGAATCACTTTATAAATTTCTTCTTTCAACACTTCATCACAATTTATCGATTCATGATTTTCAAGCAAAACTTCATAGAGGTAATCAAGTGTAATCAACTCACTAGCAATTGGTTCATCATAATTGGATTTTTCGAAAAGATTAGCAAGTGGATGAGGATCCATATAACTAGATTTTTAGCAAATGAAGATCAAGCAAATAGAAGACACATGGCACACAAGCAAAGATAGCAAACGAACAAAAAGGCAAACGAAAAGAAGGCAAATATTTTTGTGTTTTTGCAAAATTGTTTTAGAAGTGCGGGACATGAAAATGATAGGAAAATGGAAAATAATGTAAATTGCAAGGAGATGAGATTTGTGATTAGGAACCTGGTAGATGTTGATGATGTCTCCCCGGTAACGGTGACAGAAATTCTTTTTAACGTGGCTTAAATCTGCGTCGGTATTTCCCCAAAGAGTAAGGGATGTTGCAGCACAGCTACGGTAAGTATTTCCCTCAGTTATGAAACCAAGGTTATCAATCTAGTAGGAGAACCAAGAAACACTATATAAATGGTACTTGCACACAAAGAACAAATACTTGCAACCCAACGTGTAAGAGGGGTTGTCAATCCCTCTACGGTAAAAAGATGGATAAAATTGTGGTAGATTGGATAAATAGATCTTGCAAAAACATGAAATAAAATAAGTAAAGAAAAAGTGCAGCAAGGTATTTTTTGGTTTTTGGAATAATAGATCTAAAAACAATATGATAAAACATAGACCCGGGGGCCATAGATTTCACTAGTGGCTTCTCTCAAGAAAATAGCATACGGTGGGTAAACAAATTATAGTTGGGCAATTGATAGAAGAGCAAATAATTATGAAGATATCTAAGGCAATGATCGTATATATAGGCATCACGTCCAAGATTAGTAGACCAAAATGATTCTGCATCTACTACTATTACTCCACACATCGACTGCTATCCAACATGCATCTAGTGTATTAAGCTCATGGAGAAATGGAGTAATGTAATAAGAATGATGACATGATGTAGACAAGATCTATTCATGTAGGAATAGACCCCATCTTTTTATCCTTAATAGAAATGATACATGCGTGCCTCGCAACCCCTTCTGTCACTGGGTGAGGACATCGCAAGATCGAACCCATCACAAAGCACCTCTTCCCATTGCAAGAAAAATCAGTCTAATTGGCCTAACTAAACCAAAGATTCGGAGAAGAAATACGAGGCTATAACAATCATGCATATAAGAGATCAAATAAGACTCAAATAATATTCATAGATAGATCTGATCATAAACTCGCAATTCATCGGATCCCAACAAACACACCGCAAAAAAGTAATTACATCAAATAGATATCCAAGAACATCAAGGAGAACATTGTATTGAGAATCAAAAAGAGAGAATAAGCCATCTAGCTACTGCCTACGGACCCGTAGGTCTATGGTGAACTACTCACGCATCATCGGAGGAGCACCAATGAGGATGATGAACTCCTCCATTATCTTGTTCCCCTCTGGCAAGTGCCGGAATAGGCTCTAGATTGGATCTCATGGTTCTGGAACATGTGGTGGAAGGAATTGTGTTTCGTCGACTCCTCTAGGGTTTCTGGAATATTTGGGTATTTATAGAGCTGAGAGGCGGTGGAACGGAGCTCCATGGGCCCCACCACCCATCAGGGTGTGCATGGGGCCTCTGGCACGCCCTGGTGGGTTGTGGGCCCCACGGGCCTTCCCTCATCCATTTCCTTGGTTCCCAAGTTGTCTTCTGGTCCAAAATAAATCTCCAAAAAATTTCGCTGTGTTTGGACTCCGTTTGGTATGGATATTCTGTAAAGTAAAAAATAAGCAAAAAACAGCAACTGGCACTAGGCACTATGTCAATAGGTTAGTCCCAAAAAATGATATGAAGTTGCTATAAAATGAATATAAAACATCCAAGAATGATAATATAATAGCATGGAACAATAAAAAATTATAGATACATTGAATACGTATCATGCATCATGTGGTTCTGATATCCTAAACATTGTTTTTTAACAAAGGTTTTTCGTTTGGATGAGATAGCGGTGGGAGCCTAATCATCGCCGATCCATGTGGCCTCGACCTATGTTACGGTTCTCAGTGAGGCGCTTCATCCCGATTGAGTCGACCCATCCTTGTCCATAGCGCACCTTGGGCGACACTCATGGCGGGCGATGTGCGGGGCATAGTAATTGTGGGGAAGTTGGTGAAGTGGAGGAAACAAATTCATTTGTTGGCGAACGTTGCATGGAAAAGAAAAAATTTCTACGCACATGCAAGATCTATCAATGGAGATGCATAGCTATGAGAGGGGGAGAGCATCTACATACCCTTGCAGATCGCTAAGCGGAAGCCTTTATCAATGCGGTTGATGTAGTCATACACCTTCGCGATCCGTCCCGATCAAGTACCGAACGTACGGCACCTCCGCGTTTAGCACACGTTCAGCTCGATGACGTCCTCGCCTTCTCGATCCAACAAGAGAGGCGAAGTAGTAGATGAGTTACGGCAGCACGACGGCGTGGTGACGGAGGTGGTGAAACAATCCACAGGGCTTTGCCAAGCACAACGGACATGGACGGAGGAAGAACTAGAACTAGAGGGAGATGGGGCGCCGCACACGGCTTGGGGATCATGGTGTGTGTTGCCCCTCTCCCTCCTCTCATATATATAGGTGGGGGAGGAGGGGAGGCAGCCTAGGGCACCCCCAAGGGGGCCGGCGGCTAGCCCTAGGGCCTGCCCTGGCCGCACCCAAGGGCCTGCCCTGGCCGCGCCCCCCTTCCTTCTTTGGTGCATGGGGGAAAGGAAAGGGGGCTGGCTGCCTTTAGGGCGCCCCCTTTCCCTTTCTCTCTTTCGTGGAGAAAGGCAGGAGGGGGCCAGCCCCTCTCTTTCTTTTACAAGGCCGGCGGCCAGGTTGGGGGCACGCTAGCCCCTTGTGGGCTGGTGTGCTTCCCTTCCCTTGGCCCGTTAGGCCTAGTAACTTCCTGTGGCCTCCCGGAACCCCTTCCGTTGATCCGATAAATACCCGGTGCATTCCGAAACCTTTCCGGAGACCAAATACTATCATCCTATATATCAATCTTTACCTCCAGACCATTCCGGAGCTCCTCATCATGTCCTTGATCTCATCTAGGACTCCGAACAACATTCGGTCACCAATTCACATAACTCATACAATACTATATCTTCAATGACCGTTAAGCGTGCGGACCCTACTAGTTCGAGAATGATGTAGACATGACCGAGACGCCTCTCCAGTCAATAACCAATAGCGGGACCTGGATGCCCATATTGGTTCCTACATATTCTACGAAGATCTTTATCGGTCTAACCTTTATGACAACATACGTAGTTCCCTTTGTCTGTCGGTATGTTACTTGCCCGAGATTCGATCGTCGGCATCTCCATACCTAGTTCAATCTCGTTACCAGCAAGTCTCTTCACTCTTTCCGTAATACATCATCTCTTAACTAACTCCTTAGTCATTTTGCTTGCAAGCTTCTTGTGATGTTGTATTACCAAGAGGGCCCAGAGATACCTCTCCAATAAACGGAAAGACAAATCCCAATCTCGATCCATGCCAACTCAACATACACCTTCGGAGATACCTGTAGAGCATCTTTATGATCACCCAGTTATGTTGTGACATTTGATAGCACACAAGGTATTCCTCCGGTATCTGGGAGTTGCATGATCTCATGGTCGAAGGAATATGTATTTGACATTAAGAAAACAGTAGAAATAAACTGAACGATCATATGCTAAGCTAACGGATGGGTCTTGTCCATCACATCATTCTCCTAATGATGTGATCCCGTTATCAAGTGGCAACACATGTCTATGGTTAGGAAACCTTAACCATCTCTTGATCAACGAGCTAGTCTAGTAGAGGCTTACTAGGGACACAGTATTTGTTTATGTATCCACACATGTATTTAAGTTTCCGGTCAATACAATTCTAGCATGAATAATAAACCTTTATCATGATTAAGGAAATATAATAATAATAATCACTTTATTATTGCCTCTAGGGCATATTTCCAATATTCTCCCACTTGCACTAGAGTCAATAATCTATTTCATATCGCCATGTGATTAATACCCAAAGAGTTCTAAGGTGTGATCATGTTTTGCTTGCGAGAGAATTTTGTCAATGGGTCTGCAACATTCAGATCCGTGCGTACTTTGCAAATTTCTATGTCTACAATGCTCTGCATGGAGCTACTCTAGCTAATTGCTCCCACGTTCAATACATATCCAGATCGAGACTTAGAGTCATCTGGATAGGTGTCAAAGCTTGCATCGATGTAACCCTTTACGACGAACTCTTTATCACTACCATAACCAAGAAACATTTCCTTAGTCCTCTTAGGTAACTAAGGATAATTTTGACCGCTGTCCAGTGATCCACTCCTGGATCACTATTGTACCCCCTTGCCAGACTCATGGCAAGGCACCCAACAGGTCTGGTACACAGCATGGCATACTTTATAGAACCTATGGCTGAGGCATAGGGAATGACTTTCATTCTCTCTCTATCTTCTGTCGTGGTCGTGCTTTGAGTCTTACTCAACTTCATACCTTACAATATAGGCAAGAACCCTTTCTTTGACTGATCCATTTTGAACTTCTTCAAAAACTTTGTCAAGGTATGTGCTTTGTGAAAGTCCTATTAAGCGTCTCGATCTATCCCTATAGATCTTGATGCCCAATATATAGGCAGCTTCACCGAGGTCTTTCATTGAAAAATTCCTTATTCAAGTATCCTTTTATGCTATCCAGAAATTCTATATCATTTCCAATCAATAATATGTCATCTACATATAATATCAGAAATGCTACAGAGCTCCCACTCACTTTCTTGTAAATACAGGTTTCTCTGTAAGTCTGTATAAAACCATATGCTTTGATCACATCATCAAAGCGTATATTCCAACTCCGAGATGCTTGCACCAGTCCATAAATGGATCGCTGGAGCTTGCACACTTTGTTAGCACTTTTAGGATCGACAAAACCTTCTGGTTGCATCATATACAACTCTTCTTTAAGAAACCCATTAAGGAATGCAGTTTTGACATCCATTTGCCAGATTTCTTAATCATCAAATGCGGCAATTGCTAACATGATTCGAACAGACTTAAGCTCGCTACGGGTGAGAAACTCTCATTGTAGTCAACCCCTTGAACTTGTCGAAAACCTTTTGCGACAACTCAAGCTTTGTAGACAGTGATATTACCATCAGCATCCATCTTCTTCTTGAAGATCCGTTTATTCTCAATAGCTTGCCGATCATCGGGCAAGTCCACCAAACTCCATACTTTGTTCTTATACATGGATCCTATCTCAGATTTCATGGCCACAAGCCATTTGTTGGAATCTGGGCTCATCATAGCTTCTTCATAGTTAGTAGGTTCGCCGTTGTCTAACAACATGACTTCTAGGACAGGATTACCGTACCACTCCGGTGCGGTATGTGTTCAGGTCGACCTACGAGGTTTTGTAGTAACTTGATCTGAAGTTTCATGATCATCATCATTAGCTTCCTCTCTAGTTGGGGTAGGCATCACGGGAACAGTTTTCTCTAATGTGCTACTTTCCAATTCGAGAGAAGGTACAACTACCTCATCAAGTTCTACTTTCCTCCCACTCACTTCTTTCGAGAGAAACTCCTTCTCTAGAAATGACCCATTCTTAGCAACAAAGATCTTGCCTTCGGATCTGTGGTAGAAGGTATACCCATTAGTTTCTTTAGGGTATCCTATGAAGACGCTCTTCTCCTCTTTGGGTTCGAGCTTATCAGGCTGAAGCCTTTTGACATAAGTATCGCATCCCCAAACTTTAAGAACTAACAACTTAGGTTTCTTGCCAAACCATAGTTCATACGGTGTCGTCTCAACAGATTTAGACGGTGCCCTATTTAACGTGAATGCAACTGTCTCTAATGCATAACCCCAAAATGATAAAGGCAAATCGGTAAGAGACATCATAGAACGCACCATATTTAATAAAGTATGGTTACGACGTTCGGACACACCATTACGCTGTGGTGTTCCAGGTGGCGTGAGTTGTGAAACAATTCCACATTGTTTTAAATGAAGGCCAAAATCGTAACTCAAATATTCGCCTCCGCGATCAGATCATAGAATTTTATTTTTCTTGTTACGATGATTCTCCACTTCAGTCTGAAATTCTTTGAACTTTTCAAATGTTTTAGACTTGTGTTTCATCAAGTAAATATACCCATACCTACTTAAATCATCTGTGAAGGTTAGAAAATAACGATACCCCCGCGTGCCTCAACACTCATTGGACCGCATACATCGGTATGTATTATTTCCAATAAGTCATTAGCTCGCTCCATTGTTCCGGAGAATGGAGTTTTAGTCATCTTACCCATGAGGCATGGTTCGCAAGTATCAAATGATTCATAATCAAGTGATTCCAAAGACCATCTGCATGGAGTTTCTTCATGCGCTTTACACCAATATGACCTAAACGACAGTGCCACAAGTATGTTGCACTATCATTATCAACTTTGCATCTTTTGGCATCAATATTATGAATATGTGTATCACTACGATCGATATTCAACAACAATAGACCATTCATCAAAGGTGCATGACCATAAAAGATATTACTCATATAAATAGAACAACCATTATTCTCCGATTTAAATGAATAACCTTCTCGCAATAAACAAGATCCAGATATAATGTTCATGCTCAACGCTGGCACCAAATAACAATTATTGAGGTCTAAAACTAACCCCGAAGGTAGATGTAGAGGTACCGTGCCGATGGCGATCACATCGACTTTGGAACCATTCCCGACATGCATCGTCACCTCGTCCTTAGCCAAGCTTCGTTTATTCCGTAGCTCCTGTTTCAAGTTACAAATATGAGCAACCGAACCGGTATCAAATATCAAGGCGCTACTACGAGCATTAGTAAGGTACACATCAATAACATGTATATCAAATATACCTTTGTTCACTTTGCCATCCTTCTTATCCGCCAAGTATTTGGGGCAGGTCCGCTTCTAGTGACCATTTCCTTTGCAGTAGAAGCACTCAATTTCAGGCTTGGGTCCAGTTTTGGGCTTCTTCACGGGAGCGGCAACTTGCTTTCCATTCTTCTTTAAGTTCCCTTTCTTTCCCTTGCCCCTTTTCTTGAAACTAGTGGTCTTGTTAACCATCAACACTTGATGCTCCTTCTTGATTTCTACCTCCGCCGATTTCAGCATTGCGAAGAACTCGGGAATCATTTTCGTCATCCCTTGCATATTATAGTTCATCACGAAGCCTTTGTAGCCTGATGGCAGTGACTAAAGAACTCTGTCAATAACACTCTCAACTGGAAGATCAATTCCCAGCCGAGTCAAGTGGTTATGATACCCAGCCATTTTGAGTATGTGTTCACTGACAGAACTGTTCTCGTTGGAGACTTCATATCTCTCAACCCGGGCATTAGCTTAAAATATCAACTTCAGCTCTCGGAACATCTCATATGCTCCATCTTGTTCAAAACATCTTTGAAGTCCCGGTTCTAAGCCGTAAAGCATGGCACACTGAACTATTGAGTAGTCATCAGATTGAGCCTTCCAGACATTCATAACATCTGCAGTAGCTCCTGCAGCAGGTCTGTCACCTAGCGGTGCATCAATGGCATAATTCTTCTATGCAGCAATGAGGATAATCCTCAAGTTACGGACCCAGTCCATGTAGTTGCTACCATCATCTTTCAACTTAGCTTTCTCTAGGAATGCATTAAAATTCAAGGGAACGGTAGCACGGGCCATTGATCTACAACATAGATATGCAAAAACTATTAAGACTAAGTTCATGATAAAATTTAGTTCAATAATCAAATTACTAATGAACTCCCACTTAAATCAACATCCCTCAAGTTGTCTAAGTGATACATGATCCAAATCAACTAACCCATGTGAGATCATCACGTGAGATGGGGTAGTCTTCAATGGTGAACATCTCTATGTTGATTGATACGTCTCCAACGTATCTATAATTTTTGATTGTTCCATGCTATTATATTATTTATTTTGGATGTTTTATATGCATTAATATGCTATTTTATATTATTTTTGGGACTAACCTATTAACCTAGAGCCCAGTGCCAGTTTCTGTTTTTTTCCTTGTTTTTGAGTTTTATAGAAAAGGAATATCAAATGGAGTCCAAACGGAATAAAACTTTCATGATGATTTTTCTTGGACCAGAATACATCCACGGAGCTTGGAGAGGGGTCCAGAAGAGTCTCGAGGGCACCACAAGCCCTCAGGCCACACCCTAGGGGGGAGGGCGTGCCTTCCTGGCTTGTGGGCCCCTCGGGAGACCTCCAACCCTAATTTTTGCTCTAGAAATTCCCGAATATTTCCAAACCAATAGAAGCGTCCACCAAAATACTTTTCCGCCGCCGCAAGCCTCTGCTCTCGTGAGATCCCATCTTGGGACCTTTTCTGTCACCCTACCGGAGGGGGATTCGATCACGGAGGGCATCTACATCAATTCTATTGCCCTTCCGATGAAGCATGAGTAGTTTACCACAGACCTACTGGTCCATAGCTAGTAGCTAGATGGCTTCTTCACTCTCTATGATCTTCAATACTATGTTCTCCTTGATGTTCTTGGAGTTCTGTCCGATGTAATATTCTTTTGCGGTGTGTTTGTCGAGATCCGATGAATTATGGATTTATGATCAGATTATCTATGAATATTATTTGAGTCTTTTCTGAAATCTTTTATGCATGATCAAATATCTTTGTATTTCTCTTCAAATTATCGGTTTGGTTTGGCCAACTAGATTGGTTCTTCTTGCAATGGGAGAGGTGCTTAGTTTTGGGTTCAATCTTGCGGTGTCCTCACCCAGTGACATAGTAGGGGTAGCGAGGCACGTATTGTATTGTTGCCATCAAGGCCAAAAAGATGGGGTTTTCATCATATTGCTTGAGTTTATCCCTGTACATCATGTCATCTTACTTAAGGCGTTACTCCGTTCTTATGAACTTAATACTCTAGATGCATGCTGGATAGCGGTCGATGTGTGGAGTCATAGTAGTAGATGCAGGCAGGAGTCGGTCTACTTGACACGGACATGATGCCTATATTCATGATCATTGCCTTGGATATCGTCATAACTTTGCGCTTTTCTATCAATTTCTTGACAGTAATTTGTTTACCCACCGTATGTTTTCTTTTAAGAGAGAAGCCTCTAGTGAAACCTATGGCCACCGGATCTATTTTCCATCATATATTTTCAGATCTATAAACCAAAAAACCCAAAAATATCTTTCTACAATTTATTTAGATTTATTCTTGTTTGCCTTTTTATTTATCTTTTATATCTATCTCTATCAGATCTCATCCTTGCAAGTTACCGTGAAGGGATTGACAACCTCTTTTTCGCATTGGGTGCAAGTGTTTGATTGTTTGTGCAGGTGCATAGATTGGAGACTTGCGTGTACCTCCTACTGGATTGATACCTTGGTTCTCAAACTGAGGTAAATACTTATCTCTATTTTGCTGCATCACCCTTTCCTCTTCAAGGGAAAAACCAACGCAAGCTCAAGAAGTAGCAGGAAGAATTTCTGGCGCCGTTGCCGGGGTGGTTCTACATCAAGCCTACCAAGTACCTATCATAAACTTTCATCTCTTGCATTTCATTATTTGCCATTTTCCTCTTGTTTTCCTCTCCCCCACTTCTAAAACGTTTTCAGAAAAATACAAAAAGATTTGCCTTTTTATTCGCCCTTCTTTCGTTCATCTTTTCGTTTGCTTTCCATTTGCTTGTGTGCTAGATTGCTTGCTTTGTCACGATGTCTCAAGAAAATACCAAGTTGTGTGACTTTTCCAATACTAATAATAATGATTTTATTAGTACTCCAATTGCTCCCGCCACTAGTGCGGAATCTTATGAAATTAATGCCGCTTTGTTGAATCTTGTTTTGAAAGATCAATTTTCTGGCCATCCTAGTGAGGATGCCGCATCCCATCTAAATACTTTCGTTGAGTTGTGCGATATGCAAAAGAAGAAAGATGTGGATAATGACATTGTTAAATTTAAGCTATTTCCGTTCTCACTACGAGATCGTGCTAAAACTTGGTTTTCATCTTTGCCTAAAAATAGTATTGATTCATGGAACAAGTGTAAAGATGCTTTTATTTCCAAGTACTTTCCTCCCGCTAAAATCATCTCCCATAGGAACGATATAATGAATTTTAAGCAACTTGATCATGAACATGTTGCACAATCTTGGGAGAGGATGAAATTGATGATAAGAAATTGCCCTACTCATGGTTTAAGTTTATGGATGATCATACAAAATTTTTATGCCGGATTAAATTTTGCATCTAGAAATCTTTTAGATTCCACCGCGGGAGGTACTTTTATGGAAATCACGTTAGGAGAAGCTACTAAACTCCTAGATAATATTATGGCTAATTACTCTCAATGGCACACCGAAAGATCTTCAACTAGTAAAAAGGTGCATGCGATTGAAGAAATTAATACTTTGAGTGGAAAGATGGATGAATTTATGAAATTGTTTGATAGTAAGAGTGCTCCTATTGATCCTAATGATATGCCTTTGTCCACTTTGATTGAGAATAATAATGATCTATGGATGTGAATTTTGTTGGTAGGAACAATTTTGGTAATAATGCGTATAGAGGAAATTTCAACCCTAGGCCGTTTCCTAGTAATTCCTCTAATAATTATGGTAATTCCTACAACAATTCTTATGGAAATTATAATTAAATACCCTATTATCTTGAGAACAATATTAAAGATTTCATTAGTTCTCAAGAGAATTTCAATGCTATGGTTGAAGAAAATTGCTCAAGATTGATGATTTGGCTTGGAACGTTGATAGAATTTCTCTTGAGATTGATTCTCTAAAGATTAGATCAATTCCACCCAAGCATGATATTAATGAATCTCTGAAAGCCATTAAAATTTCTATTAATGAGTGTAAAGAAAGAACCGCTAGGATGCGTGCTAAGCGAGATTGGTTTGTAAAAGCGTGTTCTTCTAGTTCTTGTGAAAATAATGATGAAGATCTTAAAGTGATTGATGTGACTCCTATTGAATCTTTGTTTTCTAATATAAATCTTGATAAATATGGGACTGGATATGAGTCAACTTTAGCTAGAAGGCGTCCCAATAATTTGGAGTTTAAAGATCTTAATGCAAAAATTGATAAAAAGTGGGGTTGGAGAGGTCAAAACTTTAAGTAGCGATGAACCCACTCTTTTGGATTTCTAGGATTTTAATTATGATAATTGTTCTTTGATAGATTGTATTTCCTTGTTGCAATCCATGTTGAATTCTCCCCATGCTTATAATCAAAGTAAGCTTTTATTAAACATATCATTGATGCTATGATGAAATCTTTTGAGGAAAAACTTGAGTTAGAAGTTTTTATCCCTAGAAAGCTTTATGATGAGTGGGAAACTACAGTTAAGATTAAAATTATAGATTATGAGTGTCATGCTTTGTGTGATTTGGGTGCTAGCGTTTCCACGATTCCAAAAACTTTATGTGATGTGCTAGGTTTCTGTGAATTTGATGATTGTTCTTTGAATTTGCATCTTGCGGATTCCACTATTAAGAAACCTATGGGAAGGATTAATGATGTTCTTATTGTTGCAAATAGGAATTATGTGCACGTAGATTTTATTGTTCTTGATATAGATTGCAATCCTACATGTCCTATTATTCTTGATAGACCTTTCCTTAGAACGATTGGTGCAATTATTGATATGAAAGAAGGAAACATTAGATTACAATTTCCGTTAAGGAAGGGCATGGAACACTTTCCAAGAAAGAAAATTAAGTTGTCCTATGAATCTATTATGAGGGCTACTTATGGATTTAATACCAAAGATCACAATACCTAGATCTATGTTTTATGCCTAGCTAGGGGCGTTAAACAATAGCGCTTGTTGGGAGGCAACCTAATTTTATTTTGTGTTTTTTGTTTTTGGTTCTGTTTTTCAATAAATACACATTATTACTTCTGTCGTAATTGTGTTTTGGTGTTTTAATTAGTGTTTGAGCCAAGCAAGACCTTTGGGATGGTCTATGGTGATAGTTGATTTGATTTTGTTGAAAAATAGAAACTTTTGCGCTCATTGCAAGATTTAAAAAAATCATAGAAACCTGATTTTGATCTGAATTTTTTTACACAAGATTGATATACAAATTTCCTAGATTTTCCTATTTTTTCAGAATTTTGGATTTACATAAGTATACGAAGTTTCCAGATTGCTACAGACTGTTCTGTTTTTGACAGATTATGTTTTCTATGTGCTGTTTGCTTATTTTGATGAATCTATGGGTAGTATCGGGGGGTATGAACCATGGAGAAGTTGGAATACAGTAGATATAACACCAATCTCTATTCCTAATGTTTGAGTTGGTAGAATAGCCTCCACGGTTTTTTTTGTCCCACCACTTTTGTCCGCCTCCAAGAATGCATCACTTGGCCATTCACACGGCCGAACCTCCGCGGTGCGAGGAAGGTTGTACTTGGGCTTCTTCTTCTCTTCATTTTCATTTTCCTTTGAACCCCGGCTTGAAGAGCCTCTCAACCATCTCTTCATCATTTCTTTTCTCTGAAAATTTCTGAAATTTTTCGTGACTCAAAAATAAAAGTGAACCAAACTCAACAAAATTGATAGCAACTACTCCTACAAGTGCCTAGAGGCTATATCATGCATCAAAACTACTTTAGACCATATAAATTTGACATGCAAGCTCAAGAACATGGTCACCACAGCAGCAAAAAATTGCAATAAATAAAGCACTAGAAGAAAAACCAATTGGACCATTGAAGGAGTCACATACCGAAGAACAATCCCACAAAACATTTTTCCAAATGGAGCTTTGCACAAGGAGATCAAAAATGGCAACAAGATGAGCTAGAACACGGGTTTGAGCAATGGGATGATTTTTTCTGGAGGAAGACAAAGTGGATGGGTGCTGGAATAAGTGAGGGGGACCCATGTGGGACCGACAAGGCAGGGGGGCGCGCCCTCCACCCTTGTGGTCCACTGGTGCATTCCCCTGGTGCATTCTCAGTGCCAAAATTCTAAAATATTCTATAAAAAATAATACTAAATTTTCAGGGCATTTGAAGAACTTTTATTTTTGGGACATTTTTTTATTGCACGGATAAATCAGAAAACAGATGGATAATACTATTTTTGCTTTATTTATTCTAAATAACAAAAAGTAAAAAGTAGGTACAGAAAGTTGTGCTTTCTAAATTCATCCATCTCATGCCCATCAAAAGGAATCCATTAACAAGGTTGATCAAGTCTTATTAACAAACCTCTTCCGAATGACATGAAAACGGAGAATTTTCGAATAACACTAGGTTACCTCAACGGGGACATGCACGTCCCCAACAATAAGAATATCATATTTCTTTTTGACAGTAGGGAGAGGGAATTCAAAACCTCCAATAGTAATGGTTGAAATTTTTCCAATAGAATTGATACTATGAACTTGAGGTTGTTTCTTCGAAAAGTGTACCGTATGCTCATTACAATTAACATGAAAAGTGACATTGCCCTTGTTGCAATCAATAATAGCCCCTGCAGTATTCAAAAAGGGTCTACCAAGGATGATTGACATACTGTCATCCTCGAGAATATCAAGAATAACAAAGTCCATTAAGATAGTAACGTTTGCAACCACAACAGGCACATCCTCACAAATACCGATGGGTATAGTAGTTGATTTATCAGCCATTTGCAAAGAGATTTCATTAGGTGTCAACTTATTCAATTCAAGTCTACGATATAAAGAGAAAGGCATAACACTAACACCGGCTCCAAGATCACATAAAGCAGTTTTAACAAAGTTTCTTTTAATGGAGCATGATATAGTTTGGTACTCCCAGGTCTCCTAGTTTCTTTGGCATTCCACCCTTAAAAGTGTAATTAGCAAGCATGGTGGAAATTTCAGCTTCCGGGATCTTTCTTTTATTTGTCACAATATCTTTCATATACTTAGCATAAGGAGACATTTTCAGAATATCAGTCAAACGCATACGCAAAAAGATAGGTCTAAGCATTTCAACAAAGCGCTCAAAATTCTCATCATCCTTTTTCTTGGATGGTTTAGGAGGAAAGGGCATGGGTTTCTGAACCCATGGTTCCCTTTCTTTACCATGTTTCCTAGCAATGAAGTCTCTCTTATCATAATGTTGATTCTTTGATTGTGGGTTATCAAGATCAACAGTAGGTTCTACCTCCACATCATTATCATTACTAGGTTGAGCATCAACATGAACATCATCATTAACATTAGCACTAGGTTCATGTTCATCACCAGATTGTGTCTCAGCATCAGAAATAGAAATATTGTTGGGATTCTCAGGTGTGTCTATAACAGGTTCACTAGAAGCATGCAAAGTCCTATCAGTTTTGTTTTTCTTTTTATTTCTAGGACTAGGTGCATCACTATTAATTCTCTAAGAATCTTGCTCAACTCTCTTAGGATGGCCCTCAGGATACAAAGGTTCTTGGGTCATTTTACCACCTCTAGTCATAACCCTAACAGCATTATCATTATTCTTACTATTCAACTCATTGAGCAAATCATCCTGTGCCTTAAGTACTTGTTCTACTTGAGTTTTCACCATGGAAGCATGCTTACTAATGATCTTAAGATCACTAACAGTTCTACTCATATAATCACCCAAGCAGTCGAGCATGTAAGCATTACGTTTCAATTGTCTACTAACATAAGCATTGAAGTTTTCTTGTTTAACAATAAAATTATCAAACTCATCCAAGCATTGACTAGCAGACTTATTATGAGGAACATCACCTTCATCAAATCTATAGAGAGAATTTACCTCTACTACCTGTGTTGGGTTATCAAGACCATGTATTTCTTCAATAGGCGGTAAATTCTTAACATTTTCAGCTTTAATGCCCTTTTCTTTCATAGATTTCTTTGCCTCTTGCATATCTTCAGGACTGAGAAATAGAATACCTCTTTTCCACGGAGTTGGCTTAGGAGTTGGTTCAGGAAGTGTCCAATCATTATCATTGCTCAAAAAATTATTCAGTAGTAATTTATCTTGTTCAACAGTTCGTTCCTTGAAAACACAACCAGCACAACTATCTAGGTGGTCCCTAGAAGCATCAGTTAGTCCATTATAAAAGATATCAAGTATTTCATTTTTCTTGAGAGGATGATCAGGCAAATAATTAAGTAATTGGAGAAGCCTCCCCCAAGCTTGTGGGAGACTCTCTTCTTCAATTTGCACAAAGTTAAATATTTCCTTTAAAGCAGCTTGTTTCTTATGAGTAGGGAAATATTTTTCAGAGAAGTAGTAAATCATATCCTGGGGACTACGCACACAACCAGGAGCAAGAGAATTAAACCATAACTTAGCATCACCCTTTAACGAGAAAGGAAATAATTTAAGAATATAGTAGTAGCGAATTTTTTCCTCATGAGCAAATAGGGTGGCTATATCATTCAATTTAGTAAGATGTGCCACAACAGTTTCAGATTCATAACCATAGAAAGGATCAGATTCAACCAAAGTAATTAACTCAGGATCGACAGAGAATTCATAATCCTTATCAGTAACAAAGATAGGTGAAGTAGCAAACTTAGGATCATATTGCATTCTAGCATTCAAAGACTTTTCTTTCCACTTGCACAATAATTTCTTAAGATCATCTCTATCCTTACAAGCAGGAAAGTCCCTAGCTACCTCTCCATCCATAACATAACCCTCAGGCATAATAGCAAGTTCATATCTAGGAGAGCTAGGTCTAACAGGTGTCTCAAAGTGTTCAGTTTCAATAATTTCATCAGTTTCAGAAATATCATCATCTTCAGCATAATCAATAGTTCTAACTCTAGCAAGATGTTCATCAAGTAATTCACCCAGTGGCATAGTTTTATCATGCAAAGTAGTAGCATCATAAGCATCATTCATAGTATAAGTAGCATCATCAATAACATGCGACATATCAGAATCAATAGCAGGTGTAGGTGTCACAAGCTTACTCAAAATAGAAGGTGAATCAAGTGCATAGCTAGATGGCAGTTCCTTACCTCCCATCGTAGTAGAGGGATAAATCTTGGTTCTAGTATCTTTCAAATTCCTCATAGTGATCAACAGATATAAATCCCAAGTGACTCAGAGAATAGAGCTATGCTCCCGGGCAACAGCGCCAGAAAAAGGTCTTGATAACCCACAAGTATAGGGGATCGCAACAGTTTTTGAGGGTAGAGTATTCAACCCAAATTTATTGATTCGACACAAGGGGAGCCAAAGAATATTCTCAAGTATTAGCAGCTAAGTTGTCAATTCAACCACACCTGAAAGACTTAATATCTGTAGCAAAGTATTTAGTAGCAAAGTAGTATGGAAGTAACGGTAACGGTGGCAAAAGTAATAGTAGCAGTTTTGTAGCAATTGTAACAGTGGCAACGGCAAAGTAACGTATAATTCCTGCTCGTCCTCGAGTAGGTAAATGATAAAAACATAATTTTTGATGTGGAATGCTACCTAACATATTTATCCATGTAATTTTTCTTTATTGTGGCATGAATATTCAGATCCATAAGATTCAAAACAAAAGTTTAATATTGACATAAAAACAATAATACTTCAAGCATACTAACAAGGCAATTATGTCTTCTCAAAATAACATGGTCAAAGAAAGCTTATCCCTTCAAAATCATATAGTCTGGCTATGCTCCATCTTCATCACATAAAATATTCAAATCATGCACAACCCCGATGACAAGCCAAGCAATTGTTTCATACTTTTAGTGTTCTCAAACCTTTTCAACTTTCACGCAATACATGAGCGTGAGCCATGGACATAGCACTATAGGTGGCATAGAATATGGTGGTTGTGGAGAAGACAAAAAAGGAGATAGTCTCACATCAACTAGGCGTATTAACGGGCTATGGAGATGCCCATCAATAGATATCAATGTGAGTGAGTAGGGATTGCCATGCAACAGATGCACTAGAGCTATAAGTGTATGAAAGCTCAAAAGAAAACTAAGTGGGTGTGCATCCAACTTGCTTGCTCATGAAGACCTAGGGCAATTTGAGGAAGCCCATCATTGGAATATACAAGCCAAGTTCTATAATGAAAAATTCCCACTAGCATATGAAAATGACAACATAGGAGACTCTCTATCATGAAGATCATGGTGCTACTTTGAATCACAAGTGTGGAAAAAGATAGTAACATTGCCCCTTCTCTCTTTTCTCTCTCTTTTTTTCTCTTTTTTTTTGGTTTGGTTTATTTGGCCTCTCTTTTTTTCCTCAGATGGGACAATGCTCTAATAATGAAGATCATCACACTTTTATTTACTTACAACTCAAGAATTACAACTCGATACTTAGAACAAAATATGACTCTATATGAATGCCTCCGGCGGTGTACCGGGATGTGCAATGAATCAAGAGTGACATGTATGAAATAATTATGAAAGGTGGCTTTGCCACAAATACGATGTCAACTACATGATCATGCAAAGCAATATGATAATGATGAAGCGTGTCATAATAAACGGAACGGTGGAAAGTTGCATGGCAATATATCTCGGAATGGCTATGGAAATGCCATAATAGGTTGGTATGGTAGTTGTTTTGAGGAAGGTATATGGTGGGTGTATGGTACCGGCGAAAGTTGCGCGGCACTAGAGAGGCTAGCAATGGTGGAAGGGTGAGAGTGCGTATAATCCATGGACTCAACATTAGTCATAAAGAACTCACATACTTATTGCAAAAATCTATTAGTCATCGAAACAAAGTACTACGTGCATGCTCCTAGGAGGATAGATTGGTAGGAAAAGACCATCGCTCGTCCCCGACTACCACTCATAAGGAAGACAATCAAAAAATATCTCATGCTCCAACTTCGTTACATAACGGTTCACCATACGTGCATGCTACGGGACTCACAAACCTTAATACAAGTATTTCTCCAATTCACAATAACTCACTAGCATGACTCTAATATCACCATCTTTATATCTCAAAACAATCATAAGGAATCAAACTTCTCATAGTATTCAATGCACTTTATATGAAAGTTTTTAGTATATCCTCTTGGATGTCTATCATATTTGGACTAAATTTATAACCAAAGCAAATTACCATGCTGTTTAGAGACTCTCAAAATAATATAAGTGAAGCATGAGAGTTCAATAATCTATAATACCTAAATAGTTCATCCCCACTAACCTATTTCTCTTGACATGCAACCTATCCACATCATCAAGTAGGTCCACAAATAAAACAGTTTTCTCCTCTAATATCTTCCTATGATTATTTCTTCTACTATGTTGCATGGCACGTGGACACGTACTCTAGGTGGAAGATGAAACGAGGAGGCCCACCATCTCTCATCTGGACTCTCTTCCCTGTGTACAGCTAAGTTTCGCCCCGAAAAAAGGTGTAGTGCTAAGTTTCAATCAATATTACCACACCATTTTAATTACTAGGCATTGGTTCATCTTCCTTCTTCTTCTAATAAACCAAGGAGTTCCGAAGAGTCACTGGAGACGCATGGTTTTATCTTCATCTCCCGGTCGCTACCACATGAAAGTTGGGCAGTGGGTACAGGAATGCGCTGCCGTGCTTGATGGCGGATGACCCAGTGCCCTCATCAAGCTCTAGCAGCTCTGGCCTCTGGCTTCCCCATGGCCGAGCTTTTGGGTGCGCAAGCAGGACTGCGATTAGCCATCGACGGTCAAGCTGTCGTGCTAATGGTTGTAGCGGCACATCGCCCGCCTCCTACTTGCGCAACATGAACTCGCCATAGTTGTCGTTGGTCGTCCGGGGAGGATGGTCGCCATGGACTTCTCAACTATCCCTGAATGGATCGGATAAGTTGAATCATCGATCTACCTATACCCCGTACATTGCCCCTATCCTATAGGTCACCCCCTCTAATCACGTCCAAATCTCGGTGCCTCTTGCCCACCATCCGCACGTGATACGCTTGATTGCCAACTTGCTGTTACCACCCCGGTTAGGCTTCCTCTCACGAATCCTCAAAGTATTTTCTATAATACTTATGTCAAATGTGAACTCACAAGTACTTTGATTTGGTATATGCTTCTTATCCAATGTCAGTCTAGTAGGGATCGGACAGGAAGGATCCCCAGGCAAACTATTGGTTCAGAGACGGATCTACAGGGTTTAGGATTAGGTGTGTTAGAGGCCAATCGATGGTTATCTCCAGCGACAGGGACAATTGAATTAAACACTGACGCATCGTATATTGCCACGAGTGGCCAGTGCTGCATTGGGGCGATTGCAAGAGATGGTAGAGGCCTTGTGTTCTTGTGTATGAGCAAGAAAATTACCCACTGCTCCTCTATCGAGGTTGCTGAGGCTACTGCGTTATTCGCTGGGCTGATGACCCTGGCTTCGATGTATAGGGGTGCACTGATTGCTGAGACTGGTTGCCTTTTCCTGTCAAAGGAACTCCAACATGAGGTTGTTAATCTCTCTGCCTATTTCCCGATGATCCATGATATTAAAGAGGTGATAAGTTCTTTTGCTTCACTTCAGTTCAATCATGTTAAAAGGAACAAGAACAATATGGTGCATGAACTTGCTGCTCTTACTAGATCGACAGAGGATTTGTTCATTGTCGCTGGAGAGAGGCATACTGGATCTTCATGTAATCCCGGTTGTTGGAGAGGGAGTAGTTTTATTTGGTGTGCTTCTTGCTGTGAACTCACATTTTCAATGAACAGGAACACAAAATTCAGTGAGCATAAACAGTATATTCAAATGGAGCATTAGGTTCTTCCCCTCTACGATTTTTTTGTTGAAATAGCTCTACGATTTCCTTGATGATTTGCTAGATACCGCTTATTGGTTCAATCCATTATGTCTTGAGAAAACAAACTGGTTTGGCATGGTGTTCTTGCTAGGGTAATTACTGTTGATGTTTTATGCCTTTATGTTTCTCTGATACTTGCCTTGATTTTAACACTCCTTCATAACTCTGCAGTTGACTGAACTTGAAATGACACTTTTATCCAAAGCACATCTCCTTTCTTTCTGTGCAGGAAGCAATAGGGAGAAGCTACATGCATATGTATGATTGTAACCATTTCTCTTAATGTATAACAAAGCTTTATGATCTAAAAAAACCTATAGGGAATACTTTTCAGAAGTTCCAAATATTCCCCAGGATATTGTGACGTCCGTCCGATGCTAGCATAACACTAACAGGTTCTGATGCAATACAGAGGTAATATTGCACTCTTGGTTTGATGGGAAAATAAGTAGTAGTAGCAGCGGCCACTTACATCCCTCGCTATAGCCGGCACGCAGGCCAGACGCCCACACAGAGTAGGTAGGCCAAGGCCAATTAGGGACGAGGATCGGCTACATTACTCACTATCAAGTAAAGCAAGGTACTACAATGGTCATTCATTTGTTTGTTTCCTTTATTTGATCAAATCTCTTTGCAATGCAGGTATGATTGATTTACAAAAAGAGTTGCACATAATACAAAATAAGTAGGAGTATCTCAAAATGGCAATAAGTACATAATCTTTCATACAGTCTCTGTTTTGGAATCCCTATTCTGTGTTTCATTCATACTTATGTGGGTCATATGAGATAACTCAAGTCGTATCACTATATTTAGTGAAAAAGTAGATCACATAATTCAGATTTTGTTATCTTTGTAATTATAAAGCAATTATAATTCCCATTGCAAAAAAAATTCCACAAGTTCATATATGAACGCCGCAAACAAAAGAATTCGATTTGTGTATTATCATGTGCATAGGACCAAAATTTCCCGTAGCAAGGCACGGGGTATCATCTAGACCCCTCATGTCTATAATATCTAAATAGTTGATCCTCACTAAATCTAATTCTCTCAACATGCAACCCTCCACATCATCAAATGTGCCACGCCATCATCCAATAGAACTATTTTGTAGCACATGCATACTCCAGTTCAATTATTTCATCTGCAATGCTCTAGCATACATGCATACTCTTTGTTTAAACAAAATTACTTCAAAAAATAATAGCTTCTGATTTTGATTATTTTACTCATACAAAATTTATCCAAAATAATCTTTAAATCCCGCAGCAACGCGTGGGGAAATCACCTAGTTTCTACAAAATAAAGCCACCGCCGTGCTCTAAAAAGATATAAGTGAAGCACTAGAGCAAAATTGCCTAGCTCAAAAGATATAAGTGAAGCACATAGATTATTCTAATAAATCACGATTCATGCGTGTCCCTCTCAAAAGGTGTGTATAGAGAGGATGATTGTGGCAAACTAAAAAGCAAAGACTCAAATCATACAAGATGCTCCAAGCAAAACACATATCATGTGGTGAATAAAAATATAGCCTCAAGTAAAGTTACCGATAGACGAAGACGAAAGAGGGGATGCCTTCCGGGGCATCCACAAGCTTAGGCTCTTGGTTGTCCTTGAATATTACCTTGGGGTGCCTTGGGCATCCCCAAGCTTAGGCTCTTGCCACTCCTTATTCCATAGTCCATCAAATCCTTACCCAAAACTTGAAAACTTCACAACACAAAACTAACAGAAAATCTCATAAGCTCCGTTAGTATAAGAAATAAATCACCACTTTTGGTACTGTTGTGAACTCATTCTTTATTTATATTGGTGTAATATCTACTGTATGCCAACTTTTCCATGGTTCATACCCCCCGATACTACCCATAGATTCATCAAAATAAGCAAACAACACAAAGCAAACAGAATCTGTCAAAAACAGAACAGTCTGTGAAGATCCGAATTGTTCTAATACTTCTGTAACTCCAAAAATTATGAAAACCAAGGAAAACAGAGGCAACTTGTATATCAATCTTGTGTAAAACATTCAGGGTTTTTCCGCGCTCCAGTGAATCTAAACAATTCTGTGACTGGATGCAAAAGTTTCTGTTTTTCAGCAAGATCAAATCAACTATCACCATAAGCCATCCCAATGGTCTTACTTGGCACAAACACTAATTAAAACACAAAAACACATCTAACCAGAGGCTAGATGAATTATATATTTCAAAACAGCAAGGAAAAATATTGGGTTGTCTCTCAACAAGCGCTTTTCTTTAAAGCCTTTTTAGCTAGGCATTGAGATTTCGATGATGCTCACATGAAAGACAAGAATTGAAGCACAAGGAGAGCATCATTAAACATGTGACAAACAAATCTAAGTCTAACATGATTTCTATGCATAGGAATTTTATAGGCAAACAAATTATCAAGACAAGCAAGATCTAGCATATGCAAGGAAGAAGAAAGAAACAATAGCAATCTCAACATAACGAGAGGTAATTTAGTAACATGAAAATTTCTACAACCATATTTTCCTCTCTCATAATAATCATCAAATAAAGTCATGACCTCTCCAAACCTACTTTTATCAAAAAATTCATAAGATTGATCATACTCCAAAGTAGTGGGATCATTATTACCTAGAGTTGACACTCTTCCAAACCCACTTTCAATATTATAGCAAACATATTCATCATGAGGCTTAAATAAAATTTCAAGATCATAAAAAGCATTATCACCCCAATCATGATCATTGCAATAAGTAGCGGACATAGCAAAACTAGCACCCCCAAGCTTGGGGTTTTGCATATTATTAGCACAATTGACACTCATAGAATTTATAATAACATCATTGCAATCATGCTTTTGATTCGAGGAACTATCAAGTATGGGTGCAATAGCTACAATCTCATGTTTAACATAAGGAACTATAGCAAATTCATCTCCATAAATATTGGCATCATGGCCATAAGAATAGCAAGCATCATGTTCATCAAGGGATATTTCAATCAAATCATCGGAATCATAATTATCTATAGATTCATGCATATCATTATTTTCGTCCAAAGCAACGGTCATTCTCTCAATAAATTCTTTGACATAGACATTATGAGCATAGTTTTCATAGCAATATTTAAGTATGTCAAAATTTTCAGATTTGTAGAGAATAATATCATACTTTTCAATCAAAGAAGCAACTTCATAAGCACCCTTAAAAGCAACAAATTCTTCAATTTGTTCGATATCATAGTAACTGTAAACACCCTTTTCATAAGAAGATAAGATTTCATTATCATTAAACTCACATAGGTAGGGAAGGTGTTTTTTAGGGTTCTTAGAGCAACAAGTAAAATCACAAAGTTCACAAAGATTCCAAGCATAACATAGCAAACAATTTAATTGATTCCATAAGAGTCTCCCTTTTTCAGACAAACGGTGATGCACAAAATGAGCATGCTCATCTAAAGATTTTCCCTCAACTAAACTAGTTGGGGTTTCAGTACGAGCACAAATGGATCGAAGATGATCCAAGTAGAAAACTTTGAGTGGATCCATATCAATAGATTTTTAGCAAGCAAAGATGCAAGCAAATAGAAGGCACATGGCAACACAAGCAAAGATAGCAAATGAGCAAAAAGGCATACGGAAGAAGGGCGAATAAAAAGGCAAATCTTTTAAAAAATCATTTTAGAAGTGGGGGAGAGGAAAACAAGAGGCAAATGGCGAATAATGTAATGCAAGAGATGAGAGTTTATGATGGGTACTTGGTATGTCTTGACTTGGCGTAGATCTCCCCGGCAATGGCACCCGAAATTCTTCCTGCTACTTCTTGAGCTTGCGTTCATTTTTCCCTTGAAGAGGAAAGGGTGATGCAGCAAAGTATTGATAAGTATTTCCCTTAGTTAGAGAACCAAGGTATCAATCAAGTAGGAGACAACGCACAAATCACCTAGCACCTGCACAAACAATCAAACAACTTGCACCCAACGCGATAAAGGAGTTGTCAATCCCTTCACGGTTACTTGCAAAAGTAAGATCTGATAGAGATAGATGAAACTAAACAAACGATAAAGTAAATATTTTTGGTATTTTTGGTTTATAGATAGGAAAGTAAAAGATTGCAAAATAGTAGATCAGAAACTTATATGATGGAAAATAGTAGATCGGAAACTTATATGATGGAAAATAGTAGATCGGAAACTTATATGATGGAAAATAGACCTGGGGGCCATAGGTTTGACTAGAGGCTTCTTTCAAGATAGCAAATAATACGGTGGGTGAACAAATTACTGTCAAGCAATTGATAGAAAAGCGCAAAGTTATGATGATATCCAAGGCAATGATTATGAAATATAGGCATCACGTCCGTGTCAAGTAGACCGAAACGATTCTGCATCTACTACTATTACTCGACACATCGACCGACTCCTGCCTGCATCTAGAGTATTAAGTTCATGAAGAACAGAGTAACGCTTTAAGTAAGATGACATGATGTAGAGGAATAAACTCAAGCAATATGATGTAAACCCCATCTTTTTATCCTCGATGGCAACAATAGAATACGTGCCTTGCTGCCCCTACTGTCACTGGGAAAGCACACCGTAAGATTGAACCCAAAGCTAAGCACTTCTCCCATTGCAAGAAAAACCAATCTAGTTGGCCAAACCAAACCGATAGTTCGAAGAGAATTACAAAGATATCAATTCATGCATGTAAGAATTCAGAGAAGATTCAAATAATATTCATAGATAAGCTGATCATAAATCCACAATTCATCGGATCTCGACAAACACACCACAAAAGAATATTACATCAGATAGATCTCTGTCGGTGTCAAAATCGGCCGATCTCTGGTAGGGGGTCCCGAACTTTGCGTCTGAGGATCGAAGGTAACAAGGGACAAAGGGAACACGATGTTTACCCAAGTTCGGGCCCTCTTAATGGAGGTAAAACCCTACGTCCTGCTTGATTCTATTTGATGAGTATAGGGGTTACAAGAGTTTATCTACCTCGAGATCATAATGGCTAAACCCTAGCTGTCTAGCCTATGAGAATTCTGATGGCCTCTACGGACTAAACCCTCCGGTTTATATACACACCGGAGGGGCCTAGGGTTGTACAGACTCGGTTCGTAGAGGAAGGAAATTACATATCCGGACACAAATCTTGCCATCCACGCATAGGGGAGTCCCACCCGGACGTGGGGGAAAGTCTTCCACTTTGTATCTTCATGGCCCATCCGTCTGGCCTATATCAAATAGCCCGGATACACGAGGACCCGCTAATCCAGGACTCCCTCAGTAGCCCCTGAACCAGTCTTCAATGACGATGTGCTCGGCACGCGGATTGTCTTCGGCATTGCAAGGTGGGTTCCTCCTCCTGAATACTTCAAAGCCATCTTCTGAACAAAAGAACTATATCCGGCTCTGTATAATTATTACAACCCTTAGCTGTGAAGGCAAGATATCAAACAAAACAGTGTCTTTTCACTGACAACTTTTTGGCGAAACGTCATGTCTGGCCTCTTAACATTTCGAACCGTTTTCACGCCTCCCGCTTCGCGTTTCGAGGCACAACCTTCATTGGCATGTCTTGTCAAAAAAGAGATCATGCCCGCCCATTACGGGATCATCATCAATACGGTTTTGGGTAATCCAATCGTGCCATTCGCGCGACCCCTTGGGAACAGGCGAGTTTTAAGGCTTGAAGGGGGGCGCTTGATATTCACCTCTTATATAAGAGGATAAAGATCCCTCTTTTCCCCACGCCTTCTTTTCCTGCTTTCCCATCCTCAAGCTCCAGCGCCCAAACTTCAATCTTTCCCACCGCAAACAGCCTCCCCAACCATGTTGGGATCTGGTTCAAAGGGCAAGTGGGAGGCCTCCTCCATCACCGAGAAGGACGTCAAGGAGCTCCGGGGGGCGGGATATCTGTCCGCGGAGATAGCGCACAGGCTCCCTGCCAAGGATCAAGTCATCCCCACTCCGGAGACAGGCGAAAGGGTTGTATTCATCCCCCATTACCTCCGCGGACTAGGGTTTCCCCTCCATCCCTTCGTCCGGGGCCTTATGTTCTATTACGGGATAGATTTCCATGATCTAGCCCTGAATTCATTCCTCCACATCTCGGCGTTCATCGTCGTGTGTGAGGCGCTACTCCACATCCCCCTACACTTCGTCCTATGGCTCAAGGTCTTTAATCTGAAGCCGAAGGTGGTCGACGGGCATCATGCGGACTGCGGCAGCGCCATGGTAAGCAAGCTCCACAATGCCGTGTGTATCGTGGAGACCGTCAAGGTGTGGCAACAGGAGTGGTTCTACATCACCGAACCCCGCGACGCCAAGTGGGCGGCTACTCCTGAGTTTAGATCCGAACCCCCTACACGGCTTACCTCATGGACTGCTAAGGGTCTGGATTGGGGATCCAAGGCGGAAGTGTTGATGCTGCAAAAGCGCATCACCAATATGATAGGCAAGAACACCAGTCTCACTAACGTGATTTAGGTGATGCTCTTCCGCCGGATTCTTCCTTGCCAACTCCGGCCCTCTTCCATGTGGGAGTTCAATTTGGAAGATCCACGAACCTTGAAGCGCTTCTTCGGCACAACGCATGAAGACATCTGGAAGCTGCTCTTTAAGGCCCAAAAAACATGGCCGAAGAAGACCGAAGACATCGGTCTTGACATCGAGAATCCGGCCACACCGGTAAGTATGATTTTCCCGAATATCTATTCGGTCAATAAGTTTTAGACATAATGAATTTTTTGTCCTCTGTACAGAGCTAGATAGCAAAGGCGGAGCAGATTGAGTGTCCGGCACCACTGCCTGAAGACCCGGCCACACCCCAGCTGACAGGGATGCTGGTCCCGGCGCCCTATCAGGCGCCAGAGAAGAAGGTCAAGAAGAAAAAGGGCAAGGAGGCAAAAGGCGGCCTCCACCACAAGGGCCCTTCGGACGCAGTGTCCGGAGAGACCAAAGTCCTCCCCTCCCATGAGGGAGATGAGGAAGAAGAGGAGGAGGATGCGGAAAGCAACTCCCCTCCTAGGGGGAAGAAGATGAAGAGGGCGGCCTCCACAGACCCGGAGGAGGAGGCGCCCAAGAGGGGGAAGATAGCCCTCTCGGATGGTTCGGATTCGGAGGCCGAACCAATCCCCAAGAGACTTCCCAGGGTGAAGCCCCTGGCCGAATCGTAAGTACCAAAAGGGGCTATTATTTGTCTTCGGTCTTTTATGTTTTTATAATATAACATATTACACCGTGTGTCTTTCAGTCCTGCTCGCGACCTCCCCAACCCTTCACTATCTGAGGGGAGTTCTCTGCCGCCCGAGATGGTAGAGAGCGAAATGCCACTGCGAGCCCCTTCACCAATCATCGCGGATGACACTGAGGTGTTGTCCCAAAGGACCTCTCCTGGCCGCGGAGGGGCGAGCGAGGCTGCCGAGAAGGCGCCCGAGGGTGATACCTCGGCTGCCGAAGACATGGGGGGGGGCGACCCCCATGGCGACCGACGGCGGGGGCCCTGATCAATCCGGCCCCCAACCGAACATCATTCCGGAGACCAATGTGGCTCCGGAGTTAGGCGAGCAACCCCCTTCGAAGGAGGGGGAAGCATCAGCTCCGACGGCGGCCTCCACTAATCCGGAGGCGCCAAATACTCTTGTGGAGGCACTACAACGTGCTTCCATCATGGAGGAGCACCGCACCCTGATGGGTGTGGTGGTAGAGAAGGTTCAGTCTGCCAAGAGCGGGCTGAACGAAGCCTTCACCAGCCTACTGACAGGCTTTGAGGTATGCAACATAATGCTCTAGACGTTTTTATAAAGGGATATACCTGTGCATATATAGTAGCCCCTGAGACTCTGTCTGGGTTTGAAAAAGCCGGACAGAGGATCACATAGTATTCGGAAGAGGTGACATACTTTTGTATTGTATAACAGGCTTCCTTGTTGGCGCCAACTGCTCAGGCCGCTGAAGTTTCCGAACTTAATCGGAAACTAAAGCTGGCTGATGATGAAATAGATCGCATCAACAAGCAATTCAACGAGACACAAGGTATGCGTGTAGAGAGTTTGAGCATATATCTGATATGTAAATTTAGAGTTTAACTCATGTACTGCCGTGATTATGTGCGCAGTTGGCGCGGCCGAGGTCGAGACCCTCAAAAGCACCCTTGCTCAGGCCAAGGAGGAGGCGAAGGTGAATAAGGCAGTCGCTGACAAAGCGGCTGCGGAACTAAAGACCGAACAGAACGCCCGCCGCCAGCACGAAGATAGGGTGCCCGAAGTGGAGCAAGAGCTGAAGGATGCCATCCGCAAGTGCAAGGCCTTGGAAGAGAAGACTACGGACCAAGCGACCGAACTCACCAAAGCCCTCCAGGAGGCTAAAGAGGCACGGGTCGAGTCCCGGAGTGCTCGTGAATAGATCCAGCAGGCCAAACAGATAGCGGCTGGTAAGCCTTTTCTTTTATAGACTGTATGTGGAGGTCAAAGATATGCTTTGCGCACTCGACTGTGGAGTTCTCCAGATGCCTTTGCGGATCTTCCAAGGAGTGCCGCTGACACCACACAGTTCTTCCGAGCCCAAGAGGGGAACTCGACCGAGAAGCTGTTCTAGTCACAGTTCCTGGCACCGGAGCATCCGACGCCTCTGAACGACCAGATGAAGTAGCTGACGGAGCTGCATAGGGTGTTCGTCTTGGCCATGAAGGATCTCATAGTCCGGCTTTGGCCAGCCAAACCAATTCCTAGCAGCTACTTTGGTTTGGTGAGATGACTCGTCGATGCGCTACCTTGAGTTGATGCTGTGAAGCGCTCAGCGTGCATAGAGGGTGCATGAATGGCCTTTGCTCGTGTCAAGATGCACTGGGCAAAGATGAAGGCCACTGACGTCGCAACTGCAGGCCCGCCTGAAGGCAAGGACCACTGCAAGCCGGAAAGATACTTTGAAGATGTCCTAGCGGGTGCCCAAATAGTAGAGGGTCAATGCTCAAAGGACGTGATGTTTGAGTAAATGTATCCGGGTTGTAAAAACTTTATTTTGTGAACCAAGGCTTGTCATATATTTATGCCTTTTATCCTGAGTTATTTGCCTCCTGTGCGGCTGTTTTAATTCTGAAAGTTTGCCAGTCGTCGGCTTCAGCCCCCTCGTAGATGCTACAGGGGTGTTCGCGCGATCACACTTTATCCAACGTCTTGGTCCGTAAAGGAGGTGTTTGCGCAATGAACCAGGCAATCAGACTATGCGGCTTTATCACTTTCACTTAGCCATAGGAGTTTGACGATGGGGCTAAGTACCAGCCCCTAGTGTGTGTGTGGCAATCCGAACTAGGGTGCCTTTATCGCATGACTGGGCGAAATCCAGCCCATCGTATAACACGGGGTAAATCACTAAGGATTTGCATTAAGTCACCGAATCGCTGACCAGCTCTCGCAGTATCATGACAGTCAGTTTTTGGCTTTCTCTACTGAGGTATTTGACTGGACGAACCAGAAACACAATCGCAGTAGTTCTCCCTTTACTACCTTAGCCAAACTAGCGGAACGTAAGGTGGTAAGCACAGGAGCCGGGCAACCCAACTATAGACCAAAGACATGATTCGGAGCTGATGCATATAATGCAATATCCGGGATGCCAAAAAGTACCTTATAGGTGTTCGGACTTTTGAAAATATGCATGGCCGGATAGAGCCCCCGGCATTTAGGCCGGAACAAAGCATATATGGCAATCTGAAGCAAGGAGGGATCTCACGTGGAAAAATAAACTAAAACCGAACAAAATTTAGCGATCAACTGTTTCCTTTATACCCTGATTGATACGTCAAGACGTGCTATCACAGATAATGCCATGAACATCAAGGTTGTTTGACATGCCGAGAGTGTGTACACGAGGGGAAGCTTTATACAGGGCCTAAAAGAAAAGGTAGTCTTGAGGACCCCAGTGGTGCCCTGCCGCACGTCTGCGCCATTTCCCCTTGGTGAGAAATCCTTTGAGAGGAGAGGTCGATTGTCGGCTATACGAAAAAGGGGGGCCTCAAAAAGGACCTTTGTACGACCGTAGGGTAGGTTTTTAATGAATCTGTAGTACAAAAAGAGGGAAAAAAAGAAGAAAAAAGAAAGAAAAAGAAAAGAGGTTAAGGTCCGAATAGGGTCAAGCCGTACTATAGACCTTTTCCGCAGTGTGCCTCCGTCGCTGCCCAGGGTATTTTAAGTGCGTAATTATGCACGCGCGGTACGCATGCCGCTGTTTTATGGGGCAATCGGCGGAGGCGAAACTGCTATGCAAGCTCTGGATTCACCGAGCTGTCGTTCTGCAGAGTGGACCGGGCTCGCTTGGCAGTGTTAGGTGTCTTAGTGACCGATGAATTGTTCGTCTTGATGAGGCCATTCTGTACTTCGGCTGCCAGGGCCGCGGTGTGCTCCTCAGTATGGAGGGAGTGCTCCATATTTCCATTGACTGTGATAACGCCGCGCGGTCCGGGCATTTTGAGCTTTAAGTAAGCGTAGTGCGGGACTGTATTGAAGCGGGCGAAAGCAGTTCGTCTGAGCAGTGCGTGATAGCCACTTTGAAAAGGGACAATGTAAAAGATCAAGTCTTCGCTTCGGAAGTTATCCGGTGAACCGAAGACTACTTCCAATGTTAAGGAGCCCGTACAACGGGCCTCCACGCCGGGTATTACACCATTAAAGCTAGTATTGCTGGGCTTAATTCTTGACGGGTCAATGCCCATCTTACAGACAGTGTCTTGATAGATCAGGTTTAGAATGCTGCCGCCGTCCATAAGGACTCTAGTGAGATGGTATCCATCGATGATGGGATCGAGCACCAGGGCCGCCGAACCTCCATGACGGATACTGGTCGGGTGGTCCCTACGATCGAAGGTGATCGGACAAGCCGACCATGGGTTGAATTTTGGGGCGACAGGCTCTACGGCGTAGACGTCCCTTAGTGCGCGCCTGTGCTCCCTCTTTGGGATATGTGTGACGTAGATCATGTTCACCGTTTTCACCTCGGGGGGAAACTTCTGTCCCCTTGTGTTCGGTGGACGGGACTCATCATTGTCCTCGCTTTGAGGCCCCTTCCCCTTGTGTTTGGTATTTAACTTACCAGCCTGTTTGAAAACCCAGCAGTTTCTGTAGGAGTGGTTGGCAGGCTTGTTGGGGGTGCCATGAATCTGGCAAGGCCTATCCAATATCTTGTCCAAATTAGATGGACCGTCTCTGTTTCCAATGAATGGCTTCTTCCGCTGACCGGGTTTAGAGCCACTGAATCCGGCGTTGACCGCCGTATCATCAGTTTCTTCATTGTTGTTCCGACGCTTGTTTTTGTTACGTTGTGGCCTTCCGTTGCCGTCCCTGGCTTCAGAGGTGCCGGGGTCACTGGTACTGTTGCTTCTACGAGCCAACCAGCTATCTTCGCCCGCGCAAAAATGGGTCATGAGTGTGGTAAGAGCTGCCATAGTTTTTGGCTTTTCCTGACCGAGGTGTCGGGCGAGCCATTCGTCCCGGACGCTGTGTTTAAAGGCTGCTAAGGCTTCGGGATCCGGACAGTCGACAATTTGGTTCTTTTTAATCAAGAACCGAGTCCAGAGCTTGCGGGCTGACTCTCCAGGTTGCTGGACTATGTGACTGAGGTCATCAGCGTCCGGTGGCCGGACATAAGTTCCTTGGAAGTTGTCTCGAAAAGCGTCCGCCAAGTCTTCCCAGCTGCCAATAGAGTTTTCTAGGAGGCTGTTCAACCAGTGTCGTGCTGGTCCTTTGAGCTTTAGGGGGAGGTATTTAATGGCATGGAGATCGTCACCGCGAGCCATGTGTATATGGAGAAGAAAATCTTCAATCCATACAGCGGGATCTGTCGTTCCATCGTATGCTTCAATGTTTATGGGTTTAAACCCTTCTAGAAACCTCATCGGTAAAGCACATGGGGTGTGCGGCGCCTCTATATCAGGCAACATCACGGCAGAGTTCGGATGACTTCCGTGTTTGGTTCTCGGCCCGAACTTGGTGATGCTTGTCATGCCCGGCTTGACGGCCGTCGTCTTGTGTTGGAGCGCGTCCCCTTGATCCATAGATTGATCTAGTCTGGCCGGCTCTATTGTCCAGGTCCTGACGTAAGTCATACGTGTAGCCCAGAGCTGCTGCCTCTCTGCCTTTACGGCAAGGTGGTGCAGGCTGGTATTCAGCGTAATTAGCCATTTTGTCCCGTCCACGTGGTGGTCGGTCCGGTTCATTGGCGTGATTGTATCTTGACGGAATTGGCTCAAGGGCTTCGTCGTCGAATTGGGGTAGTAGCATGCACTTTGGGTAGCTTTTTATTGGGCGCTCGAGGCCGTATTCTTCGGCGGCTAGGACCTTGGTCCATCTTTCATTGAGCGTATCCTGTTCAGCTTGAAGTTGTTGTTGTTTCTTTTTCAGCCTCCTCGTAGTGGCAATGAGCTGTCGCTTGAAGATTTCTTGCTCGAGGGGTTCCTATGGTACGATAAAATCTTTGTTACCGAGGCTAACATCCTCCTCGGATGCCGGTAGATAATTACTATCCTCCGAATCCTCATGATCGACAGGTTTGTCTGGGTTGAATTGTCCTTCTTCCCACTCATCCTACTCAATAACAGGCTCGATGAGGTGGACAGAGTCTTCAGCATTCTCTGGAGTGTCATTGTCTCCGGTACCGGTATTGCTTTCCTTTTCACGACGTGGTCGTGAGCGGCGCCGCTGACGTCGATGTTTAGGTGGTGCTTCGACAGGCTTGTCCTCGATCGGGTCTTGAGCACTATCATCTTCCATCTTTTTGGGTGTATCCACCATGTACACGTCGTATGTAGAAGTGGCCATCCAACACCCAGTGATGGGTGGGTTTTGGCCTAATTCAGCTCCGACATCATCGTCCATGCCGTCGATGTCCTCGGAGGCGTAGTCTAGCATGTCAGTTAAGTCCTCGACAGTGGCTATCAAGTGGGTGGTGGGTGGGACGTAAAATTCCCCACATTCAGCCCCTAGTCCGGGCCGGGCGTAGTTCATAAGTGATACCTCCGTGATGGCGAGAGGTCGCATTAAGTCCAGAGCCTCGTTTAGGAGCGATAGCTGGACGGGTGACTGAGAGCCTGTAGAGCTGGGTTCGGAAATTGCCGCCCGACCATGCTCAATGGACGCAGGCCTCAAGAGTTCGGAGTTAACATCCGGAGGTGAGTCCGGCTTCCTGATGACAGGGAGAGCCCTGTTTGATTCTAGGCCTGCCGATAATATGGTCACCACTGGGTCTCCGGCAGGGAGCTCCGTGATAGGAGAGGGTCTGGTGGGATTCATACTCCCGTCTTCAGACAGGGTGGTCTGCTCTGGATCTAAGGCCAGGGCAGGGATGATGGTTGATCCTTGGACGGAGCCTGATGGTGGATCCGATGGGCCTCCTTCATATAGATGAGGAGCGGCGGCCGAGGCCAAAAATCCTTCGAAGATCAAATCTCCTCGGATATCAGCAATGTAATTGAGGCTCCCAAACCTGATCTGGTGACCAGGAGCGTAGCTGTCGATCTGTTCAAGGTGACCAGTTGAATTGGCACACAGAGCGAAGCCGCCAAACACAAAAAGTTGACCAGGGAAGAAGGTTTCCTCGGAAACGGCATCGTTGTTGATGATCAAACGAGCCATCGAGCCTTCTGCCGACGACACAGTGGAACTCTCAATGAAAGCACCAATGTCGGTGTCAAAACTGGCCGATCTCGAGTAGGGGGTCCCGAACTGTGCGTCTGAGGATCAAAGGTAACAAGCGACAAAGGGAACACGATGTTTACCCAAGTTCGGGCCCTCTTAATGGAGGTAAAACCCTACGTCCTGCTTGATTGTATTTGATGAGTATAGGGGTTACAAGAGTTGATCTACCTCGAGATCGTAATGGCAAAACCCTAGTTGTCTAGCCTATGAGAATTCAGATAGCCTCTACGGACTAAACCCTCCGATTTATATACACACTGGAGGGGCCTAGGGTTGTACAGAGTCGGTTCATAGAGGAAGGAAATTACATATCCGGACACAAATCTTGCCATCCACGCATAGGGCACTACTGGAATCTGGGTCTTTGCCATCTGCCACGGGGGAAAGTCTTCCGCTTTGTATCTTCACGGCCCATCCGTCCGGCCCATATCAAATAGCCCGGATACCCGAGGACCCCCTAATCCAAGACTCCCTCAATCTCCAAGAACAACGAGGAGAACAAGGTATTGAGAATCAAAGAGAGAGAAGAAGCCATCTAGCTACTAGCTATGGACCCATAGGTCTGAGGTAAACTATTCACACTTCATCGGAAGGGCAATAGGGTTGATGTAGAAGCCCTCCGTGATCAAATCCCCCTCTGGCAGGATGCCAGAAAAGGTCCCTAGATGGGATCTCACGGGTACAAAAGGTTGCGGCGGTGGAAAAGTGTTTTCGTGGATGCCTCTGGTGGTTTGGGAACATATGTGAATATATAGGCGAAAGAATTAGGTCAGGGGAGTCACGGGGGGCCCACAAGGCAGGGGGCGCGCCCTACCCCCCTGGGCGCGCCCTCCACCCTTGTGGCCGCCTCGTGGCTCCTCCGACTTCATCTCCAAGTCTCCTGGGTGTCTTCTGGTCCAAGAAAAATCATCGCGAATGTTTTATTCCATTTAGACTCTGTTTGGTATTCCTTTCCCACGAAGCTAAAAAACAAGGAAAAAACAGAAACTGGCACTGGGCTCTAGGTTAATAGGTTAGTCCCAAAAATAATATAAAATAGCATATTAATGCATATAAAACATCCAAAACAGATAATATAATAGCATGGAACAATAAAAAATTATAGATACGTTGGAGACGTATTAGTAAACTATTCACGCGTCATCGGAAGGGCAATTGAGTTGATGTAGAAGCCCTCGGTGATCGAATCCCCCTCCGGCAGGGTGCCGGAAAAGGTCCCTAGATGGTATCTCACGGGTACAGAAGGTTGCGGCGGTGGAAAAGTGTTTTCGTGGACGCCTCTGGTGGTTTGGGAACATATGTGAATATATAGGCGAAAAAATTAGGTCAGGGGAGGCACGGGGGGCCCACAAGGCAGGGGGCGCGCCCTCCACCCTTGTGGCCGCCTCGTGGCTCCTCCGACTTCATCTCCAAGTCTCCTGGGTGTCTTCTGTTCCAAGAAAAATCATCACGAAGGCTTTATTCCGTTTGGACTCCGTTTGGTATTCCTTTCCCACGAAGCTAAAAAACAAGGAAAAAATAGAAACTGGCACTGGGCTCTAGGTTAATAGGTTAGTCCCAAAAATAATATAAAATAGCATATTAATGCATATAAAACATCCAAAATATATAATATAATAGCATGGAACAATCAAACATTATAGATACGTTGGAGACATATCAATGTAGCAAAGATCAATATGTGAAAAGCTCATAGGCAATGGATCAATGATGGATAATTATGTCGGATGGCATTCATCATGCAACAGTTATAACGTAGGGTGACACAGAACTAGCTCCAATTCATCAATATAATGTAGGCATGTATTCCAAATATGGTCATACGTGGTTATGGAAAAGAACTTGCATGACATCTTTTGTCCTACCCTCCCGTGGCAGCGGGGTCCTAATGGAAACAAAGGGATATTAAGGCCTCCTTTTAATAGAGAACCGGGCCAAAGCATTAGCACTTAGTGAATACATGAACTCCTCAAACTACGGTAATCACCGGAAAGAATCACAATTATTGTCACCTTGGGTATGCGGATCATAACTCGTAATAGGTGTCTACAACTTGCAAGATAGGATCAAGAACACAAATATATTCATGAAAACATAATAGGTTCAGATCTGAAATCATGGCACTCGGGCCCTAGTGACAAGCATTAAGCATAGCAAAGTCATAACAACATCATTCTCAGAACATAGTGGATACTAGGGATCAAACCCTAACAAAACTAACTCGACTACATGATAAATCTCATCCAACCCATCACTGTCCAGCAAGCCTACGATGGAATTACTCATGCACGACGGTGAGCATCATAAAATTGGTGATGGAGGAAGGTTGGTGATGATGATGGCGACGAATTCCCCTCTCCGGAGCCCCGAACGGACTCCAGATCTGCCCTCCCAATGAAGAACAGGAGGTGGCGGCGGCTCCGTATCGTAAAACGCGATGAATCCTTCTCTTCGATTTTTTTCTCCCCGAAAGTGAATATATGGAGTTGGAGTTGAGGTTGGTGGAGCTCCAGGGGACCCACAAGGAAGCGGGCGCGCCCTAGGGGGGCGCCCTCCACCCTTATGGACAGCTGGTGGGTCCCCTCTGGTTGATTCTTTCGCCAGTATTTTTTTATTTATTCCAAAAATATTCTCCGTAAATTTTTAGGTCATTCCAAGAACTTTTATTTCTGCACAAAAATAACACCAGGGTAGTTCTGCTGAAAACAGCGTCAGTCCGGGTTAGTTCCATTCAAATCATGCAAATTAGAGTCCAAAACAAGGGCAAAAGAGTTTGGAAAAGTAGATACAATGAAGACGTATCAATGGGTAACTGACTAATACCCATACTTTTGCACCCATGTTTCAGTGTCCACCCATGTAATGATCTGTAGGCATTCTTTGGTCATCTTTCACATTTTTTTGCACATGTAGCATTTGAAGAATTAAGATGGCTATTATGCGATAATAAATTACTGCATAGGTGGGATCGAAATCAAAATATTGAGAGAAACAGGATTTGTGTGTTGCAACCTGCAATAGCTCATAATAACATATGCTTATTCTGACTGCTTTTGGATCACTTATTACTCTATATATGCCCCAAAATTATCCATCAATAATTTTACTCTGTATCTTGCTGTCAAGGTAGAGGACCTTGGCTTTTTTTATTTGCAAAAAATAGAGGACCTTGGCAATCTGATCAAGCTTTACGCCAACCGCATGCTCTTGATCACTTATTACTTTTTCAAGCAGTTTGTGCAGAAGGCTGAGAAAGTTGGGACCAGAAACTTTGCTAGGATATGCCTTGGTTGCCATCTCCGTTCCCTAGGTGACCCTCTTGTCGTGTGTTCACTTGGTCGAGAAGTTCGTCGCTGCCGCTGAGGAACAGAACAGGTCGATTAACTGGAGTCTCAGCTGTTGGCACCTAGCTTGCTTGCTACTAATAAATTTGGGCTGAATAGAATGTGTTAATTTTCTCCTTCTGCAGGAGCTTCTTGCAACTGTGGACAATACATTGTTGCCTCGTCTGGATGTTGTGGTGCCGGCACTGCCACACTGCTGGCTCATTTCGGTTCCCCTATTGCATCACCTGATGCATCGGAGGAGGAGATGTAATGATGGTTGTTCTCCATGGGAAACTATGCTCATAATGTTTCCTATAAATATCCACTTGTGCAAGTACTAAGTATTACAGCAAGGAGGAATTAAGTGGCTGGTAGTAGACCGTCACTAGAAGTAAGCAAGAATCACCGTCGCGTCTGGACCAGCCTCTTTTCTTTTAATGCATGATAGGTAAGCAGAGGCATACACACGTTCCTATGAATATCAGCAAATAGAGTTTAGAGCATTGCCTTATTCATATGAATTTCAGACTACCATCTTGTTATGAGTTTCAGCAAAAAGAGTTTAGATCATTTCAGCAAAAAAAGTTTAGATCATTTCAGACTACCATAAAATTTCCTAGCTAATAAAACGACTTCACATTTGTCATTTAAAACAACAGAAGCCAAGCTGCAAGGAAATATAAGCCTACTAGCGTTTATGATCTCTGCATGTTTAAAAGATGATTCAACTTAAGCCTACTAGCGTTTATGATCTCTGCATGTTTAAAAGATGATTCAACTGACAATACGGAGTGCATTTCTAAAATGATAGTATATTGGGCATAAAAGAAGGTTGTTTCTTGCTATTTGATTGTAAACCCTCTGTTCCTAAATATAAGAGGTAGTATATTTGCACCTGTTAGTCATGTATTGTTTATCTGTGGAACTATTGGTCAGGTAATGTTATAATACATCTCTTTTCTTACAGATAGTATCAGGAACCGTCAGTCTCAGCCATGCCATGGTGTCTTATAGGTATTTTCAAACCATTGATGTCTGGTTTCTGTTCTGATCTGAACATATGGTTGAGCAGTGACTTTATGATTTTGGCCCAGATTCTGTTTGATGAGTAAACTACTATTATTAGTTCCCACAAAAAACCAATGATCATTAGCTCAAAGTTTAATTTTATTTTCATTTGAGAGCACCGACAGTTAGTTTTCACCACCTCCACGTCCACCCGCCCAACAATTAGTACCCTATTATTTTTTTACTTTTAGAAATTGGAACCTCTCCTTATTTAGTATCAAATCCAATGAAAGGAGGGGAAGCACCTCATTAGGAGGTACTTCCATCCACTCACAACTACCATACATTCTAGCCATCTTATGAAGTTTGTGAGCAATTGAATTTGCCTCCCTGTGGCAGCATTGGGTACGCATGTACGCGACCTTTGTTTCAAGCATGTGGGAGCGATTGCCTGTCTTTGTGGCTTTACTTTCCCTGATCTGAATCTGAGCGAGTCCTAAATTTTGTGTAGACTAAATGGAGGAAAATGGTTGCCGACAAGTAGGCAAATCTACAACTTGAGGGATGGCGTCTCACGGTACAATGTTCAGGTATGGATACTGTGTTTTCTTATCTAGCTATCAGATCTTCTATAGTACGCCATGAAAATTCAAACGCCTATCAGCTTCATAGAAGAAAGTTAGTCTTATGATAGAAAAAAAGCCCATCGGCCATTACAATGCCTGATTGTTATCATTTGCTTTTCAGCTGATTACTGATTATTGAGTACTGACTATACCCAACAACATATGACTGACTAGACCAAGTATAACTAGCTGTCTCCGTGTCCAATATTTTCTTTGGAAAATTCTATCAAACTGGGTAGGCGCATGGGCATCGCACTGGGACAAGACAGACTGGTTGCACTCGTACACAGGTTGATTCGATCTTTTAAGTATTTATGTTTTTGAATGGTCTCTTACATGTCATTATTTGTAGCACACCGGACCATGAGCTCTAGCCAAACATAATTCATACCGTAATAATTAGGAAGTTTGTAACTGATTTACTTTGTTCTTTTGTCTTGGTTGTTGAAATTTGTAATTGATTTACTTTGTTCTTTTTTCTTGGTTGTTGATTAGTTAATTACTGGTCATTTGACCATTTTTGTACACTACTGATTTTGCCTTTGTGAGCAAATACTATTCGATTCTACATATATTGTTCGAATGCTGAGGTACATCACTTTTATGTTACTCTCTCATGATCCACCCATTGTTTTCTTCTTTGTCCTTTCTTTCAGGATCAGAATTGTGAATGTAGGCTATAGAAATCCAACTTCCAATTGCTTATTAATATGTCAGGTACACAGAAGTATAATTTCTACCACCGTGTCTTGTGTTTTTTAATGTTATATTTAACTTACATTAAGTTTGAGGTATGCTTTGTACATTGTTATAGTATCTGGATATTATCTCAATGTAAACAGCCACAATGCTTCTTGAAAATAGGGTCTACTAGAAAATGATGTGTAATATTTAGTGAAATTGTTCTTAATATTCTAGCTAAATTCTCATAATATTCGTCATCTATATCATTCATCATCCAAGATCTCTACGAAAGATAATGGGTGCTGGGACCAAAATATTGATATTTGTATTGATTTGTATTGATGTGATTGAGACATGCTTAACGATACGTAAACAACCTTTGCCTTCCTCTAAGCGATGTAAAGTTTCTTTGTATGTGTCTAACGTTTGTCACTCTATTATCTGTAGCACTAACAGTGCAAATTCCTTGTTCATCATAGTTATCTGATAGCATAAGTGACTAGGTAAATATATAAATATAATTATTTGGCATTAATTTATCATGCGCCATGTGTTTTGTTGGAAGTTTCACCCTAGCAGATACCTTGTGGGATTGTGCCACTTGATGCACTAACATCTGTTATCGTATACAATTGTCGTTGGTTAAGATGGCTATGTTATGCAGGGTGAGGCATGATGAGAAGAAAACACTGATGGATACAGATGGGGAGTTGAGAGGCATGGAGAGGTGATGAGAAGGACAACATCTTAGTTATTTATCAGAATAGAGTTCATATAGAAAGGGATGTACTAGCAAGGATGTGCTTCAAGGTGATATTTGTCACAACGGTCATAGGTCGCATCTGAAATACATGTTGTTTGATCATTGTTTTTAATGTTTAAGTTTCGTGTTTCATGGCAATGCATGGCCATCCACCTATTACTACAAGAGGGCTATACAAATGATTCCCAAGTTTGTTGTAGGTGGTGGTTTATCATATGGTCTAGGTTTTAAGTGATCAGATTCCTTCCCTATGTCCAACGGGAAAACATAGGGCCTTATTGTGCTTACTTCGGATATTTTCTTATTTGTTGTACTCGTGGAGGAAATACAAGATTATTTTTAGCTATCCCACAACCGAGATGCATAGGGCCTGTTGGATACATTTTCATGCCCGCCACGGTTTGCCTCATGCAAGTGGAGGCATCATAGCCCTCGCTGGTTGTGTGAGGAGACACCGATGGATCTATGATGGTAGGGGGTAATGGCAGGAGGAGAAACACGGAAGTATTTGGAGCAGACAAAAACATAGGCGGATTTTGGAGTAGGGTGACGACATAGCAGGACGGTGACGCAATGACCAAAGAGCATAAGGGGGAGGGCTCGTGAAATAAGAAATGGATGACAACGATGCAACATTGTTGTGTGATTGTTGTATGTATATTTGAGGTGCATAAGAAGTCTTCGGGAGGTGACGTGATGGAGACACATCTTTGATGGAGATGGAAGAAGAGCCCGTGTGGAGGCTGGGAGCAAACATAGCATTATTCATAATCAACTTCTGAATGAACATATGATGGAAAGAATGTTTACATGTCCATATGTGGCTCGGACAGAGAAAGTGATGGACAAAAGGTTGGATGAAAAAGAGCGGCTAAAGGTGTGTGTGGTGTTTGTCGAAATAGAGAGAAGAACATGCTTGTGTACTTGTGTTTGTGGCGTGGCTGAACATTCTGTGCATGTGCTTTTTCGTATCAAGGAAAATGAGCATTGTTTACACATTCATTTTTGGCCCGTGGCAATGCACAGGCAGTCTACTAGTATAAATAAAGAATGAGTTCACAACAGTACCTAAAGTGGTGATTTATTTTATTATACTAAAGGATCTCATGAGTTTTCTGTTGAGTTTTGTGGTGTGAAGTTTTCAAGTTTTGGGTAAAGATTTGATGGACTATGGAATAAGGAGTGGCAAGAGCCTAAGCTTGGGGATGCCCAAGGCAACCCAAGGTACTATTCAAGGACAACCAAGCATCTAAGCTTGGGGATGTCCTGGATGGCATCCCCTCTTTCGTCTTCAATCCATCGGTAAATTTACTTGAGGCTATATTTTTATTCACCACATGATATGTGTTTTGCTTGCAGAGTCTTGTATGATATGAGTCTTTGCTTTTTAGTTTGCCACAATCATCCTTGCTGTACAAACCTTTTGAGAGGGACACACATGAATCGTGAATTTGTTAGAATACTCGATGTGCTTCACTTATATCTTTTGAGTTGGGCAATTTGCTCTAGTGCTTCACTTATATCCTTTTTGAGCACGGTGGTGGCTTTATTTTATAGAAATTGTTGAACTCTCATGCTTCACTTATATTATTTTGAGAGTCTCTAAACAACATGGTAATTTGCTTAGGTTATGAATTTAATCCTAATATGATGGGCATCCAAGAGGGATATAATAAAAACTTTCATATAAAGAGCATTGAATACTATGAGAAGTTTGATTCCTTATGATTGTTTTGAGATATAAAGATGGTCATATTAGATTCATGCTAGTGAGTAATTGTGGATTGGTAGAAATACTTGTGTTAAAGTTGGTGATTCCCGTAGCATGCACGTATGGTGAACTGTTATGTGATGAAGTCGGAGCATGATTTATTTTTTGATTGTCATCCTTTGTGTGGAGGTCGGGAGTGCGCGATGGTTAACTCCTACCAACCTCTCCCCTAGGAGCACGCGTCTAGTACTTTGTTTCGATGACTAATAAATTTTTGCAACAAGTATGTGAGTTCTTTATGACTAATGTTGAGTCCATGGATTATACGCACTCTCACCCTTCCACCATTGCTAGCCTCTCTACTACCGCGCAACTTTCGCCGGTGCATTAAACCCACCATATACCCTTCCTCAAAACAGCCACCATACCTACCTATTATGGCATTTCCATAGCCATTCCGAGATATATTGCCATGCAACTTCCACCGTTCCGTTTTATTATGACACGCACCATCATTATCATATTGCTTTGCATGATCGTAAGATAGCTAGCATGATGTTTTCATGGCTTGTTCGTTTTTTGATGTCATTTGATATGCTAGATCATTGCACATCCCGGTACACCACCGGAGGCATTCATATAGATTCATATTTTTGTTCTAGTATCGAGTTGTAATTCTTGAGTTGTAAGTAAATAAAAGTGTGATGATCATCATTATTAGAGCATTGTCCCATGTGAGGAAAGGATGATCTATGATTCCCTCACAAGTTGGGATGAGTCTCCGGACTTTATAAAAAAATAAAAGAGGCCAAAGAATCCCAAATATAAGAAAAGAGGCCAAACAAGCCCACCAAAAAATGAGAGAAAAGAGAGAAGGGACAATTTTACTATCCTTTTTCCACACTTGTGCTTCAAAGAAGCACCATGTTCTTCATGATAGAGAGTCTCCTATTTTGTCACTTTCATATACTAGTGGGAATTTTTCATTATATAACTTGGCTTGTATATTCCAATGATGGGCTTCCACAAATTACCCAAGGTCTTCGTGAGCAAACGAGTTGGATGCACACCCACTTAGTTTCTTTTTGAGCTTTCATAAAATTATAGCTCTAGTGCATACGTTGCATCGCAATCCCTAGTCACTCACATTGATATCTATTGATGGGCATCTCCATAGCCCGTTGATACACCTAGTTGATGTGAGACTTTCTCCTTCTTTTTGTCTTCTCCACAACCACCATATTCTATTCCACCTATAGTGCTATATCCATGGCTCGCGCTCATGTATTGCGTGAAAGTTGAAAAAGTTTGAGAATACTAAAGTGTGAAACAATTGCTTGGCTAAAACCGGGGTTGTGCATGATGAAATACTTTGTGTGATGAAGATGGAGCATAGCCAAACTATATGATTTTGTAGGGATAACTTTCTTTTGGCATGTTATTTTGAGAAGACACGATTGCTTTATTAGTATGCTTGAAGTATTATTGTTTTTATGTCAATATTAAACTTCTGTTTTGAATCTTATGGATATGAATATTCATGCCACAATAAAGAAGATTACATGGATAAATATTTTAGGTAGCATTCCACATCAAAAATTCTGTTTTTATCATTTACCTACTCGAGGACGAGTAGGAATTAAGCTTGGGGATGGTTGATACGTCTCCAACGTATCTATAATTTTTATTATTCCATGCTATTATATTATTTGTTTTGAATGTTTTATATGCATCAATATGCTATTTTATATTAATTTTGGACTAACCTATTAACCTAGAGCCCAGTGCGAGTTTCTGTTTTTTCCTTGTTTTTGAGTTTTACAGAAAAGGAATATCAAACGGAGTCCAAACGGAATAAAACTTTCGCGATAATTTTTCTTGGACCAGAAGACATCCACGGAGCTTGGAGAGGGCCAGAAGAGTCCCGAGGGCACCACAAGCCCTTAGGCCGCACCCTAGGGGGGGCGCACCTCCCTGGCTTGTGGGCCCCTCGGGAGTCCTCCAACCCTAATTTTTGCTCTATAAATTCCCAAATATTCCCAAACCAACAGAAGCATCCACCAAAATACTTTCCGCCGCCGCAAGCCTTTGTTCCCATGAGATCCCATCTTGGGGCCTTTTTCGGCACCCTGCCGGAGGGGGATTCGATCATGGAGGGCATCTACATCTACTCTATTGCCCTTCCGATGAAGCGTGAGTAGTTTACCACAGACCTACGGGTCCATAGCTAGTAGCTATATGGCTTCTTCTCTCTCTATGATCTTCAATACCATGTTCTCCTCGATGTTCTTGGAGTTCTATCCGATGTAATATTCTTTTGCGGTGTGTTTGTCGAGATCTGATGAATAGTTGATTTATGATCAGATTATTTATGAATATTATTTGAGTCTTTTCTGAACTCTTTTATGCATGATCAAATATCTTTGTATTTCTCTTTGAATTATCGGTTTGGTTTGGCCAACTAGATTGGTTCTTCTTGCAATGGGAGAGGTGCTTAGTTTTGGGTTCAATCTTGTGGTGTCGTCACCCAGTGACATAGTAGGGGTAGCGAGGCATGTATTGTATTGTTGCCATCAAGGGTAAAAAGATGGGGTTTTCATCATATTGCTTGAGTTTATGTCTCTACATCATATCATCTTACTTAAGGCGTTACTCCATTCTTATGAACTTAATACTCTAGATGCATGCTGGATAGCGGTCGATGTGTGGAGTAATAGTAGTAGATGCAGGCAAGAGTCGGTCTACTTGACACATACGTGATGCCTATATTCATGATCATTGCCTTGGATATCGTCATAACTTTGCGCTTTTCTATCAATTGCTCGACAGTAATTTGTTTAAGCACCATATGTTTTCTTTTAAGAGAGAAGCCTCTAGTGAAACCTATGGCCCCCGGGTCTATTTTTCATCATATATTTTCAGATCTATAAACCAAAAAACCCAAAAATATCTTGGTGCAATTTATTTAAATTTATTTTAGTTTGCCTTTTTAGTTATCTTATATATCTATCTCTATCAGATCTCATCCTTGCAAGTGACCGTGAAGGGATTGACAACCCCTTTATCACGTTGGGTGCAAGTGTTTGATTGTTTGTGCGGGTGCATAGATTGGAGACTTGCATGTACCTCCTACTGGATTGATACCTTGGTTCTCAAACTGAGGGAAATACTTATCTCTACTTTGGTGCATCACCCTTTCCTCTTCAAGGAAAAAAACAACGCAAGCTCAAGAAGTAGCATTGATCATATCTACTATATGACTCACGTTCAACCTTTCGGTCTCTATTGTTCCGAGACCAGGTCTGTACATGCTAGGCTCGTCAAGTTTAACCCAAGTATTCCGCATGTGCAAAACTGTCTTACACCCATTGTATGTAAACATAGAGTCTATCAGTTCCGATCATCACGAGGTGCTTCGAAACGACGAACTTTGGCAATGGTGCATACTCAGGGAGAACACTTTTATCTTGAAATTAAGTGAAGGATCATCGTATAATGCTACCATCGTTCTAAGAAAAATAAGATGCATAAAGGATAAACATCACATGCAATCAAAATATGTGACATGATATGGCCATCATTATCTTGTGCTTTTGATCTCCATCTCCAAAGCATCAGCATGATCTCCATCGTCACCGGCACGACACCTTGATCTCCATCGTATCGTCGGGGTTGTCTCGCCAACTATTGCTTCTACAACTATTGCTAACGCATAGCGATAAAGTAAAGCAATTACATGGCGCTTAGTGATTGACACGCAGGTCATACAATAATCAAAGACAGCCCTAAGGCTCCTGCCAGTTATCGTACTCATCGACATGCAAGTCGTGAACTTATTACAAAACATGATCATCTCATACATCAACATATATCACATCATATCTTGACCATATCACATCACAACATGCCCTGCAAAAACAAGTTAGACGTCCTCTACTTTGTTGTTGCAAGTTTTACGCGGCTGCTACGGGCAACTAGCAAGAACCGTTCTTACCTACGCAAAACCACAATGGTGATTATCAAGTTTGTTGTTTTAACCTTCTGCAAGGACCAGCCGTAGTCAAATTTGATTCAACTAAAGTAGCAGAAACAGACACCCGCCAGCCACCTTTATGCAAAACAAGTTGCATGTCAGTCGGTGGAACCGGTCTCATGTACGTGGACATGTAAGGTTGGTCCGGGGCACTTCATCCCACAATACCGTCGAATCAAAATAAGACGTTGGTGGTAAGCAGTATGAACATCACCGCCCACAACACCTTTATGTTCTACTCGTGCATATCATCTACGCATAAACCTGGCTCATGATGCCACTATTAGGTAACGTTGCATGGAAAACAAAAATTTTCTACGCACAAGCAAGATCTATCCATGGAGATGCATATCTACGAGAGGGGGAGAGCGTCTACATACCCTTGCAGATCGCTAAGAGGAAACGTTTATCAACATAGTTGATGTAGTCGTACACCTTCACGATCCATCCCGATCAAGTACGGAACATATGGCACCTCCGCGTTCAGCACATGTTCAGCTTGATGACGTCCTCGCCTTCTCGATCCAGCAAGAGAGGCGAAGTAGTAGATGAGTTCCGGCAACATGACTGCATGGTGATGGAGGTGGGGAAACTATCCGCAGGGCTTCACTAAGCACAACGGACATGGACTCAGGAAGAACTAGAACTAGAGGGAGACGGGGCGCCGCACACGGCTTGGGAATCGTGGTGTGTGTTGCCCCTCTCCCTCCTCTCATATATATAGGTGGGGGGAGGAGGGGAGGCCGCCTAGGGCGCCCCCAAGGGGGCCGGCGGCCAGCCCTAGGGCCTGCCCTAGCCGCGCCCCCTTCCTTCTTTGGCGCATGGGGGAAAGGAAAGGGGGCTGGCTGCCTTTAGGGCGCCCCCTTTCCCTTTCTCTCTTTCATGGAGAAAGGCAGGAGGGGGCCAGCCCCTTGTGGCACCCCAGCTCAGAGAACTGGATTACCAATGTTTCCAGCCCAGAGACCATGTCTTGTGGAAACACACAACAACTTGATACAGAACAGAACTGAACTTTATTGATAAAATCGAAGTACAAGCTCATATTTTACATCGATAGCGAGGCCAAGAGCACCCTTGGTGCTGCGACAGTATCTACATTATTTATGCAACATAGCAGGGCCTCGATACTACTCGGTACTTCTACGGCGTAGCGGAACATAGCGGTACTCCTTTCACAAGGACACTGCTGTGGACACAGCCTAGTAGCATGAGTCATTGGGACCTCCGTCCTCGGCTTCTCCTGCATCTGGCATGATACGCCAGGTGAATACTTTGAATGTACTCTCAAGCTCACAGCAACCAAGTAATGCAGCAAACAATAGCATGGCAAATAGCATGTTGGATTTTTAAATGGTTCACTTACTGTCTCCGGTTATTAACTTACTCTCTTTCGGGTTGTCCCACAACCCTTGGAATACTCATCGATTACTTTCATTCTCAAGACGAGTTCTTCCATCATTACTATCACTGTTACGGTTGACCACCTAGTGAGGTCTGGACGGGCTGTCCAATACCGTGGACGCGGCTATTTGAATAGATTTTACACTCTACAGAGGTTGCGCACTTTACCCACACCATGGAGCACTCACCTCGTGATCCCATTCGGGTGGACCAGTGTTGCTCCAACGAAACTTGCCTGACCCGTGACCCTCCCATTGTATCACCGGCAATCATTCTCCCCCGGAGTCAAGCCCTGGGTGGCCCCTGTGTCACCCCGTGACACCTGCCACCGTCGTGGCCCAACTAAACTGTCCCAAACAGGGACCCCGGCACAAAACTCAACTGGGCTCACAGGGTTATTGTCGTCTACCTGATCAGGGCAGCACGCACGCATAACCCTCCCGAGATGGCGGTACCGGTGAAAGAGCACGGAGCCAGACCAAGTCAAGACCGTCCCATACCGGCAAGTGTGGTTGCACGAAAAAGCCCGGACAGGTGACTCAAGATCAACCGTCTACCATCACTTAGCAAGTATAGTCACAATAACTCAAGTTATTATTTACCAAGTATTTAACTTAATTTGCCATGAATTGTTGTATAGCAAATGAACAGAAATAATTGATTTAAATATGCAATGCTATTGATATGCTCATGAAATGGATCTCATGGCTTGCCTTGCTCTGTTGGGTTGCCCAAAAACTACTGGTCTTCAAATTCACCAAAGTTTCCCTCTGAAAATATTTTTAAACAACAATTGGAAATGTCACATAACACTGTTTTAATCACTTGAAATTCTGTGAGTGTAAGAAAAATACCAAATTTTACCAGAAATTAGAGGGGTTCAAGACAAACCAAATGCAAAAAGAATCAAGTGATTTGGACTTGTAGATAAAAAGTTATAACTGGTCAAAGTTTCTGGTTAAATCAGAAAATAAAAATAAAAACAGAGAACCTCCAGTAGGCCACGTCGAAGGCGTAAAGGCCGAAGGCGCCTCACTTACCCCTTCGCGCGCGTGCTGCTGGGCCACTGATGGGTGGGACCGGCCTGGTTTAAAACAAAGAGAGAGGGGGACCGAGGGCATGGCGGCTCACCGACGGTGATCCTCCGGCGTAGGGGCAGCGGCAGGGCTAGGAGACAGTGGGAATTGGTCGGGCAGTCGACGGCGGTTCCTCCTGTACCCGTATCTCCTCCGGAGGTGGTCGAACGACATCACCCCCTTCTTCTCCGGCGGCTGCGGGCTTCGGTGGTCGTCGGCGACGGCGATTCCAGCAGCGTCTTGGCTAGGTGAGGGGTTGGGGAGGACCAGGGGGACTCACTGGTCTCGACTGAGGTCTCAGGTGGAGCTAGGGTGCTGTGGGGCTGGCTGGCGAGCGAGGTGGATCAGGCGGCGGAGCTGCGATCGGAGTTGAGGGAGATGAGCTCCCGGCTCTCCTTGGAGCGCTCAGGGCCTGCTTGAGTGGTGGTGGAGTGAGGTGATGAGGAGAGGAGAGGCGGGTGGGGCCTTTTATAGGCAGGGCGGAGCTCAGGCGAACTCTCTGGATCAGGCGGCGCCATGGCACGTCGTCGGAGCGAGGACGATGCGCTCGCTATCGCCGCGTGGGGCGAGGAGACGAGTGAGCTTAGAGGACTAAATGCATGAAGGAACGAGTCGCCGGGAAGCCTCCAGCCACCTCACCTCTCGTACAGCTACTGTGCCGCCCGTGGCGCACGGTGGCCATATCCGGCAAGGAAGAAGGGCCTAGGGGGTTCAGGAGAGGCCACGCGTGCGGCTAGAAGGTTGTCGGCACCAAGGACAAGGAGGGGGCAGCGAGGGACGGCCGGAACGATCACGTCCGATGCACCTGGTGGCGCAGAGCGCGTCTTAGGTCATGTCAACCTGGTGATCACCACACGACATGGTGTCTGGAGGCCTCGCGAGCCTGCCCAAGCTTGTCCATTGCGTCGACCTGACCTCAAATGGGTGCAACCAGTCTCAGGATAGGATCAGGTTGAGTGAGGTTCGAAGTACTGAGCCAAAACAGCTTCTGGCTAGGATCTTGGGAGGGTTCTGGAGAAGCATTGGGTTGGTCAGGGAGCCAATGGAGATGTCTAGGGTCATCTGGGTTGGAAGGACTACAAGCTGGTTAAATTTGAGGGTGTTTGGACCATTTTTTTTAACATAGTTCCTGTGTAACCCACATTCTGGTCCAGAAACTTGCTCTGCTTGGTTCACTCACAAAGTTGATCTGGTGAAGCTAAATTTTGGTGTAGGAGAGTCATTTGATGATTAGGAGATGTCATAAAAATTTCAGCTCAAGAGGAAACCTCCAGATGGTACTTCCTTCACAGAGGTTCAAAATGAGCAGAAACTTGGCAGAATTTTGCTGCTAAAAATTTATACTGGCCATGATGATATTTTTAGATATTGTGGCTAGATAGGGTCCCTAGTCCCTTAGGAAATTTATTTGGGGAGTTTATGAGTTAGGGAAATAAGGGTTGCTTCACAAATGAACATTTCTGGCCAGAAAGAAAATAGTTATTCTGACCATTATTTAATATTGGGAAATGAAATATCTTTGAGGATTATAAGATTGCATGATGATGAGAAGATGTGGAAAAAATTTGGAACTCTTTTGATCATCAAAACTATAGGTTGCTTCACAACCCATAGTGATGACATAGCCTCCCAAGGAATAAAATGAATTATTTGGAAAAGATCAAATATTTAAATTTTATCCAGGAGGGATATGACAGAGCTTTGGCAGGTTGGTGATGGTTTTGGGTCAAGAGGTTCAAGGATTCATAAGTCCAAAGCCACTTGAAAAGATTCATAATCATCCAAAACTCAAATAAAACCAAAAAGATTTAGAAAAGAAAAGGTTGTCAAAATCAGGGTGTCACACCCCTCCCTTTCCTTTACATGGCCGGCGGCCAGGTTGGTGGTGCACCAGCCCCTTGTGGGCTGGTGTGCTTCCCTTCCCTTGGCCAGTTAGGCCTAGTAACTTCCCGTGGCCTCCCAGAACTCCTTCCGGTGATCCAATAAATACCTGGTGCATTCTGAAACCTTTCCGAAGAACAAATACTATCATCCTATATATCAATCTTTACCTCCAGACCATTCCGGAGCTCCTCGTCATGTCCTTGATCTCATCCAGGACTCCGAACAACATTCTGTGACCAATTCACATAACTCATACAATACTATATCAACAATGAACATTAAGCGTGCAGACCCTACGGGTTCGAGAATGATGTAGACATGACCGAGACGCCTCTTCGGTCAATAACCAATAGTGGGACCTGGATGCCCACACTGGTACAGCGAGGTGCTATACAAACAGTTTTTAACCCCTTTCCGCGATGGCATTTTGAACTGTCGCCAAGTGAGTGACTGCGATACGGGGGTCCTACCCACACAACCCAGAAACCGTCGGGGATAGGGAGCCTTGATGCATACAGTTGTCCCTACTCATTTGTGCTTGCATTGCCATCGCAGTCGGTATTCTGTGGTGCTACATTTACGATGCGCGGCCCATCACAAACAGTTCATGATTATAGAACGTGTATGATAGGCAGACAATCACACACATTCACTTTTCCTGAACTGTGTGCGATAACTAATTAAGAAGATTAGCTAATCGTCGTACGAGTGTCGTATAGGATTACGAAACGTCAGACCGTCGTAACATCGTCGTACATGATAACTATCGCACACGGTATTTTGTGGTGTAATGTTTACGATGCGTAACACATCAGAAACAGTTCATGGTTGCAAATCGTGTACGATAAGGAAACTATCACAAATGTTTAGTTTGGCTGCACCGTTTGTGATATTATCTGACAGCACACACGGTTTGCAAACGGCAACTGTGTGCATGCTCGCACACGTTTCCTCTCTGTGAACCATGTCGGATTATGCTTTATATCACAAACATTTGTGTTTTACTAACCGTGTGCACCGTAACGACCCGCGGAGCGTAATTTCACCGTAATTTAATTGCTAGTATTTCAAATTGTTCTGGATTTGAATTTGACTGTATGATATAGCTTTATTCATATCCATCAGGTTCAAACAACCAATGCATTATTCGATTCACATTTACATATGTTCAAGAAATACATAAGCACCAAATAAAGAATGATGAACTACAGTTGTATACTTTTACTATTAAAGATGGTAAAGAAAGAGGCGAAATACATTCTGGTTGCTAAACAAGGTGAAGCGGAATGCCCATATTGTGCCCTCCTCCATACAGAAGGCACGCACGACTCTAGTCCAACCCCTGGTAATGGCCGACCGCCCATCCTTCACTGTCTTCATGAACACATCTAGATAATCATCGTGTTCTGGTAGAAATACTTTAACCTTTGCATGCCCACCAATCATGTAGTTTGAGAGGTAACCTTGAGTATACTTCTTTGGAAACCACTGCAAAGGAAAAAGATTCTGACATTGTCATCTAACACAACTCATTATGGGAAGTAAAAAGAAGGCTGCAGGGTTCTTACTTACCATCCTGCAGTTCGCTGTTGTCTTGGATAAAGTGTAAACAAATAGTTTAATTGCCATATTTTAACCCATTTTACTAACAATCTTTATCAGCTTCCTCACTTGATGCTGGTTCATCAATATCTCATTGCCCCATACGCAGAAAGGGTCGAAGCGCGGATCTTTACCAATGACATATGTACCTAAAAGCACCAAGTTAATATTAGAAGCTAAACAACAATTGCACAATGATGTAGTACAACATCCCCTCTCCCTCGGTCACATATTAGATGAATTAACATCTTATATTATGGGACACAGGGAGTTTATTGCATTCTTACAAATTATCGGCTGATTAACTGCTGTTGTATCCATGGGTTAGAGTTAGTTTGGGCTCAAATAGCCCTAAATTATATCCAAACATGAGGGCTAGTTTGAGCTAGTTGCATCTAACCCACCCAAAAAAACTATCCCACCCAAGAGTAAACTAGCTCCAGTTAGCACCTCGGTTAAACTTGATGAGCCTAGCATGTACAGACATGGTCTCGGAACAATAGAGACCGAAATGTCGAACGTGAGTCATATAGTAGATATGATCAATGCTACTTCTTGAGCTTGCGTCGTTTTTTCCCTTGAAGAGGAAAGGGTGATGCACCAAAGTAGAGATAAGTATTTCCCTCAGTTTGAGAACCAAGGTATCAATCCAGTAGGAGGTACACGCAAGTCTCCAATCTATGCACCTGTATAAACAATCAAACACTTGCACCCAACGCGATAAAGGGGTTGTCAATCCCTTCACGGTCACTTGCAAGGATGAGATCTGATAGAGATAGATATATAAGATAACTAAAAAGGCAAACTAAAATAAATTGCAGCAATTATTTTTGGATTTTTTGGTTTATAGATCTGAAAATATATGATGAAAAATAGACCCGGGGGCCATAGGTTTCACTAGAGGCTTCTCTCTTGAAAGAAAACATAAGGTGGTTAAACAAATTACTGTCGAGCAATTGATAGAAAAGCGCAAAGTTATGACGATATCCAAGGCAATGATCATGAATATAGGCATCACGTCCGTGTCAAGTAGACCGACTCTTGCCTGCATCTACTACTATTACTCCACAGGTCGACCACTATCCAGCATGCATCTAGAGTATTAAGTTCATAAGAACGGAGTAATGCCTTAAGTAAGATGACATGATGTAGAGACATAAACTCAAGCAATATGATGAAAACCCCATCTTTTTACCCTTGATGGCAACAATACAATACGTGCCTCGCTACCCCTACTATGTCACTGGGCGAGGACACCGCAAGATTGAATCCAAAACTAAGCACCTCTCCCATTGCAAGAAGAACCAATCTAGTTGGCCAAACCAAACCGATAATTCGAAGAGAAATACAAAGATATTTGATCATGCATAAAAGAGTTCTGAAAAGACTCAAATAATATTCATAGATAATCTGATCATAAATCCACTATTCATCGGATCTCGACAAACACACCGCAAAAGAATATTACATCGGATAGAACTCCAAGAACATCGAGGAGAACATGGTATTGAAGATCATAGAGAGAGAAGAAGCCATCTAGCTACTAGCTATGGACCCGTAGGTCTGTGGTAAACTACTCACGCTTCATCGGAAGGGCAATAGAGTTGATGTAGATGCCCTCCGTGATCGAATCCCCCTGCGGCAGGGTGCGGAAAAAGGCCCCAAGATGGGATCTCACGGGAACAAAGGCTTGCGGTGGCGGAATTCGTGGATGCTTCTGTTGGTTTGGGAATATTTGGGAATTTATAGAGAAAAAATTAGGGTTGGAGGACTCCCAAGGGGCCCACAAGCCAGGGAGGTGCGCCCCCCACTAGGGTGCGGCCTAAGGGCTTGTGGTGCCCTCGGGACTCTTCTGGGCCCTCTCCAAGCTCCGTGGATGTCTTCTGGTCCAAGAAAAATCATTGCAAAAGTTTTATTACGTTTGGACTCCGTTTGATATTCCTTTTCTGTAAAACTCAAAAACAAGGAAAAAATAGAAACTCGCACTGGGCTCTAGGTTAATAGGTTAGTCCCAAAATTAAAATAAAATAGCATATTAATGCATAAGATTCAAAACAGAAGTTTAATATTGACAAAAAAACAATAATACTTCCAGCATACTAATTAAGCAGTCGTGTCTTCTCAAAATAACATGGCAAAAGAAAGTTATCCCTACAAAATCATATAGTTTGGCTATGCTCCATCTTCATCACACAAAGTATTTCATCATGCACAACCCCGGTTTTAGCCAAGCAATTGTTTCACACTTTAGTATTCTCAAACTTTTTCAACTTTCACGCAATACATGAACGTGAGCCATGGATATAGCACTATATGTGGAATAGAATATGGTGGTTGTGGAGAAGACAACAAGAAGGAGAAAATCTCACATCAACTAGGTGTATCAACGGGCTATGGAGATGCCCATCAATAGATATCAATGTGAGTGAGTAGGGATTGCCATGCAACGGATGCACTAGAGCTATAAGTTTATGAAAGCTCAAAAAGAAACTAAGTGGGTGTGCATCCAACTCGTTTGCTCACGAAGACCTACGGTAATTTGAGGAAGCCCATCATTGGAATATACAAGCCAAGTTATATAATGAAAAATTCCCACTAGTATATGAAAGTGACAAAATAGGAGACTCTCTATCATGAAGAACATGGTGCTGCTTTGAAGCACAAGTGTGGAAAAAGGATAGTAAAATTGTCCCTTCTCTCTTTTCTCTCATTTTTTGGTGGGCTTCTTTGGCCTCTTTTCTTTTATTTGGGCTTCTTTGGCCTCTTTTATTTTTTTATAAAGTCCGGAGACTCATCCCAACTTGTGAGGGAATCATAGATCATCCTTTCCTCACATGGGACAATGCTCTAATAATGATGATCATCACACTTTTATTTACTTACAACTCAAGAATTACAACTCGATACTAGAACAAAAATTTGACTCTATATGAATGCCTCTGGTGGTGTACCGGGATGTGCAATGATCTAGCATATCAAATGACATCAAAAAACGGACAAGCCATGAAAACATTATGCTAGCTATCTTACGATCATGCAAAGCAATATGATAATGATGGTGCGTGTCATAATAAAACGGAACGGTGGAAGTTGCATGCCAATATATCTCGGAATGGCTATGGAAATGCCATAATAGGTAGGTATGGTGGCTGTTTTGAGGAAGGGTATATGGTGGGTTTAATGCACCGGCGAAAGTTGCGCGGTAGTAGAGAGGCTAGCAATGGTGGAAGGGTGAGAGTGCGTATAATCCATGGACTCAACATTAGTCATAAAGAACTCACATACTTGTTGCAAAAATTTATTAGTCATCGAAACAAAGTACTAGACGCGTGCTCCTAGGGGAGAGGTTGGTAGGAGTTAACCATCGCGCACTCCCGACCTCCACACAAAGGATGACAATCAAAAAATAAATCATGCTCCGACTTCATCACATAACAGTTCACCATACGTGCATGCTACGGGAATCACCAACTTTAACACAAGTATTTCTACCAATCCACAATTACTCACTAGCATGACTCTAATATCACCATCTTTATATCTCAAAACAATCATAAGGAATCAAACTTCTCATAGTATTCAATGCTCTTTATATGAAAGTTTTTATTATATCCCTCTTGGATGCCCATCATATTAGGATTAAATTCATAACCTAAGCAAATTACCATGCTATTTAGAGACTCTCAAAATAATATAAGTGAAGCATGAGAGTTCAACAATTTCTATAAAATAAAGCCACCACCGTGCTCAAAAAGGATATAAGTGAAGCACTAGAGCAAATTGCCTAACTCAAAAGATATAAGTGAAGCACATCGAGTATTCTAACAAATTCACGATTCATGCATGTCCCTCTCAAAAGGTTTGTACAGCAAGGATGATTGTGGCAAACTAAAAAGCAAAGACTCATATCATACAAGACTCTCCAAGCAAAACACATATCATGTGGTGAATAAAAATATAGCCTCAAGTAAATTTACCGATGGATTGAAGACGAAAGAGGGGATGCCATCTAGGACATCCCCAAGCTTAGATGCTCTGTTGTCCTTGAATAGTACCTTGGGTTGCCTTGGGCATCCCCAAACTTAGGCTCTTGCCACTCCTTATTCCATAGTTCATCAAATCTTTACCCAAAACTTGAAAACTTCACAACACAAAACTCAACAGAAAACTCATGAGATCCATTATTATAATAAAATAAATCACCACTTTAGGTACTGTTGCGAACTCATTCTTTATTTATACTAGTAGACTGCCCGTGCGTTGCCACGGGCCAAAATTGAATGTGTAAACAATGCTCATTTTCCTTGATACGAAAAAGCACATGCACAGAATGTTCAACCACACCACAAACACAAGTACACAAGCATGTTCTTGTGAAGCCGACGCTGCCGGCCTCCGCGGCAAGATTTGCCTCCTCCACTCTAGTAGCAATGTAAGCTACTTCCTCATCAGTGGTGGCTCGGATAAAATCTGACTCTTGCCGGAGAGGCTTTTCCGTCAAATTGTCAAAGAACTTCTGCGCTTCCTCCTCGCTTGGCTCAGCCCAGGTCGGGTCAAGGCCGTGGGCATTGAACATCGGCATGAAGGCAATGATTGACCCCAAGGAAGAATTGTTGCACAAGGGGACAATCCTTGCCGGCAGCCGGTGCTTGTCTTCGCGCTGGAATATTTGTTTACGGAGAGCGCCAAGCTGCATGGCGGTCAGATTGTTGTTCAGCCCGGGGCACAGTCTCATGACATCTGCCGCGTTCTTGTACTCCCAAGCTGGCCTTCCCCTATTCTGCAGAGGGGCGATGCGTCGGCGGAGAAAGTCGAAGCCGATCATCTCCATCGTCAGTTCGGCAGCCTTCAGGCGAAGGATCCTGGTAGTGGCGATTGTGAGCCTCTCGTCCTCCACTGCGGGGTCGCTCCAATCCTTGCCGCGGACCACCTTCTGTTGCCGGGGATGACAAAATGGATGGGGATCTGCTTCCTGGGTCCAGCACCATTCGGCCCGCCACTCGTCCCACTTTTCGCGGTAAACTCCCTCTGGGTACATTTCTTTATTCCAAGCCCTTGGAATCCAGGCAATAGAACCAGAGAGAGCCTCTCCTTTTTGGATATGAGGGAAGAAATAATGGCGAAAAAGAGCAGAATTGGGGATCACGCCAATGAAATTCTCACAGAGATGGGCCAAGATAGACATGCAAAGTACTGCATTCGGCGTGAAATCAAGAAGACGGAAGCCGTATGTGTACATGATATCATTGAAGAAGTCGGAAAAGGGGGTACAGAGCCCGCAATAGAAATATGCAGTGAAGAAAGGGTATTTGTCCGATCCACCTTCGGAGCAAGCACCTGGGATTACGCGTGTGGCAGGGTGAGCTTGCGTTCCCTTCGCCCACATGCATTGATATCGCCCCTTCAGAGCTTCAGCATCGAGCGTTGGAGGGAAGACGACGAGCCTCTTCCGCATCTTCGCCAGTTCGCTCTCCGGAACTTCGGCTTTCGCCTCCTTGCCCTTGCCTTTGCTGGCCTTGGGCCGCATGGCGACTGTGAGGACGGAAGCTAGGGGCTGAGTGAGCGTGGGAGCAGCGGGCGGAAGAGGAAAAGGTTTCGCTCTGAGCTCGAGAGGAGGAAGGCGATGGCGATGGCCAGATTGAGAAGAAGAGGGGGGTAAATAGGTTTGTGCCTCTGCGACTTCTCCTTTTTATAGGGAAGGAGCGGGGCCGCCTTTTTTTTATTCCCCAATGTGAATGTGCCTCTATAGGCGCGAGGCAGTTGCAGCCTTTTTGGCACGCTTCCCACGACGCGCGCTCCGTGCGCGTAGTGGGGGGCACAGTAAAACGACATATTTACGAGCAGTCAATCCCCTGCCATGCGTGCCCGTGCACTGTTTGGGCCTAGCCCAACAACGCCTCGCACTCGTGTATGGCCTAGGCCCGGGGGCTCCTGTCGGTGTACTAAGTATTGGGCCACTAGTACCCCGTACTTGTGCACGGGCAGTTGTAGCCATCCTCGCGGCAAGGCTTGCCGGGAGCAGCTCGAGGTCGATTCAAGCCATCAAGGAAATCATCAAGTCAGAGATCTGAGGATCAGCAGATAAGCAAAGCTGGAATTCGAAGGCCAGCTTCCCCGGCAAGATCCTTGCCGGGATGGCCTGTGGAGCCCGGCAAGGCTCGGCGCCCGGCAAGGCTTGGTTCCCAGCAAGCCCTGGCGCCCGGCAAGGCTTGGCGCCCGGCAAGGATCGGTGCCTGGTGAGATTCCGCCACTGTGCCACCGCTTCGGCACAGTAACAAAACCTGACATTCTGGGTCCTTCTCTGGATCCGTGGCAACGCGCCAGTGGAGGAGAGCTTAAGCGGTGCTGATGGGATGGCCCCTTTTTCCATCCCCAAGAAAGTGAGGACACCTAAACGGACACCTCACGGTGCATTAAATGCGCTTGTACTAATCCGTCAGGGGTTAGGTATGATACCCTGTAGCTACTTTACACCTCAATGTATGTACATTTTGCCACTCTGGAGACCCCTTTGAGCATATAAAAGGAGGCCCAAGGCAACTGCTACAGAGGAGGAAAACTTCTGGCCCATTCTGCATGCGTAGCTGCTCTTTGAACGTACTGTTCATTGCGAGCGCTCCTGAAGGCTGGGCTCAAGAACATCAATAAGAACACAAAGCAGGAGTAGAGTTTTACGCTGATCAGCGGCCCGAACCTGGGTAAAAACTTCCCGCGTCGATCTCTAGTTCTGCTCTTTGCGTATACCTCTCCCCCCGCCGAATTGTAAAGGGGTCTCTCGGGATCCCATAGGTGTCGTACCCAGAGTGGGAAGCCAGTGACGCAGAGGTGGTAGTGGAGGTAAAGCCTGCCGGGGAAGAGAGCATCGCAGCTGCTTAGAGCTCGTCCGGCGAGGACACGGCCGAAGAAGAGACGCGAGAAGAGCCTCCACCTCCGAAGAAGACGAAGCACGTTCTTCGGAAGGCTGCATCTGGCATCCCGGCAAGCCAGCCTTCTTCGAGCGGCGAAGCCCCCAGCAAGAAAGTGGCCGGCAAGACTGGACCGCGGCAGGGGGCTCATCAACAGCCTGCGCGGCGCGCGAGACCCACACTAGCGGCCCCTGCTGGGGCGGCAGGAGGGTCTCGTACTGCCGCACCGGAAGCTGCCCTGGCGCCTGCCACAGCCAAGCTGCCTAGGACTCCTCCTCCGCCTCCCCACTCAGACATCGCAACGGAGGTCGACTTCGACATCTCCGGCTTTAGTCCGGAGCAAGAGGAAGAAGAGTGAGTACTTCGCCACAGCTTTTATCTTCCAATCTTGGATCAATCTCACTAACTTGCTTGTACTGTTTCTACAGTGACACAGAAATCTTGCTAGAGAGGATGGCGAAGAGGTCAAGGACTTCTACGGGCGATGAGCCCCCGGCAGGCTCCACTAGCGTGCCAGAAACTGTCATTGTGAGCCTGGAGTCCAGTCCTCAACGCAGCCCCCAGCGTAGCCCCCAGCACAGCCCCCAGCGTAAGTTCATTGTTCTTTTTCCGCTGGCGGGTGCCGAGGTTTGCATTCTTGCCTACTAACATCTTTGGGTTCGCAGGAGAAGAATGGCAACAAGGAGGGGACATCCCCATTGTGCCTCCTTCATCGACCGCTCTGCCCACAAGCACGTCCCCGGCAAGAGATCCTGCCGACGAGCCCATCCTAACTGAGAAGGAGCCGGCAAGCGCGGACTCCGGCGACACGCCCCCGGCAACCGGAGTTGCCGGGAGGGGCGAAGCCACCTCCCAGCAGCTCGACGCAGGTACTTGATTGCCTCAGAGTGCTTGTTACTCTTTTTCTCTTATCTCTCTGTCTTTAGTCACTTCAAACTTAAACCCTGATCTTATTCTGTCTTCCTCCTTCGCCCTTCAGAGTTCCCTGTGATGGAACACATGGACGTCGACGTTGTGATCGAGGAGACCGCCAGGGGTGCCACCGCCGAAGCAGACAGGATCGCTGCCAGCGAGGCCACCAAGGATGACATTATCGAGGCCGGTGGTGCTCTTGACGGGGAGGCCACCAAGACAGCACAAGAGGAAACCGCCGAAGAACCTGCTGAAGGGGGCGACAGGGAGGCTGAGGACCGCACTAATAGCATTCCTGCCACAGGAGCGCCAGGCGCTGCACCGGCCACAGAGCCCCCTGTCACTGGTGAGGCGGCCACTGAAGACCAGCCATCAACATCTAAAGGCCCCTCATCCAGCAAGTACCTCAAGGTTGGCGAGAACCTGTTCGTCAACTTGCCGGGGACGGCAAGCGCTGGGGCACCAGCCGAAGGAGAAATTTTTGAAGAAATCATCGCTGCAACCGGGCTTGAAGTTGTCGACGATCCCAGCACTAGCAACGGCAGATCTGAAGAGGATCAGCTCCTTCAGGCCATGGGCGAGAATTTCCGCAAACTCCAGGCTCTCCATCGCGCCCGGAAAGACAAAGCGGACTCCAGAATGGCAGTTGTTGAGGCAGCCGAAGCAGATTTCCAAAGGCGCGTCGCACAAATGCAGATCTGGCACACCGAGGCCCTTCAAGAGCTGGTTGCCGGCCGAGAACAAGTGAGCCAGCAGTGGAATGAGATCCTCCTGAAGCAATCCAATATGGAGAAGGCGCATGATGAAGCTGTTCAAAGGATTGCTGCCGAAGATGCCCTCTTGACGGGGCGTCACGTTGCTCTTGATGCTCATGAGGAAGATCTCACCGCACGTGAGCAGGCGCTCGCCGCCAAGCTTCATAGCAAGGATGAGGATATTGAAAATCTTGTCGCGCGGCGGACCCAGGAGCTGGAGCGAAAACATAAGGAGGCTCTCGAAGCTCTGACTGCAAGTCATGCCGGCAAGCTCAAGGAGGCCGTCGATGCTGCCGAAGCTGCAGAGGCCACCAAGAACGAGCTGAACGACAAAGTGAAGAGGCTGGAAACAGATCTCGAAGAGCACGGCAAGGAGCTCTCGACGCTCAAGGGGGACAGGGAAAAAACCCTCCACTCCTTGGCGGAGATGCAAGTTGCCCTGTCCGACAAGACCAAGCAGCTCTCTTCTGCGGCTGATAATATTGCGGTTATGGAGCTGAAGCTGACCACGCTGCAGAAGTCTCTCGAGGCCGGCAAGGCCCGTGAGAAGGCTCTACTCAAGGATCTCCAAGGAGAGAGGAACCTGCTCAAGAGCGCCGCCGCTGCCCAAAACAAGTACGAGAAGGGAGTGGAGATCTGGACTGGCCGTCTCATCGGCACCGCGGAGAAGCTTACCGCAGAACTGTCAACCATGGGCTTGTCGAACTTCAAGTATTCTTCCGAGGAAAGAATATCTCCAAGTGCCAGGTTGACGATGTTCTTTGAAAGCATCATCAACGCGTTGAGGGTGCTCTAGTCTAGCCGGGCGACCCAACTGGCGAACGAGACTCGCCGGCTTTGCCGGGCCGTCCTCCGCAAGGTGCTCATCAAGGCACTGCACAGCAATCCTGGCATCGACCTCTCCAACGCGCTCGGCCATCTGCCAAAGGATGCAAATGTTGAGGCGCTTGAAGAGTGCATCGCGCCTATCCTTGAGAAGGTGGACTCCATCAGAAGGATCGAAGGCCAGCGCAGGGATTGAGTGCTTCCCCCTTTTCTTGCCGTCATTATTCCATGTAAAAGACAATTAAGTCTCAAGTTAGTATTGCGGCAACTCATGGATGTAATACAATTTGCCTATGTTTAGGTTCACGCTTGTTATTTTCCTTGTCTGATTCCTTTATGTATGGAGTTCATCCTACGCTTATTGAAAAACTTGCCGGCGCGCAACCTGCCACGAGCGCTGGGTGCGGGACTTCAGCAGCCTGCTGGAGGCACAGCGGCCGGGAAGACTCCTTGGTGTTCTCAGTGCAGCCACTTAAATCGCTGAGCGGGCTCGAAACAAAATAAGGGCGCGACCGATTACAACAAGGGTTCCTTCGCGTGCAGATTTTCCATACAAGAGTCGGAATCGTCCAAGGAAATAACTTGGTAATAAAAGAAAAACTTGCTCTGAGTTTTTAAGACTTAGCTTCCTGTCTCTGTTCTTCATCCGGCAAGCGTCGATTCCGAACGTCGCCAACTGGTGATATATCTCCCCCCCCCCCCCCCCCGGCAAATGTGCACGCGAGGAATCCTTCTGTCTTTTGAGAAAAAGAAAGAAGAGAAAATAAAGGCATGAAACCTTGGCGGTTCGTTAGAACTTACCGGGATCAGGTGTCATACAACATCTTACACAAACATGCATATATATAAATATGAACATGGGAATCAATAAGGGAATGTACAACACTTAAATTTATTCATCTGTGCTCAGGGTCTGCACCAGGCTTTGTACAAAGGATCACATGCCTTGCCGACAAGACTTGTACAAAAAAAGGGGGTTGCCGGGAGCCCCCGGCAACCGCGCCTTATGGGTAGAACTTGCAAAGATGTTCGATATTCCAGGAATTACTCACTGGAACGCCATCTTCGGTCTCCAGGCGGACAGCGCCAGGCCTGGTGACTCGTACTACCCGATAAGGGCCTTCCCACTTTGGCGTCAACTTCTTTGAATTCTTGGCGGACTGAATCCGTCGAAGAACAAGGTTGCCTTCCTCAAGGCTTCGGGCATGCACTTTGCGGCTATGGTAGCAGCGCAAAGCTTGCTGGTAGCATGCAGCTTGCACAGCAGCCTGAAGACGATTCTCCTCAAGGAGCACAGTGTCATCTTGCCGCAGTTGCTCTTGCTCGAGCTCATCATAAGCGAGCACTCGAGGAGATCCGTATATGAGTTCCGTGGGGAGAACTGCTTCCGCTCCGTAGACTAGAGCGAAGGGCGTCTGGCCGGTGGCTCGATTTGGTGTCGTTCTGATTGACCAAAGAACCGCCGGGAACTCATCAATCTAGCGTCTTTCGCACTTTTTCAGCCTGTCGAAGGTTCTGGTCCTGAGACCGCGCAGCACTTCAGCATTGGCCCTCTCTGCTTGGCCGTTGCTTCTTGGGTGAGCAACAAAGGCAAAACAAATCTTGCCGCCAAGGTCTTGGACGTACTGCATGAAGGTGCGACTTGTGAACTGCGTGCCGTTGTCGGTGATGATCCTGTTGGGCACACCGAAACGGCAAACAATTCCCTTGAAGAACTTGACGGCTGATTGTGCTGTCACCTTCCTCACTGCTTCCACCTCCGGCCACTTTGTGAACTTGTCGATAGCAACGTACAAGTACTCAAAGCCCCCGGTAGCATGGGGGAAGGGGCCCAGTATGTCGAGCCCCCAGACCAAAAATGGCCAGGAGAGAGGGATTGTTTGAAGAGCTTGAGCTGGCTAATGTAATTTCTTCGAATGAAACTGGCACGCTTCACACTTGGTTACTAGTGCAGTTGCATCCTGGAGAGCGGTAGGCCAAAAGAAACCTTGCCGGAATGCTTTCCCGGCAAGCGCTCTTGACCTTATGTGGGAACCACATATGCCCCCATGTATCTCTGCCAACAGCTCTAGTCCATCCTCCCGAGGAATGCACTTCAATTTCACACCGTTTGGTCTCTTTCTATACAGGACGTCATCGACGAACTTGTACATAACAGACCGACGGGCTACTCTCTCCGCTTCTTCCTGTTCCTCAGGGAGTTCACCTGTCTGAAGGAAATGGACAATGTGCTGCGCCCATGCTGGAGCCTGAGGCTCGACAGCTAGGACTAAAGCCATCTCCTTTGCCGGGGGAACGTTCGTCTCGACAGCAAGGGCCTGAGGCCCTGCCGGAGCCTGTTGTTCCCTGGCAGGCATGTCGATCCCGGCAACTTCCTTGCTGGCGGCTCCTGGGAGCTCTGCCGGGAAGTACTGGCCAGAATTCAACTTTCTTCTCTTTTCTTGCCGCATCGATTGCGCCACGGACGGTTGAGTCAATTGAAGCACAAAAGTTCCTGGTTCCACAGGCAACTTGAGGGCGGCACGCTTTGACAGGTCATCGGCAATATTGTTCTCGACACGAGGAACATGCTCCATTTGTAGACCGTCAAAACGCTCTTCCAATTTCCTTACTTCATCTACGTAGGCTTGCATCAATGGACTTTGATAACTCTTGTTAACTTGCCTGACGACAAGTTGTGAATCGCCTTTGATGATGAGCTTTCTGATACCAAGGTCTGCCGCGATCCTGAGACCGGCAAGCAAACCCTCGTATTCTGTAGTGTTGTTTGTTGAACTCTCCCGGGGAAAGTGCATTTGAACTACATACTTGAGGTGCTCTCCGGTGGGGGCGACAAGCAGCACGCCAGCACCGGCGCCTTGCAGCGAGAAAGCCCCGTCAAAGTACATAACCCATTGTTGATCGATTTCCTTGCTGGGGAGGGTTGTTTCTTGAACTTCTTCGTCTGGCGTCGGGGTCCACTCTGCAATGAACTCCGCCAAGGCCCTGCTCTCAATCGTCGAAGTGCTTTCAAACTTAAGGCCAAAGCTGGACAACTCCAACGCCCACTCCACGATCCTGTCGGTTGCCTCCGGATTTTGCAAAATCCGTTGCAACGGAAAGCGAGTGACGACGGTAATCTCATGTGCTTGAAAATAATGGCGCAGCTTCCTCGAGGCCATAAGGAGGCCGAAAAGCAACTTCTGCACACCAGAATATCTTGACCTAGCTCCTTGCAAAAGAGAGCTAACAAAATAAACTGGGCGCTGCACCACCTTCTTCTTCTTCACGGGTTCTTCTGTTTGCGCAGATCCTGTCTTGCCGGGATCAACCCTTGCCAGGGAAGATCTTGCCGCGTCATTTGGCGGTCTTGCCGCTGGCGTTGCATCCTCATCAGCTTCTCTCTGTGCCACTAGCGCAGCACTAACCACTTGGTTTGTTGCCGCCAGATACAGCAGCAACGGCTCTTGTGGTTTAGGCGCGACTAGCGTCGGCGGAGAGGAAAGGTATTTCTTCAAATCATGCAGCGCAGCCTCCGCCTCCGGAGTCCATTTCATTGGACCTGCCTTCTTCAAAATTTTGAAGAAGGGCAGGGCGTGCTCAGCAGATTTGGAAATAAACCTGCTTATAGCAGCAACACAGCCGGCAAGACGACGCACATCCTTGACGTGCCTCGGCGCTTCAATTTGCTCAATAGCTTTGATCTTGTCAGGGTTCGCTTCGATTCCCTGGGAAGATACAAAGAATCCGAGGAGCTTGCTGGAAGGAACACCGAACACGCACTTCTCAGGATTAAGCTTCAAATTGATCTTGCGCAAGTTTGCAAATGTTTCTTCTAAGTCTTGAATGAGCGTTGCTTTATCCTTGGTTTTGACCACTATATCATCCATATACGCCTCCATATTTCTATGGAGTTGTGGCTCAAAACCAATCTGGATTGCTCTGGCAAATGTTGAACCAGCACTTTTTAACCCGAAAGGCATTCGTATGAAACAATACGTACCACATGGGGTGATAAAGGCGGTCTTCTCTTCATCTTCTTTTGCCATAAAAATCTGATGATACCCTGAATAGGCATCAAGGAAGGACAAGAGATCACAACCAGCGGTGGCATCCACAATCTGGTCGATGCGCGGCAAGGGAAAAGGATCTTTTGGAAAAGCTTTATTGATATCTGTATAATCAATAAAAAGCCTCCATTTCCCATTCGCTTTCTGCACTACAACCGGATTGGCCAACCAGGTTGGGTGAAGTACTCCTTTGACCAGTTCTGCCGCCTCCAGCTTCTTAATTTCTTCGACAATGAATTCTTGCCGCTCCAAGGCCTGCATCCTGACCCTTTGCTTGACGGGCCGCGCATGAGGACAGACAGCAAGGTGGTGCTCAATTACCTTCCTGGGAACACCGGGGATGTCAGACGGTTGCCATGCAAACACGTCGACATTCGCCCATAGGAAAGCAACGAGCGCACTTTCCTATTTGTCATCTAGGGTGGAACTTATGGTGAAAGTTCCCCCCGTTCCATCCTCTCTAACAGGCACCTTCTTAGTCTCAGGCGGAGCAGCCTTGGACTTCTTGTTCTTGCCGGTGGAACTCTCTGGTACGTCCTCGACGGAAGCGCAGCACTCCGAGGAGGTGCGCTTGCCGGAGTTCGCGCCAAGGTTCCTGCCGGTCTTCTTCTTCCCCCCGGGAGTTCCAGCGGCAGGAGCAGGTGCCTTGACGGCAGGTGCTACAACTGCTTCCCGGTAAAGTTGATCGGCACAGATGAGCGCATCCTTCTTATCAGAATGGATAGTGATGACGCTCAACGGCCCAGGCATCTTCAAGACGTTGTACGCGTAGTGTGATGCCGCCATAAACTTAGCCAGCGCTGGCCGACCAAGGATCCCATTGTATGACATGGGGATCTTGGCGACATCAAACACCACCTTCTCGGTCCTGAAGTTAAGCTCGCTGCCAAATGTTACCGGCAGCGTGATCTTGCCCTTAGGCTGGGTTCTTCCCGGGTTGACCCCTTGAAACGTACCTGTTTCCTTGAGATCCTCGTCGGGAATCTGAAGCTTTCTGAGCACATCCGGTGAGATTAGGTTTAGGCCGGCCCCGCCGTCAACTAACATCTTCGTCACCTTGAGGTTGCGAATCGTTGGCGAAACCAACAATGGCAAGCACCCGACCGCAGTTGTCCGATCAGGGTGATCCTCGGCGTCAAAGATGATAAGCGTGCTGGACCACTTCAGGGGCCTACACGCATCGGGGGATGGCTCTGCCGCATTGACCTCCCGCACCCACTGTTTGAGTTGGCGGTGGGAGGAATGCAGCGAGGCACCCCCATCAATGCACATGGCCTCCGTACCCTTCTGGAATTCTTGCTCACTGGATTCATCAGCTTCCTCATCATCATCTCCTTCTTTATCTCGGCCCCGAGCGGGCCGATGCTTTTGCTGCTTGGCCTTGCCGCGGCGACCTCCTCGGCCACCGCGCTTCTTGCCGGAACCCTCAGCACCATCTTGGGCCTTCTCCTTATCTCGCATCTCGTATTCGGCCCTCTGCTTCTCGGCAAGCTGCTCGACTTGCCGGCAGTTCTGGAGATCGTGACCCTTGGTGCGATGGATCTTGCAATACTGCTTGCCGGAGTTCTCCGACTTGTCGGCAGCCGCCAAGGCCTGACAGGAAGGGCACCCGGCAAGATCCTTGCCGAGGTCAGCAACCTTGGCCTTCTTGGCGGCGCCGGGGTTGTCGGATTCCTTGACAGCAAGCACGGCCTTGCCTCCGCACTTCCTGTTCCGCCGCCGGCCTTTCCTTGACGGGGCCGCGGCCTCTTCATCTTCGGACTCGCCCGCCGCGCCAATAGCCTCACCAGGGAGTTTCCTCCCCTCTTCAGCTCGAGCGCACTTGTCAGCCAGAGCGTAAAGCTCGGCGATACTCCTGACTTTGTTCATTGCCTGCTCTTCCCGCATTTTGCGGTTACGCATGTTCTGATGGAACACGCTAACAACAGCGACAGGATGAACGTCAGGAATATTGTACTGCACCCGGCTAAATCTCTGGATAAACTTGCGCAAGGACTCGCCCTCCTTCTGAGGGATGATATGCAAATCGCTCTCTTGGCTAGGAGCTTGGTGGCCTCCAACGAAGGCACCAACAAACTGATGGCACAAATCTAACAAGGAAGAAATAGAATTCTCCGGCAGATGCATCAACCACGACCTGACGTTGGGCTTGAGCACCAACGGGAAGTAGTTGGCAAGTATCTTGTCATCTCGGCCCCCGGCAGCCTGCACCGCAATGGTGTAGATGCTCAGGAACTCTGAGGGATGGGTCTTTCCGTCATACTTCTGCGGGACCTCTGGCTTAAAGGTTCGGGAATTGGGCCACCGGACTTGCCGCAGCTCACGGGTAAACGCTGGAGTTCCTACCTCATAAGGCAAGTCTCCTACGTCCCCTGGCGCAGGCTCGTCAACAGCCGGCCCCGCGCGCTTATCAGACTGATAGCGCGCTTCCCGTCGTCGCTCGATGGTTGTCCGAGCGTCCTCCTTGCCTCGTTCTTGGAGAACTAGACGCTGATCGCGGCGCATCCGTGGATCGGATGACGCCGTGGAAACTTCTTCATGGCGGTCGACTTGCTGGGTTGTCGGCCGCCACTGGTGCCGCGGAGGGGAGTGCACTGTGGTTGCACCACCTCCGGTTTTCTCTACATCGGCTCGCGCCGGATCGATGGGCCTCCGCTGCGAGGGCCCTGCCTCTTGCGGTCCATCTTTGTTGGCGAAGCCGATGAGGCTCTGGATGGTAGCTCGCCGCTCCTCCATCTTCTCCGGGGCAGGAGGAAAATCGAGGAGCAGCTGCGCACGTGCCAAGGCTTCCGCTAGCGTAGGTGGCGGCAACAAGTGCGAGGTACGTGAGGTGCTCTGACTCCTAACCATGTTAGAAGGAGCACCACCACGGTCACGCGACCGTGCGCCACCTCCGCCGGCAGCTTGGTGTGCATGCTGGCCCCGCGCATCTTGAGATCGATGCACAGAAACCTTTTCATGGGGACGCCCTGAACCACCAGTGCCATGACGTCGCTCATCATGCACGACCTGGGTAGGTCACGAGGCTTGCGCCGGCGCGGGGGCTCCAGCAGGCGCCCTCTGATTTCTCGAGTTCGTTGTGCCACCCGTAGGCAACACAGCACCATCTCTAGATCCAGCGGCGTGCAGGTTACCACTGCCACTGCGAACGATACCGCTCGCTTGGCTTGGATCACCAGAACGCCGCGGGGGTTCTAGTCCTCTTCCTTCTGCACCCACGCCGTCGCCAGTACGCGAAGGTGTAGGCAAAACGGACGCGGACGGCTGCGCTGTCGCAGCGCTCTTCTTCTTGGGTGGCATGATGATGAAGATGATGAAGAAACTAAGGCGCGGACCACCAGATCAGGTTCACGTAACCTTCAATCCCCCTACCTGGCGCGCCAAAGATGTCGGGGTACGACACCTATGGGATCCCGAGAGACCCCTTTACGATTCGGCGGGGGGAGAGGTATACGCAAAGAGCAGAACTAGAGATCGACGCGGGAAGTTCTTACCCAGGTTCAGGCCGCTGATCAGCGTAAAACCCTACTCCTGCTTTGTGTTCTTATTGATGTTCTTGAGCCCAGCCTTCAAGAGCGCTCGCAATGAACAGTACGTTCAAAGAGCAGCTACGCATGCAGAATGGGCCAGAAGTTCTCCTCCTCTGTAGCAGTTGCCTTGGGCCTCCTTTTATATGCTCAAAGGGGTCTCCACAGTGGCAAAATGTACATACATTGAGGTGTAAAGTAGCTACAGGGTATCATACCTAACCCCTGATGGATTAGTACAAGCGCATTTAATGCACCATGAGGTGTCCGTTTAGGTGTCCTCACTTTCTTGGGGATGGAAAAAGGGGCCATCCCATCAGCACCGCTTAAGCTCTCCTCCACTGGCGCGTTGCCACGCATCCAGAGAAGGACCCAGAATGTCAGGTTTTGTTACTGTGCCGAAGCGGTGGTACAGTGGCAGAATCTCGCCAGGCGCCGATCCTTGCCGGGCACCAAACCTTGCCGGGCGCCAAGCCTTGCCGGGCGCCAGGGCTTGCTGGGAACCAAGCCTTGCCGGGCGCCGAGCCTTGCCGGGCTCCACAGGCCATCCCGGCAAGGATCTTGCCGGGGAAGCTGGCCTTCGAATTCCAGCTTTGCTTATCTGCTGATCCTCAGATCTCTGACTTGATGATTTCCTTGATGGCTTGAATCGACCTCGAGCTGTTCCCGGCAAGCCTTGCCGCGAGGATGCCTACAACTGCCCGTGCACAAGTACGGAGTACTAGTGGCCCAATACTTAGTACACTGACAGTTCTTCTCTCTATTTCGACAAACACCACACACACCTTTAGCCGCTCTTTTTCATCCAACCTTTTGTCCATCACCTTCTCTGTCCGGGCCACATATGGACATGTAAACATTCTTTCCACCATGTGTTCATTCAGAAGTTGATTATGAATAATCCTATGTTTGCTTCCAGCCTCCACACTGGCTCTTCTTCCATCTCCATCAAAGATGTGTCTCCATCACTTCACCTCCCTAAGACTTCTTATGCACCTCAAATATACATACAACAATCACACAACAATGTTGCATCGTTGTCATCCATTTCTTATTTCACGAGCCCTCCCCCTTATGCTCTTTGGTCATTGAGTCACCGTCCTGCTATGTCGTCACCCTACTCCAAAATCCGCCTATGTTTTTAGTTTGCTCCAAATACTTCTGTGTTTTCTCCTCCTGCCATTACCCCCTACCATCATAGATCCATCAGTGTCTCCTCACACAACCAGCGAGGGCTGTGATGCCTCCACTTGCATGAGGCAAACCGTGGCGGGCATGAAAATGTATCCAACAGGCCCTATGCATCTCGGTTGTGGGAGAGCTAAAAATAATCTTGTATTTCATCCACGAGTACAACAATTAAGAAAATATCCGAAGTAAGCACAATAAGGCCCTAAGTTTTCCCGTTGGACATAGGGAAGGAATCTGATCACTTAAAACCTAGACCATATGATAAACCACCACTTACAACAAACTTGGGAATCATTTGTATATCCCTCTTATAGTAATAGGTTGATGGCCATGCATTGCCACGAAACATGAAACTTAAACATTAAAAACAATGATTAAACAACATGTATTTCAGATGCGACCTATGACCGTTGTGACAAATATCACCTTGAAGCACATCCTTGCTAGTACATACTTTTCTATATGAACTCGATTCTGATAAATAACTAAGATGTTGTCCTTCTCATCACCTCTCCATGCCTCTCAACTCCCCATCTGGATCCATCAGTGTTTTCTTCTCATCATGCTTCACCCTGCATAACATAGCCATCTTAACCAACAACAATTGTATATGATAACAGATGTTAGTGCATCAAGTGGCACAATCCCACAAGGTATCTGCTAGGGTGACACTTCCAACAAAACACATGGCGCATGATAAATTAATGCCAAATAATTATATTTATATGTTTACCTAGTCACTTATGCTATCAGACAACTATGATGAACAAGGAATTTGCACTATTAGTGCTACAAATAATAGAGTGACAAATGTTAGACACATACAAAGAAACTTTACATCACTTAGAGGAAGGAAAAGGTTGTTTACGTATCGTTAAGCATGTCTCGATCACATCAATACAAATCAATACAAATATCAATATTTTGCTCCCAGCACCCATTATCTTTCGTAGAGATCTTGGATGATGAATGATATAGATGACGAATATTATGAGAATTTAGCTAGAATATTAAGAACAATTTCACTAAATATTACACATCATTTTCTAGTAGACCCTATTTTCGAGAAGCATTGTGGCTATTTACATTGAGATAATATCCATATACTATAACAATGTAAAAAGCATACCTCAAACTTAATGTAAGTTAAATATAACATTAAAAAACACAAGACACGGTGCTAGAAATTATACTTCTGTGTACCTGATATATTAATAAGCAATTGGAAGTTGGATTTCTATAGCCTACATTCACAATTCTGATCCTGAAAGAAAGAACAAAGAAGAAAACAATGGATGGATCATGAGAGAGTAACATAAAAGTGATGTACCTCAGCATTCGAACAATATATGTAGAATCGAATAGTATTTGCTCACAAAGGCAAAATCAGTAGTGTACAAAAATGGTCAAATGACCGGTAATTAACTAATCAACAACCAAGAAAAAAGAACAAAGTAAATCAATTACAAACTTCAACAACCAAGACAAAAGAACAAAGTAAATCAGTTACAAACTTCCTAATTATTACGGTATGAATTATGTTTGGCTAGAGCTCATGGTCCTGTTTTCTACAAATAATGACATGTAAGAGACCATTCAAAAACATAAATACTTAAAAGATAGAATCAACCTGTGTACAAGTAAAACCAGTCTGTCTTGTCCCAGTGCGATGCCCATGCGCCTACCCAGTTTGATAGAATTTTCCAAAGAAAATATTGGACACGGAGACAGCTAGTTATACTTGGTCCAGTCAGTCATATGTTGTTGGGTATAGTCAGTACTTAGTAATCAGCTGAAAAGCAAATGATAACAATCAGGCGTTGTAATGGCCGATGGGCTTTTTTTCTATCATAAGACTAACTTTCTTCTATGAAGCTGATAGGCGTTTGAATTTTCATGGCGTACTATAGCAGATCTGATAGCTAGATAAGAAAACACAGTATCCGTACCTGAACATTGTACCGTGAGACGCCATCCCTCAAGTTGTAGATTTGCCTACTTGTCGGCAACCATTTTCCTCCATTCAGTCTGCACAAAATTTAGGACTCGCTCAGATTCAGATCAGGGAAAGTAAAGCCACAAAGACAGGCAATCACTCCCACATGCTTGAAACAAAGGTCGCGTACATGCATACCCAATGCTGCCACAAGGAGGCAAATTCAGTTGCTCACGAACTTCATAAGATGGCTAGAATGTATGGTAGTTGTGAGTGGATGGAAGAACCTCCTAGTGAGGTGCTTCCCCTCCTTTCATTGGATTTGATACTAAATAAAGAGAGGTTCCAATTTCTAAAAGTAAAAAATAACAGGGTACTAATTGTTTGTGGCACCCCGGCTCAGAGTAAACCGGAACGCCCCGTATTCCAGCCCAGGGACAAGTCCTCTGGAATACGGTACTGTTGGCCTAGAACAAATCAGCTCTTTATTACAATGGATATGGTTACAAAGGGTACAAGGTTTACATCGGCACGGCGACACTACGCCTGCCTGGGGTAGCTCTATGCTAATAGCGAAGTAACTCTCTTGGCAGCAGAACAGCAATGGCGATGATGGACTCCACTCCGTAGGGACTCTGGCTAGAATGCGTATCCTAGCTCGCAAACTCGGGATCCTCGACAAGCAAGCAATCATGGTATGACCTGCAAACTCGCATGACACGCCAGGTGAGTACTTTGAATGTACTCGCAAGCTCACAACAGACTTCAACATTAAGGCAAGACAACATCATAGCAGTCAAGATTAACAAGCAGGGTTATCCAGCAAGATAACTTCTGAAGTAAATGCAGTAAGGTAAAGCATATTTAATTTGTACTCCGAATAATCTCAGGATGCAATCCAAACCTGTGCCAAATCCCAATTCCCAAGCATGTGGTCATCCGACCACTCAACTCATAGCCATCCCATGGCTATCATATCATATACCTGATTCCATCTACACAGCAAGTCTGACAAACTTACTCTCTTCCGGGTTGTCTCACAACCCTCATGGTACTCATGATCCATCGAGTAACTTCTGATCTTACGATGAGTTCTTCCATCATTATCACTACTATGGTTGACCACCTAGTGAGGTCTGGACGGACTGTCCAATACCGTGGACACGGCTATTCGAATAGATTTTACACTCTGTAGAGGTTGCGCACTTTACCCACACCATGGAGCACTGACCTCGTGATCCCATTCGGGTCGACCAGCGTTGCTCCAACGAAACCTGCCTGACCCGTGACTCTCCCATCATACCACCGGCATTCATACTCCCCTGGAGTTCTGCCCTGGGTGGCCCCTGTGTCACCTCGTGACACCTGCCGCCGTCGTGGCCAAACTAAACTGTCCCAAACGCGGACCTGGTACCATACAACTCAATTGGGCTCACAAGGTTATCGCCGCCTACCGGGCCAGGGTAGCGCGCACGCATAACCTTCCCTGTCGGGCGGTACCGGTGGAAGAGCACATGATCAGACCAAGTCAAGGCCGTCCCATACTGGCAAATGTGGTTGCACGGATAAGTCCGGACAGGTGACTCAAGGTCAACCATGAAACATCTAATTCTAGAACAATCTCTGTCATGGCTGACACTCCGATATCATAGCAATCCAATAACCAATATGCTTAAGCTACTGTTGCTAACTCATCTCCATGAACTGCCGGATGAAATCCACAATAATCATAGACAGTGATCTCAACATCATAGTATCAACAAGTGGGTAAGCTACTAGTCCCTAATAATCCGGTACTCAACATGGTAGTCACCTATCCGAAAATGAACTCGATCATTGCATAATCCAATTCATTTCACATATAACTCATACTTGCTATTAAAGTAATTATTTAAACTATGACATTGCAATGCGATGATGCAGATGAGAGTTGTGGCTTGCCTGGGGGTGAAGGAACCATCGGGAAGGAGTGCGGAGAGTCCACGGAGTTGACTGCCGGAAACAGTTCTCTCCCGGAGGGGCTGTTTACGAGCAAGGGCAAAATGGTCATTTTCATAGTGGGACCACATAGTGAAAAAGGTACCAACACGTCGGGCTTGACGAGACGAAGACATGGGCGTTGGATTCACCTGATTGGGAGTTCCGAGCAAAAAGTTATAAGGGTTTTTCTGTCAGGGACCTATCTACAAAAAGAATATTTCCAACGGGGTCCCTGGTAGCTCGGCGGGTCGCGCACTTCCGCAGAATATGTTTTCCTTTGGAGAAAACGGAAACCCGCCGAAGGCGTCTCCACTTATCTGACGTGGAGGGCCTTTAGTCACCGACGGCCGGGCCCCACACCGCCCTCTCTCTTCTCCCTCCCTTTCTTCTTCCTCCACCTCCTGCTCCCCCGACGCGGTCACAGAGGGCCTCGGCTCCGGCGGCCGGCGGCATTTTGGTGAGCCCCGAGGGCAGGCGACCGTGGGGATGGACCCGCCGGAGAGGGCCGCCTCCAAGGGTGGGAGTTGGGACCGTAGGGATGATGGGGCGCGCGGCGGCGTCCATGGCCGTGGGCGGGGGCATCCGGCGCGATTCCGGCGACCTGGGGGTTCCCCGGAGAAGGCGATGAGATGGAGGTGGACTACGGCGATCGGGGAATCCAGCAGTGAACTCGGTGAAGGCGGGGATTGGCCAGAAACGCGGCGGCGAGAGGAGGCAGTGGGCGGTGGCTCGCCGGAAATTAAGGCGCTCCGGCAAGGTACTCGGCCGGGCAAGAATGCAGGGGGAGGTCCAGAGGGAGAGTGGAGGAGGTTGGCGTGCTCAGAAGGGCTCGGGCATCCTATAAATAGGCGAGCGGTGCGGAGAGGATGAGCACGCCACCGTGGCGGCCTTATCTCCATACTGGAGCTCGAGGGGTGGCGCGGCTAGCTGGTTCTGGTGTCGAGGAGCTTCGCGGAGAGGTGGAGAGAGCTCAGGCGTGTCCGAGATATTTCGAGGAGAAGGGGAGAAAGGAAAACGACGACGCCAGAGTGTCACGAGCGTCACAGTGGCTACGGCGGCGATCGTCGTGGCGCGAGGAGGAAGAAACTAGAGGGGGAGAGGGTTCCAGAGCGAAGACGAGGCCAAGGAGAAGCTGCTGGACATGGAGAGGTGGCGAGGGAGCGAGGGAACGGACTAAACTGAGTGGTTAAATCACCAGAGCGCGCTGGCTGGCATGCCAGCAGCGTGGTCACCGCGTGCACTGGTACACGCACTGCACCCTGGCATGCCAAGTCATGTCCAGCACAAAATACATCCAAGGAAGGGCCCCTCTGAAGTGATAGTTCATCAAAAGAGGCCAAGAGTGGGTGTGAGGCTTTACTGCAAGTTTGCTGTAGCAAGCTTGACCAGTCCAGTGTGATCCACAAGAAGTTGATAAGAACAATATAAGATGTCTGGCGGTTTAGGGTAGGAAGGACTATAAGCCTATGAAATTTGAAAAGAAATGAACCAATATTTGATATGGTTGCTTTGCAACTGACCAATCTGGTCCAGAAGGTAGATCTTGTTGTGCCACTCACATGGAGTAGCTAGTTGGGCTGAAATTTGGTATGGCATGATGATTTGGTCATATGAAGATCCTGTCAAATTTTCATACCATTTGGACAAGCCAAAATGGTACTTCCTTCACAATGATCTTCTCTGACCAGAATCTTAGAAATATTCTAGGGAATTATTGGAAGATGAAATGAGCCCAAATTTTGTGGAGATAGGTTATATGGGTATAAGAATGCTCTGGTAAATTTTCAGCAATTATGGAGCAATATAAAATATAGTTGCTTCACAATGTGAAAATATGACCAGAAACAAAGATTTAATGCTGTGGTCACGTAGATACTTGGATAGGGTTGAAACTTGGTGGAGAGTCATTATTTGAGAATATAAAGATGCTTGCAAAATTTCAACTCATTTGGATACTCCTAGCTAGCACTTGCTTCACAAAGATTCAAGCTGCCCAGAAACTTTGGAAATTAGCCAAGAGATATTCAATATCCAAATAAAGTTGAATTTTGGCATGTGAAAATGATATGGATAGGAAAAAGTGCACAAAAAGTTTGAGAGCAAGCAAGAAAATATAAAGGGTACATGCTTCACAAACTGCCAGCTGGGGCAGAATCAGAAAAGGAATATTTGGGAAATATTTTTGAACATGTCAAGGAAGGGTTTGACATATTTGTGGAATATCTGACCCAAACAATTTATGAGAATTATTTGGGAATTTTGGGAATGATGGAAAGGTGGGTTTCTTCACAACTCAGGGCAAACAGGGTTATTCCTTTAATAGAAAAAAGGAACATTCCCAAGAAAAAGAATATTGGAATTGGTCCAAGATGGAAATGACAAGGTCTTGGGATGGTTTTGAGGTTGGCAAGCCACTTGGGAAGAAAAATGAAGGGTGATCCCTCCAGGTTTCAGGACTACTAAGCCATAGAAAAGCGAATCCAAACCATAATCAAAAGAAAAAGAAAATGGGCAAAATCCAGGGTGTTACAAACCTATCCCCCTTAAAGAAATCTCGTCCTCGAGATTTGGTTGCTCAGGGAATAGACATGAACATTTCCACTTGGGGAAACCGTTTCCAACTCGGGTTTCCTTTTTACCTTTGTATAATGTTCCCACCAAATTTCATATGACTGACTGCCTTGCTTCGGGGTGGTTTGCTTCACTGGACACTTTTCCTGGCAAATCTTACCTCATATATTACCCTGACTTTAATCCTTTTGTGTCTTCTATACTGTCTTGGACCATAAATTATCCAGACCGAACTATGTGCCCTACTCGTAAGTCTGAGGGTGGTTCCTCACGGACGTGTCGTGACGAGGTCCAATACGAACGACCGTTCACTGAGTTGTGAACAAATCCTCTTGGTGGACATGAAATCTTTTACTCATTGCATTGGGTGCCTTCAAATGGATGTGTGTCCTCCAGGTTAAAAACAGTACTGTGAATCGTACCGTTCTCCTGGCGGAATCTGACTTCTTGCATGGATTGCTGGGTCATCTTGGGTATCTTCATTGTCTTGGGTATAAGGCTCCTACCAGATATTTGACTGTCACCTGTCGTGACCATCATAAAGGTGTACGGTGTTATTGTGATGTTATCCATAGATTTGACTGACCGCGGTCCTGGCAGCAGAATCTTGTTCATGGCAGGCTAGTCTTTAATTGATTCCCACCTATGAGGACACATGCTTCGAGGCTGCTATTCATCCTTCTGATTACTCAGTCTGTCAGCATCTCCATACGGATGGTAGGCCATGTAATACTTTAACATGGTTGCTGAATTTGAACTGCTGACTTAATCTTTCGACTAACCTGACCAGTTTGGTTACCCTCTTCTGTCAATTCTGAGCATATCTGGTTGGCTGGGCGGGTTGTCTCAATATGGGGTCCTTGCAAATAGAATAGACCCTGTGGGTGTGTACCCATGGTGACTGGTACCGAGCCAGGCTTCTCTGAGTATCCGTACCCTATTGATCTTACAACCATTATCATACATGTATGGCCAATCTTGCTCCTTCATTATGGTTCTCTTTGCCTGGATCCTTAGCTGAAAGAACTTGGCCTTATGTGTTCTTGATTCTTCGTGTGACCATAGGTGTTGTCAGGTGCAATATTCCGGCAGCCATATTACTTTACAAGTTGTAGCTGTAGGGTAATGATCGTCTGAACCCTTGAATAAAACCGACAAATAAACAAGTAGCCACCAGAACGCTTTTTACAACTCAGATCTGGGACATCACTAGAGTAACTCAACCCCGACTCAAGCCGGCTGAAAAGCAGCTCAGAGCATGAGACAATGTCGATAAGAAGAAAGTAGCAACTCCCTAAGATGGCCGAAAAACAGCTCAGATCATAGGGTCATTGCTACGAAGAGAAATTCAATAGCTGCCCGGGACGGCCGAAAAGTAGCTCAGAACACGGGCCGGTTGCTGAAAAGAGAAATAAAAGTCGGCATCCACCCCAGATGGCCGGAAGCAGCTCAGAACATAGGCGTGGTGCCGTCACCAAAGAAAGACGGCAAGGGTTCATCTGCGTCCTATACAGCTCACTATTATGCATACAGGTATGAGCATAATAATTTGAACATACCGGAATAACACAGAGCAATGCTATAGAGCATATATCAGATTGTCGGCTTCCTCCATAGGTTGTTGGTCATCACGCTGAAGTGTATATCTGGCGTTCTCTTCTTTTCACATAGCTCATGCGATAGTCAGATCCTTACCGGGCTGGCATCATTGTATGAGTAACCCATACGACCTTGGCAGCATGTCCACCATATCTATGGAAACATGTGTAGTTGGCCACTTGATTTCTGACGCAAGCTTGTGTCCTGACAGATTTTTGCCTTTGGACCAACTGTTGCGGATCTGACCCTGGGGATGCATTGTCATATGCTTGCATCGGAAGATGTCCTTGTGTCGTATCAAGGAAGACACAGGAATCCTTGCGTCGTATGCTTCTCAGGTAGCTTGTAGGGAAAGACTGGGCTGCTTACACCCGAAACTTCTCTTTGCCATATGCGGACCGAGTGCATATATATTTCCCTTAAGGTTTCTGCTGTCAATTACTTGTTGTAGGAAGAACATTATTCGACTATCCTTCTTGCTGAACACTAAGTTTATAGCATATTCTGGCTTGATTCTAGGACATTGCAGGGTTCAAATTGTACTCATAGCAGACTCAAACCTTGTATATATGAATCATACCTTTGGCACAGAATGCACTGTGGATCATATACAACTTGCCTTCTTGCTGATGCGATCATTACTGCCGTGAAAGTTGCGCTGATGTATACTTGGTGCTGATAACCAATCCAGCCAGGATATCATTTATATTCAGGCCTAATATTCCTGATAGGACACAGTCTACTGAAACTTCCATATTGCTAGGCTGTGCTTCCAAATGGCTGTCTCTTCACTCACTCTTTCGGTTCAGTGTCGGTGAGCAACTTCCATAAGGGAAAAATAAGGTAACACCAAGGGCCCAAAGAAAGAAGCAAAAGAAACGACAAAAATAAAAGCACACAAAGTTACAAGATCACACACAAACAATATCACATTCTACAGCTATTCACAGCAATAGCATGCATTCCTACTTAAGTACACAAATCTCGCAAGAACTCCGGTATTACGGTCTAACATGTTGTGGCAATGTGCACGAAAGTGAATCAATGTGTGGAAGAAAATTGGTGTAAACAAGGCTACACCAAATACGAGCTTAACACGAATGGAACCGGTGGCGAGGACAAACTTGGTGATCGGGGGTCGGAACACAAAAGTTATGACCACATCATCATCAAGTGTACAGAAGAAAACCGTACACGTCCAAAGAATAGGTGGCGGAATGAGATAGTGGAGGAAAGAAAGGCTTGCAGGCTTTGCCCTTTTCTGATAACAAGGATCAGTAAGGGTTGCCGAAATGGCTAGTGGAATGGCACGATCCGGGATAGAACTTATCTATCACCGAAACGATAGGGGTGGCTGAAGAGAATATATTGGTGGGGTACTGGTGCATCAATCTTGCTAGTGATCGACAGCCCTAAGCACCTTGGCATCACTCCGCTGGGAAGGAGATAACACCACACCAAGGAACAAATATGCAAACTAGAGAGTGCAGGTAGGGAATCGAAACCGATGCAACCTACACTCACCAGATCCACCGTTAGTGATAAGATATCTAGTCTATATGCATGCTATGCACAAACAAATGCAACAAACAAGTGCTGCAAACCAACTGGATCCTATACTACCGGTTACTAACGCTCGCGCCTAGACCACGCGTCCTATAGCCAGACCTACTATGATACCAACTTCTGTGGCACACCGGCTCAGAGTAAACCGGAACGCCCCGTATTCCAGCCCAGGGACAAGTCCTCTGGAATATGGCACTATTGGCATAGAACAAATCAGCTCTTTATTACAATGGATATGGTTACAAAGGGTACAAGGTTTACATCGGCACGGCGACACTACGCCTGCCCGGGGTAGCTCTATGCTAACAGCAAAGTAACTCTCTTGGCAGCAGAACAGCGATGGCGATGATGGACTCCACTCCGCAGGGACTCTGGCTAGAACGCGTATCCTAGGTCGCAAACTCGGGATCCTCGACAAGCAAGCAATCATGACATGACCTGCAAACTGGCATGACACGCCAGGTGAGTACTTTGAATGTACTCGCAAGCTCACAACAAACATCAACATTAAGGCAAGACAACATCATAGCAGTCAAGATTAACAAGCAAGGTTATCCAGCAAGATAACTTCTGAAGTAAATGCAGTAAGGTAAAGCATATTTAATTTGTACTCCGAATAATCTCAGGATGCAATCCAAACCTGTGCCAAATCTCAATTCCCAAGCATGTGGTCATCCGACCACTCAACTCATAGCCATCCCATGGCTATCATATCATATACCTGATTCCATCTGCACAACAAGTCTGACAAACTGACTCTCTTCCGGGTTGTCTCACAACCCTCATGGTACTCATGATCCATCGAGTAACTTCTGATCTAACGATGAGTTCTTCCATCATTATCACTACTATGGTTGACCACCTAGTGAGGTCTGGACGGACTGTCAAATACCGTGGACACGGCTATTCGAATAGATTTTACACTCTGCAGAGGTTGCGCACTTTACCCACACCATGGAGCACTGACCTCGTGATCCCATTCGGGTGGACCAGCGTTGCTCCAACGAAACCTGCCTGACCCGTGACTCTCCCATCGTACCACCGGCATTCATACTCCCCCAGAGTCCTGCCCTGGGTGGCCCCTGTGTCACCTCGTGACACCTGCCACCGTTGTTGCCAAACTAAACTGTCCCAAACACGGACCTGGTACCATACAACTCAATTGGGCTCACAAGGTTATCGCCGCCTACCGGGCCAGGGTAGCGCGCACGCATAACCTTCCCTATCGGGCGGTACCGGTGGAAGAGCACGCGATCAGACCAAATCAAGGCCGTCCCATACCGGCAAATGTGGTTGCACGGATAAGTCCGGACAGGTGACTCAAGGTCAACCATGAAACATCTAATCCTCGAACAATCTCTGTCATGGCTGACACTCCGATATCATAGCAATCCAATAACCAATATGCTTAAGCTACTGTTGCTAACTCATCTCCACGAACTGCCGAATGAAATCCAGAATAATCATAGACAGTGATTTCAACATCATAATATCAACAAGTGGGTAAGCTACTAGTCCCTAATAATCCGGTACTCAACATGGTAGTCACCTATCCGAGAATGAACTCGATCATTGCATAATCCAATTCATTTCACATATAACTCATACTTGCTATTAAAGTAATTAGTTAAACTATGACATTGCAATGCGATGATGCAGATGAGAGTTGTGGCTTGCCTGGGGGTGAAGGAACCATCGGGAAGGAGTGCGGAGAGTCCACGGAGTTGACTGCCGGAAACAGTTCTCTCCCGGAGGGGCTGTTTATGGGCAAGGGCAAAATGGTCATTTTCATAGTGGGACCACATAGTGAAAATGATACCAACACGTCGGGCTCGACGAGACGAAGACGTGGGCGTTGGATTCACCTGATTCGGAGTTCCGAGCAAAAAGTTATAAGGGTTTTTCTATCAGGGACCTATCTGCAAAAAGAATACTTCCAACGGGGTCCCTGGTAGCTCGGCGGGTCGCGCACTTCCGCAGAATATGTTTTCATGTGGAGAAAACGGAAACCCGCCGAAGGCATCTCCACTTATCTGACGTGGAGGGCCTTTAGTCACCGACGGCCGGGCCCCACACCGCCCTCTCTCTCCTCCCTCCCTTTCTTCTTCCTCCACCTCCTGCTCCCCCAACGCGGTCACAGAGAGCCTCGGCTTCGGCGGCCGGCGGCATTTTGGTGAGCCCCGAGGGCAGGCGACCGTGGGGATGGACTCGCCGGAGAGGGCCGCCTCCAAGGGTGGGAGTTCGGACCGCAAGGATGATGGGGCGCGCGGCGCCATCCATGGCCGTGGGCGGGGCATCCGGCGCGATTCCGGCGACCTGGGGGTTCCTCGGAGAAGGCGATGAGATGGAGGTGGACTACGGCGACCGGGGAATCCAGCAGTGGACTCGGAGAAGGCGGGGATTGGCCGGAAACGCGGCGGCGAGAGGAGGCAGTGGGCGGCGGCTCGCCGGAAATTAAGGCGCTCCGGCAAGGTGCTCGGCCGGGCAAGAATGCAGGGGGAGGTCCAGAGGGAGAGTGGAGGAGGTTGGCGTGCTTAGAAGGGCTTGGGCAGCCTATAAATAGGCAGGCGGCGCGAAGAGGATGAGCACGCCGCCGTGGCGGCCTTATCTCCATACTGGAGCTCGAGGGGTGGCGTGGCTGGCTGGTTCTGGTGTCGAGGAGCTTCGCGGAGAGGTGGAGAGAGCTCAGGCGTGCCCGAGAGGGTTTGAGGGGAAGGGGACAGAGGAAAACGATGACGCCAGAGTGTCACGAGCGTGACAGTGGCTACGACGGCGATCGTCGTGGTGCGAGGAGGAAGAAACTGGAGGGGGAGAGGGTTCCAGAACGAAGACGAGGCCAAGGGGAAGCTGCTGGACATGGAGAGGTGGTGAGGGAGCGAGGGAATGGACAAAACCGAGTGGTTAAATCACCAGAGCGCGCTGGATGGCATGCCAGCAGCGTGGTCACCGCGTGCACTAGAACACGCACTGCACCCTGGCATGCCAAGTCATGTCCAGCACAAAATACATCCAAGGAAGGGCCCCTCTGAAGTGATAGTTCATCAAAAGAGGCCAGGAGTGGGTGTGAGGCTTTGCTGCAAGTTTGCTGTAGCAAACTTGACCACTCCACTGTGATCCACAGGAAGTTGATAAGAACAATATAAGATGTCTGGGGGGTTTAGGGTAGGAAGGACTATAAGCCTGTGAAATTTGAAAAGAAATGAACCAATATTTGATATGGTTGCTTTGCAACTGACCAATCTGGTCCAGAAGGTAGATATTGATGTGCCACTCACATGGAGTAGCTAGTTGGGCTGAAATTTGGTATGGCATGATGATTTGGTCATATGAAGATCCTGTAAAATTTTCATACAATTTGGACAAGCCAAAATGGTACTTCCTTCACAATGATCTTCTCTGACCAGAATTTTAGAAATATTCTAGGGAAATATTGGGAAGATGAAATGAGCCCAAATTTTGTGGAGATAGGTTATATGGGTATAAGAACGCTCTGGTAAATTTTCAGCAATTATGGAGCAATATAAAATATAGTTGCTTCACAATGTGAAAATATGACCAGAAACAAAGATTTAATGTTGTGGTCACATAGATGCTTGGATAGGGTTGAAACTTGGTGGAGAGTCATGATTTGAGAATATAAAGATGCTTGCAAAATTTCAACTCATTTGGATACACCTAGCTAGCACTTGCTTCACAAAGATTCCAGCTGCCCAGAAACTTTGGAAATTAGCCAAGAGAGATTTAATATCCAAATAAAGTTTAATTTTGGCATGTGGAAATGATATGGATAGGAAAAAGTGCACAAAAAGTTTGAGAGCAAGCAAGAAAATATAAAGGGTACTTGCTTCACAAACTGCCAGCTGGGGCAGAATCAGAAAAGGAATATTTGGGAAATATTTTTGAACATGTCAAGGAAGGGTTTGACATATTTGTGGAATATCTGACCCAAACAATTTATGAGAATTATTTGGGAATTTTGGGAATGATGGAAAGGTGGGTTGCTTCACAACTCAGGGCAAACATGGTTATTCCTTTAATAGAAAAAATGAATATTCCCAAGAAAAAGAATATTGGAATTGGTCAAAGATGGAAATGACAAGGTCTTGGGATGGTTTTGAGGTTGGCAAGCCACTTGGGAAGAAAAATGAAGGGTGATCCCTCCAGGTTTCAAGACTACTAAGCCACAGAAAAGCGAATCCAAACCAGAATCAAAAGAAAAAGAAAATGGGCAAAATCCAGGGTGTTACATTGTTGGGCGGGTGGACGCGGAGGTGGTGAAAACTAACTGTCGGTGCTCTCAAATGAAAATAAAATTAAACTTTGAGCTAATGATCATTGGTTTTTTGTGGGAACTAATAATAGTAGTTTACTCATCAAACAGAATCTGGGCCAAAATCATAAAGTCCCTGCTCAACCATATGTTTAGATCAGAACAGAAACCAGACATTAATGGTCTGAAAATACCTATAAGACACCATGGAATGGCTGAGACTGACGGTTCCAGATACTATCTGTAAGATAAGTGATGTATTATAACATTACCTGACCAACAGTTCCACAGATAAACAATACATGACTAACAGGTGCAAATATACTACCTCTTATATTTAGGAACAGACGGTTTACAATCAAATAGCAAGAAATAACCTTCTTTTATGCCCAATATACTATCATTTTAGAAATGCACTCCATATTGTCAGTTGAATCATCTTTTAAACATGCAGAGATCATAAATGCTAGTAGGCTTATATTTCCTTGCAGCTTGGCTTCTGTTGTTTTAAATGACAAATGTGAAGTCATTTTATTGGCTGGGAAATTTTATGGCAGTCTGAAATGATCTAAACTTTTTTTGCTGAAATGATCTAAACTCTTTTTGCTGAAATTCGTAACAAGATGGTAGTCTGAAATTCATATGAATAAGGCAATGCTCTAAACTCTGTTTGCTGATATTCATAGGAACATGTGTATGCCTCTGCTTACCTATCATGCATTAAAAGAAAGGAGGCTGGTCCAGACGCGACGGTAATTCTTGCTTACTTCTCGCGACGGTCTACTGCCAGCCACTTAATTCCTCCTTGTTGTAATACTTAGTACTTGCATAAGTGGATATTTATAGGAAACATTATGAGCATAGTTTCTCATGGAGAACAACCATCATTACATCTCCTCCTCCGATGCATCAGGCGATGCAATAGGGGAACCAAAACGAGCCAGCAGTGTGGTAGCGCCGGCACCACAACATCTAGACGAGGCAACAATGTATTGTCCACAGTTGCAAGAAGCTCCCGCAGAAGGAGAAAATTAACACATTCTATTCAACCCAAATTTATTAGTAGCAAGCAAGCCAGGTGCCAACAGCAGAGACTCCAGTTAATCGACCTGTTCTGTTCCTCGGCGACCGCGACGAACTTCTCGACCAAGTGAACACACGACAAGAGGGTCACCTAGGGAATGGAGACGGCAACCAAAGCATATCCTAGCAAAGTTTCTGGTCCCAACTTTCTCAGCCTTCTACCCAAACTGCTTGAAAAAGTAATAAGTGATCAAGAGCATGCGGTTGGCGTAAAGCTTGATCAGATTGCCAAGGTCCTCTACTTTTTTTTGCAAATAAAAAAAAAGCCAAGGTCCTCTACCCTGACAGCAAGATACAGAGTAAAATTATTGATGGATAATTTTGGGGCATATATAGAGTAATAAGTGATCCAAAAGCAGTCAGAATAAGCACATGTTATTATGAGCTATTGCAGGTTGCAACACAAAAATCCTGTTTCTCTCAATATTTTGATTTTGATCCCACCTATGCAATAAATTATTATCGCATAATAGCCATCTTAATTCTTCAAATCCTACATGTGCAAAAAAATGTGAAAGATGACCAAAGAATGCCTATAGATCATTACATGGGTGGACACTAAAACATGGGCGCAAAAGTATCGGTATTAGTCAGTTACCCATTGATACGTCTCCATCGTATCTACTTTTCCAAACTCTTTTGCCCTTGTTTTGGACTCTATTTTGCATGATTTGAATGGAACTAACCCGGACTGACGCTGTTTTCAGCAGAATTGCCCTGGTATTATTTTTGTGCAGAAATAGAAGTTCTCAGAATGAACTGAAAATTTATGGAGAATATTTTTGGAATAAATAAAAAAATACTGGCGAAAGAATCAACTAGAGGGGACCCACCAGCTGTCCACAAGGGTGGAGGGCGCCCCCCATAGGGCGCGCCCCCTTCCTTGTGGGTCCCCTGGACCTCCACCACCTCAACTCCAACTCCATATATTCACTTTCGGGGAGAAAAAATCGGAGAGAAGGATTCATCGTGTTTTACGATACGGAGCCGCCGCCACCTCCTATTCTTCATTGGGAGGGCTGATCTGGAGTCTGTTCGGGGCTCCGGAGAGGGAAATCGTTGCCATCATCATCACCAACCTTCCTCCATCACCAATTTTATGATTCTCACCGCCGTGCATGAGTAATTCCATCGTAGGCTTGCTGGAGAGTGATGGGTTGGATGAGATTTATCATGTAGTCGAGTTAGTTTTGTTAGGGTTTGATCCCTAGTATCCACTATGTTCTGAGATTGATGTTGCTATGACTTTGCTATGCTTAATGCCTGTCACTCGGGCCCGAGTGCCATGATTTCAGATCTGAACCTATTATGTTTTCATGAATATATTTGTGTTCTTGATCCTATCTTGCAAGTTGTAGACACCTATTACGAGTTATGATCTGCATACCCCAAGGTGACAATAATTGTGATTCTTTCCGGTGATTACCGTAGTCTGAGGAGTTCATGTATTCACTAAGTGCTAATGCTTTGGTCCGGTTCTCTATTAAAAGGAGGCCTTAATATCCCTTTGTTTCCATTAGGACCTCGCTGCCACGGGAGGGTAGGACAAAAGATGTCATGCAAGTTCTTTTCCATAATCACGCATGACTATATTCGGAATACATGCCTACATTATATTGATGAATTGGAGCTAGTTCTGTGTCACCCTAGGTTATAACTGTTGCATGATGAATGCCATCCGACATAATTATCCATCATTGATCCATTGCCTATGAGCTTTTCACATATTGATCTTTGCTGTGTTGATATGTCTCCAACGTATCTATAATTTTTGGATGTTTTATATGCATTAATATGCTATTTTATATTATTTTTGGGACTAACCTATTAACCTAGAGCCCAGTGCCAGTTTCTGTTTTGTCCATGTTTTTTAGCTTCGTGGGAAAGGAATACCAAACAGAGTCCAAACGGAATAAAACCTTCGCGATGATTTTTCTTGGACCAGAAGACACCCAGGAGACTTGGAGATGAAGTCGGAGGAGCCACGAGGCGGCCACAAGGGTGGAGGGCGTGCCTAGGGGGGTAGGGCGTGCCCCCCTGTCTTGTGGGCCCCACATGACTCCCCTGACCTAATTTTTTCGCCTATATATTCACATATGTTCCCAAACCATCAGAGGCATCCACAAAAACACTTTTCCACCGCCGCAACCTTCTGTACCCGTGAGATCCCATCTAGGGACCTTTTTTGGCACCCTGCCGGAGGGGGATTCGATCACCGAGGGCTTCTACATCAACTCAATTGCCCTTCCGATGAAGCGTGAGTAGTTTACTGATACGTCTCCAACATATCTATAATTTTTTATTGTTCCATGCTATTATATTATCTGTTTTGGATGTTTTATATGCATTAATATGTATTTTATATTATTTTTGGGACTAACCTATTAACCTAGAGCCCAGTGCCAGTTTCTGTTTTTTTCCTTGATTTTTAGCTTCGTGGGAAAGGAATACCAAACGGAGTCCAAACGGAATAAAACCTTCGTGGTGATTTTTCTTGGACCAGAAGACACCCAGGAGACTTGGAGATGAAGTCAGAGGAGCCACGAGGCGGCCACAAGGGTGGAGGGCCGCCCAGGGGGGTAGGGCACGCCCCCTACCTTGTGGGCCCCCGTGACTCCCCTGACCTAATTCTTTCACCTATATATTCACATATGTTCCCAAACCACCAGAGGCATCCACGAAAACACTTTTCCACCACCACAACCTTCTGTACCCATGAGATCCCATCTAGGGACCTTTTCTGGCATCCTGCCAGAGGGGGATTCAATCATGGAGGGCTTCTACATCAACCCTATTGCCCTTCCGATGAAGTGTGAGTAGTTTACCTTAGACCTATGGGTCCATAGCTAGTAGCTAGATGGCTTCTTCTCTCTCTTTGATTCTCAATACCATGTTCTCCTCGTTGTTCTTGGAGATCTATCCGATGTAATATTCTTTTGTGGTGTGTTTGTCAAGATCCGATGAATTGTGGATTTATGATTAGCTTATCTATGAATATTATTTGAATCTTCTCTGAATTCTTATATGCATGATTTGATATCTTTGTAATTCTCTTCGAACTATCGGTTTGGTTTGGCCAACTAGATTGGTTTTTCTTGCAATGGGAGAAGTGCTTAGCTTTGGGTTCAATCTTACGGTGTCCTTTCCCAGTGATAGTAGGGCCAGCAAGGCACGTATTGTATTGTTGCCATCGAGGATAAAAAGATGGGGTTTACATCATATTGCTTGACATTATTCCTCTACATCATGTCATCTTACTTAATGCGTTACTCTTTTCTTCATGAACTTAATACTATAGATGTAGGCAGGAGTCAGTCAATGTGTGGAGTAATAGTAGCAGATGCAGAATCATTTCAGTCTACTTGACACGGACGTGATGCCTATATTTCATAATCATTGCCTTGGATATCGTCATAACTTTGCGCTTTTCTATCAATTGCTCGACAGTAATTTGTTCACCCACCATATTATTTGCTATCTTGAGAGAAGCCTCTAGTGAAACCTATGGCCCCCGGGTCTATTTTCCATCATATAAGTTTCCGATCTACTATTTTCCATCATATAAGTTTCCGATCTACTATTTTACAATCTTTTACTTTCCGATCTATAAACCAAAAATACCAAAAATATTTACTTTATCGTTTGTTTAGTTCCATCTATCTCTATCAGATCTCACTTTTGCAAGTAACTGTGAAGGGATTGACAACTCCTTTATCGCATTGGGTGCAAGTTGTTTGATTGTTTGTGTAGGTGCTAGGTGATTTGTGCGTTGTGTCCTACTGGATTGATACCTTGGTTCTCTAACTGAGGGAAATACTTATCTCTACTTTGGTGCATCACCCTTTCCTCTTCAAGACAAAAAACAACGCAAGCTCAAGAAGTAGCATTGATCATATCTACTATATGACTCATGTTCGACCTTTCGGTCTCTATTGTTCCAAGACCATGTTTGTACATGCTAGGCTCGTCAAGTTTAACCAAAGTATTCCGCATGTGCAAAACTGTCTTAGACCCATTGTATGTAAACGTAGAGTCTATCACACCCGATCATCACGAGGTGCTTCGAAACGACAAACTTTGGCAATGGTGCATACTCAGGGAGAACACTTTTATCTTGAAATTAAGTGAAGGATCATCGTATAATGCTACCATCGTTCTAAGCAAAATAAGATGCATAAAGGATGAACATCAAATGCAATCAAAATATGTGACATGATATGGCCATCATCATCTTGTGCTTTTGATCTCCATCTCCAAAGCATTAGCATGATCTCCATCATCACCGGCATGACACCTTGATCTCCATCGTACCGTCGGGGTCGTCTCGACAACTATTGCTTCTACAACTATTGCTAACGCATAGCGATAAAGTAAAGCAATTACATGGCGCTTAGTGATTGACATGCAGGTCATACAATAATTAAAGACAACCCGAAGGCTCCTGCCGGTTGTCGTACTCATCGACATGCAAGTCGTGAACTTATTGCAAAACATGATCATCTCATACATCAGCATATATCACATCATATCTTGACCATATCACATCACAACATGCCCTGCAAAAACAAGTTAGACATCCTCTACTTTGTTGTTGCAAGTTTTATGAGGCTGCTATGGGCAACTAGCAAGAACCGTTCTTACCTACACAAAACCACAATGGTGATTATCAAGTTTGCTGTTTTAACCTTCTGCAAGGACCAGCCGTAGTCAAATTTGATTCAACTAAAGTAGGAGAAACAGACACCCGCCAGCCACCTTTATGCAAAACAAGTTGCATGTCAGTCGGTGGAACCGGTCTCATGTACATGGACATGTACGGTTGGTCCGGGCCACTTCATCCCACAAGACCGTTGAATCAAAATAAGACGTTGGTGGTAAGCAGTATGAACATCACCGCCCACAACACCTTTATGTTCTACTCGTGCATATCATCTACGCATAGACCTGGCTCATGATGCCACTGTTGGGGAACGTTACATGGAAAACAAAAATTTTCTACGCACATGCAAGATCTATCCTTGGAGATGCATATCTACGAGAGGGGGAGAGCATCTACATACCCTTCCAGATCGCTAAAAGGAAATGTTTATCAATGCAGTTGATGTAGTCGTACACCTTCACGATCCGTCCCGATCAAGTACGGAACGTATGGCACCTCCGCGTTCAGCACACGTTCAGCTCGATGACGTCCTCGCCTTCTCGATCCAGCAAGAGAGGCGAAGTAGTAGATGAGTTCTGGCAACATGACTGCGTGGTGATGGAGGTGGGGAAACTATCCGCAGGGCTTCGCCAAGCACAACAGACGTGGACGGAGGAAGAACTATAACTAGTGGGAGATGGGGTGCCGCACACGGCTTGGGGATCGTGGTGTGTGTTACCCCTCTCCCTCCTCTCATATATATAGGTGGGGGAGGAGGGGAGGCAGCCTAGGGCGCCCCCAAGGGGGCCGGCGGCCAGCCCTAGGGCCTACCCTAACCGCACCCCCCTTCCTTCTTTGGTGCATGGGGAAAAGGAAAGGGGGCTGGCTGCCTTTAGGGCGCCCCCCTTTCCCTTTCTCTCATTCCTGGAGAAAGGCAGGAGGGGGCCAGCCCCTCCCTTCCTTTTACATGGCCGGCGGCCAGGTTGGTGGCGCGCCAGCCCCTTGTGGGCTGGTGTGCTTCCCTTCGCTTGGCCCGTTAGGCCCAGTAACTTCCCGTGGCCTCCGAGAACCCCTTCCGGTGATCCAATAAATACCTGGTGCATTCTGAAACCTTTCCGGAGAACAAATACTATCATCCTATATATCAATCTTTACCTCCAGACCATTCCGGAGCTCCTCGTCATGTTCTTGATCTCATCCGGGACTCCGAACAACATTCTGTGACCAATTCACATAACTCATACAATACTATATCATCAACGAACGTTAAGCGTGCAGACCCTACGGGTTCGAGAATGATGTAGACATGACCGAGACACCTCTCCGATCAATAACCAATAGCGGGACCTGGATGCCCACACTGGTACAGCGAGGTGCTATACAAACAGTTTTTAACCCCTTTCGGCGATGGCGTTTTGAACCGTCGCCAAGTGAGTGACTGCGATACGGGGGTCCTTCCCACACGACCTAGAAACCGTTGGGGATAGGGAGCCTTGATGCATACAGTTGTCCCTACTCATTTGTGCTCGCATTGCCATCGTAGTCGGTATTCTGTGGTGCTACGTTTACGATGCGCGGCCCATCACAAATGGTTCACGATTATAGAACGTGTATGATAGGCAGACAATCACACACATTCACTTTTCCTAAATTGTGTGTGATAACTAATTAAGAAGATTAGCTAATCATCGTACGAGTGTCGTATAGGATTACGAAATGTTGGACCATCGTAACATCATAGTACATGATAACTATCACACACGCTATTTTGTGGTGCAACGTTTATGATGCGTAATACATCAGAAACAGTTCATGGTTGCAAATCGTGTACGACAAGGCAACTATCACAAATGTTTAGTTTGCCTGCACCGTTTGTGATACTATCTGACATCACACACAGTTTGCAAACGGCAACTGTGTGCATGCTCGCACACATTTCCTCTCTGTGAACCGTGTCGGATTATGGTTTATATCACAAACGTTTGTGTTTTACTGACTATGTGTGCCATAACGACCTGCGGAGCATAATTTCACCATAATTTAATTGCTGCTATTTCAAATTGTATCGGATTTGAATTTGAAAGTATGATATAGCTTTATTCATATCCATCTGGTTCAAACAACCAATGCATTATTCGATTCACATTTACATATGTTCAAGAATTACATAAGCACCAAGTAAAGAATCATGAACCACAGTTGTATACTTGTACTATTAAAGATGGTAAAGAAAGAGGCGAAATATATTTTGGTTGCTAAACAAGGTGAAGCGGAATGCCCACATTGTGCCCTCCTCCATACAGAAGGCACGCACGACTCTAGTCCAACCCCTTGTGATGGCCGACCGCCTATCCTTCACTGTCTTCATGAACACATCTAGATAATCATCGTGTTCTCGTAGAAATACTTTAACCTTTGCATGCCCACCAATCATGTAGTTTGAGAGGTAACCTTGAGTAAACTGCTTTGGGAACCACTGCAAAGGAAAAAGATTCAGACATTGTCATCTAACACAACTCATTATGGGTAGTAAAAAGAAGGCTGCAGGGTTCTTACTTACCATCGTGCAGTTCGCTGTTGTCTTGGATAAAGTGTAAACAAATAGTTTAATTGCCATCTTTTAACCCATTTTATTAACAATCTTTATCAGCTTCCTCACTTGATGCTGGTTCATCAATATCTCATTGCCCCATACGCAGAAAGGGTCGAAGCGCGGATCTTTACCAATGACATATGTACCTAAAAGCACCAAGTTAATATTAGAAGCTAAACAGCAATTGCACAATGATGTAGTACAACATCCCCTCTCCCTCGGTCACATATTAGATGAATTAACATCTTACATTATGGGACACAGAGAGTTTATTGCATTCTTACAAATTATCGGCTGATTAACTGCTGCTGTATCCATGGGTTAGAGTTAGTTTGAGCTAGTTTGGGCTCAAATAGCCCTAAATTATATCCAAACATGAGGGCTAGTTTGAGCTAGTTGCATCTAACCCACCCAAAAAAAACTATCCCACCCAAGAGGTGCTAACTGGAGCTAGTTCTCCTAGTGCATTTATTGTCAATCTAACCCTGTCATCCAAACACCTCTTTTGCTAGAGTTAGTTCAGGGTTAGTCATGAGCTAGAAACTAACTCTAACCTCTAGGTAAGTTAGAGTATCCAAACAGGAATGTGTCGTTGTTGTTGTTGTTGCTGCTACTCTTCTACGTATATCTAGACATCATCAGAACATTAAGGAAACACTCTTCCTTGTTGCTATGTAGCCTAGGATTGCATATTTAGACATTCAGTACAGTGCATGTTTCTATGTAGCCTCAGATATATTATATATGGCCCTAGTTAACATAACGATAAATGGGTTACAGATATATTCAGTTAAAAGTCCGATTCATCGATTAGTCCCTTATCAGCCCCCGGCCTATATGGTACCAGCTACCGATATCCTGAACATTGAGTATATATAAGCCATGGGATGAAACTAACCTCGATGAAAAACAGCAGTCATTCCCAAAATTGTCCTTTGTATGTACATCAAGATGCATGTTAAGCACAACAGGCTAAACATCAACCAAATATATCCATGGCAGACAAAATAATCTCGAAAAGATAGCTTCATTATGTAGGTTTAAGCATGCTAGTAAAGCAAAACAAGTGGAAAGGTGTGTTAACTGCAACAAGCCTAACATTTAACAACAAGCAAACATAGTCATTCAAACTGGTATTGTGTCGGTCTAAGTATACTGGTTATTGTTAAATAAAAATGGAAAGGCATGTTAACTACAAAATGCAGCAACCAAATGTAGTCATTCATAGTGGTATTGTTGAAACTGGTATCGATGAAATAGGACTGAACAGTTCATACTTGCACATATAGAACACCACGTTGTGAATAACTGGAATAAACAAGGCATACTACGAACAACCAAAGATAGCATTTGAAACTGGACATGTGCTAACTACAAACAACCGAACAACCAAAAAACTTTAAAAGAGGCATATGCTAGCTATAACAGGCTTAACGGCAAGCAAATATATGCATTCCTATCGGTATGTTTAAAACTGGTATTGATAAAAATGTACTGCACAGTAAATAGTTGCACATATAGAGCATCACATTGTGAACAACTGAAATAAACAAGGCATACTGCAAACAACCAAATATAGCAATTAAAATTGGACATATTCTCACTACACTACAAAAGGGACTCGACAAAACAAATCATGGGTCCCCCCCTATGAAGAGGCACGGCAAAAAAAATCATGGGTTTCCTCACTTGTCACAGATGGACTCGTTCCCGTGGGAAGAGCACGGACCCTAGGTGCGCTCCATGTTGTCGCAAATGGGCTCCTTCCCCTTGGAAGAGCACGGCTGTAGGGTGCCCTCCGTGATGTCGCACACGGGCTCTTTCCCCTTGGAAGAGCAGATGGGCTCTTTCCCCTTGGAAGAGCCGGAGAGGGTGACCTCCTCGTGGTCGCCGTCGATGAGGACTGACTTGGAAGCTATGGATCCCAAGCCAGCATCGCAGAACATGTCCTTCAGAAATGACAAAAGGGGCTCGATGGCGATGTAGGATGGCAAATTCTTGACAGCGAGCCAAAGGAGATCAGCGGCGGGGCCATGGATGAGATCGACGGCGGTTGAACCCGAGGAGTTGGGGGTGGGCCACTTAACCTGTGACATAGCCCGCGTCAGGCCATCGCTGTCGATGACCTTGATGTTGTAGCTGGCGTCCGCGACATACCCGCATACTCTAGCCCGCTGATTGAGTGCCTGTGGCTAGTAATGGTCGTCAACTTCCTTGGCGGCCACCTCGGCGACGTCGGGCGAAGAGGCCGTGATACACCTCTTTTGGGCCAGTCGCTCCTCGAGCTCTACGGGAAGCGTAGGCGGGCTTAGGCTGGGACGCTCTAAAGTGGGGGATGGGGATGGGGATCTGTGGGAAAGGGGGCGTTTGGCAGGCGTCATCTAAGAAACTCAGGGCGGCCTGGGTATGGAGATCGGTGGGTAAGCTGCACGGGCAAACCGGCAGATCTTGACAATGGAGGCCTTGCGGCGACGGTGGCGGCGGCGACCTTGCTAGGGTTTCAAGCAAGGGAGGGGTTGTGGTGGGGGTGTGTGTGTGTGTGCGCGCGCGTGTGCGTGCCCGAGGAGGTTTTGGGGTGTGTGTGTGTGGAGGGGAGTGTTTGAGGAAATGATGTGGCTACTGAAAATTTTAATACGCGGGAGTCAAATGCGGGAGTCAAATGCCAGGGCTATTGAAAATTTGGATGATGGTGCATCGCACACGGTCCGAAAATAACAACCGTGTGTTATGAAACAGGAAAAACCTCAAGCCGGGCAGATATTTTCGAGGGGTGCAGGCGGGAGCGGGAACAACAAACATCACACACGGTCGAAACATAGTAACCGTGTGTTATCAAACAGAAAAAACCTGTAGGCGGGTAGATATTTTTTAGAGGGGAAGCCTCGTGGAGCCCAATGTACTATGCTGATGTGCGTGACAGGGGCACCGGCGTGGCACACGGTTAGTGTGAGTGAACCGTGTCTGTTGCGTCATCCGACTTGTCTAATGTTCATAAATTTGGCGAAAATGATGCGGGAAAGTGTCAGAACATGAACACACTTGCATGTGGACAAAAAATATGTATGAAAAGGGTGGTTTGATGTTCAAATACCAAATGCAACTTCGATGTGGCACCTATCTCGCAAAGTGCATGGTATTGCTTCTCCCCCCTCGTGTCGGCAGGAGGGGAATCCTAAGCTATGAACGCATGCCCGCCCCCACAGAGGTTCACCTAGCAAAGTGCAAAGTAGCAATCCCGCCCCCATCACACACACAAGCACACACACACCCACACACACACACACTTTCAGTTAGTGGGAGAGGGCATCTCAGCAAGATGTATCGTAAAACAGAACAAGAATAATCCACCTTGGTCGTACAACCTATCTCTTGTTGTTGGTCAAAGTGATGGACATCCATGCGACCCCAGAGATGGGCTAGCTCGCCAATAATCACGCAAGTAGCTAGTCCCCAAAGACAACCACTGCCTGTGTGTGGCCCAAACATATGTATGGAGGTGTTGATGTTTCAATACACAATGGAACAACTTTGATGTGGCACCGTGCTTTTTGGAACCAAAAATCCCCACACGGAGCGAGGGTTAGTTGACGATGCATATGTATGTCACATGCACCACACTTCGAGCCGATGATGGGGATTCATGCATGCATGCATGCATAGTATGCGCTCAAACTTAATTAGGTCTGAATCTCACCATGACCTACTACGATAACACGAACCAAATTAAAGGAAGAATCCTCCATGGTAACCTATCTTGTTGTCGGTCAAAGTGATCACGGATGTCCACACGGGCCCACGAATATATAGGCTTGTCGCCGATAACCACACGAGGGAGTGTACCATTCGAAGACAACCACTACATTCATATGTATGTATGGAGGTGATGCGTGCATGCATGTTTGAATACCATTCACAACATTGATGTGGCGCGTGCGTCGAAAATCGTACAGTCCCCACACACAGCGAGATCGGTTCATGACGTGTCATGGTACTGGCCACTTCGACTCGATGGGAGAGGGATTCATGCGTACACATGCATGTGTAGTGCTCAAATTGTATCATGTCATCCCAGAGCATGACCTATATATATATACCATAATACAAACAAAAAAATAATCCCCTCCTAAGTGAAATTAACCTCTCTCGTTGTCACGCAAAGTAGTGATGGACCAAGCGGGACCGCATGAGTGGGTGCGAGAGGACAACCACCATCGCTTTGCATGTGGGCCAAAACATATGTTGAATACCCAAAATGCACAACTTCGATGTGGCACATGCCTCGAAAGTCATAAAGTCCCCACACAGAGCGAGGTTCATGAAGCGTACTACATATGCTGGTCCCCTTCCCCCTCTTCGACGCATACTATATGCTTCTACCGTAATACAAACCAAAAAGAATCCTCCTTGATGGTGAAATTAATTAACCTCTCCCGATGTAGGTCAAAGTGATGAATGCATCGACGATGACCTCGCGGGCCCGCAGATGGAAGCGTCACATGTGAGTGTCCTAGGATAACCACCACATGCATGCATGTGGCCCAAAGGGGTGTTGTGTGAACTTTGAATAGCCAATGCACAACTTTGATGTGGCACGTGCCTCAGAAACCAAAAAGTCCCGACAATGAGCACAGACGCGTACGTAGTATATATGGTAATCCCCTCCCACCTCTTCGACGCATACTATATACTCCCACCATAACACAAACAAAAAAAGATTTTAACTTGCTGGTCAAATTAACCTCTATACCGGCTGTTGGTCAAATTGATGCACGATGACCTCGCGAGTCCACAGAAAGCGTCACACGCGAGTGAGGTGTCGTGTAGGACAACCACCGACTGCATGTGGCCAAAACATGTATGTATGAAAGGGTTGTGTAATGTTTTAAATAACTAATTCATGACTTTGATGTGGCACCTGCCTCACAAAACGGCCAACACCCACACGGTGGCTCATGACTCGTAGTGTACTGCCAGCCACCACCCCCCCAGACGCGCGCACGCACACACACAAACACACACACACACCCACACCCACACACACACACACCGTGCATCCACCGCAACTGTGATGCATGTTAAATTTTCCCGTGGTGAACATATGTTACCAAAAGGAGGGACACATTAATTTTGAAAAAAACACCAGAGATCATTTAGTCCTGTAGTAGTGTTCAAAACTGCATGTAGGCACTAACACGTTTTCTTCTTTTGCAAATAAGATTAGGCCCGGTAGTGGATAATGTGATACAATATAATAATCACATCGAATGCCTAGATCTGCATCTCTCAGAAATTACTTTGAACTCCTATCGAGGGACTTTACCAGAGATTATATTCGCCAGGTTCTTTGTTGTTAGAGCAAGGGTACTGAAGGTAATGAGGTTTGCCCTACATTTATTTCGCAAAAATGAATGGTTTGTTGATCAGCGTCGGCGGCTGCGGCAGAATGGAATAGGCTCCGAAAATGTTGAATTTCATTTTGGAACTTCAGATGATAGAGTAATCGGAAGTCATCGTGTCAACTCCATACATGACTTCTCAGTGGCTGGCCCCTTTGTGAAAATTATGAGCTTTCGAAACCAGCCTTACAAGTGGTAATATTAGTTTGAACCTCTCTTATATCCATGTTCAGCGGATTAGCGCGAGCGTTTGCAGCTGATGAGCTGAATTTCATTTCTAATATCAGTTTGAAGCTTGTAATCTTCGAATTTGAGCCATATAACTCTGGAATTTGAACCTTGTAATATTTTGAGCTTTTGTGGTACAATCGTTGAAATGGCATCGTATGAGACTCGTATATTGGTAGCACTATTTTGACCTTAATATGCAATGGACTTACATTTTATTAACCATTCTCGCATCTATTTACGTTGTCGATCTCATAGCACACGATCTGTACAGCTAACTCGACTGCGACCTTCGACATTATTGCACACAGTTGGTTTCTTCAACCGTGTGCCCTGTAGAGCGCAGAATTAATTATCGCACTCGAGTGTCCATCATCACCCTTCTGTGTAACTTTGCCCTCATCACCCATGGGTAAACTTATGACCGAAGTCATTCCACACACTTCGTTTCTACAAAGTTGTTTTGCCAATAAACGCCCATGATTTGTCCCTCTTCTAGCCGACGCATGGCCAAACTAGCTGGGCGGGAAGCTTGTGTGGTAAACTGCACGGTAGCATGGGAACAGGCTCACCGACGATACATTTGGCGCCTCTTCGAGCCCACGCGTGGTCAAATGAAATATGTGTAGTGTTGTCAAGCGTGCACTGGAATCCTCCGCTATGAACGCGGTGATAAGACATGACGATTACAGGCCGGCCGGCCCCCATTTATTACAGCGGCCATTTAACCCTTGTGTCTCTTCAACCTTTCGATCATGCCCCACCATTGCAAGAAGCACACCCACCACGACAAATTCTTAGAGGGTATCCTGCGCGGCTCCAATGGCGCTCCGAGTGGCTGCCGACGACGACCAGCAGTTCACCATGCATGCCATGGTGGAAACCCACAGAAGGTTCACAGAGCTCTCGGTGGTGTACACCAACAACCTGGTCTGGTTGGAGCACTCCATCCACATCATGGAGCTGTTGCTTGCTGAGGAGAAGTACAAGGTGGTCGGGTTCGACCTCGAGTACACCCGCGCTCATGCCAGGTCTCGTCCCAAGGTTGCCGTCGCCCAGATGTGCATGTGCAATCACGTCCTTGTCTACCACTATTGCCTGGGCACAAGGCCTTGCGAGCATTTCACCAGGTTTGTTAACAGCCCCCACTACATGTTTGCTAAGGTGGAGATCACCAACGATGTAAAGGTGCTCAAGAATTCGGGCATCGCCTGCCAGAATCTTGTCGACATCCAGGGCCAATACAAGATCTGGGGTAGTAACGAGCATGAGAAGGACTCACTGATTCCCCTCGCCGGTGCCATCATCGATCCCTACTACAGAGACATGAAGGATTCCTGCAACAAGGACAAGCGTGCCTGGCACTCGGCCTGGATGGAGAAACTCAACAAAGCTCATGTCGTGTACGCAGCCAAGGAGGCGTACACGAGCTACGAGATGTACACGCGGATCGTTGACATGAGGAAGTGCCTCCTTCCCCAAAATGGCCAGGGATCCAGCCGGAAGCAGAGCAATGGCAAGCATCATCGCAACAAGTAGATGATTAGATCCTTGTTTCTCCTAGTTTAGTATGCATGTAATTGCTTACTTTGGTGTGTGGAAATGTTATGTGTGTAGTCACTTGTGTTTGGTTATGCAATGTTGTCTTTTAAGTATATATGTTGATGCTCTATAGACAGAGCGAATCACATCGCACATGGACTAAACAATGGAACCTGTAGGTGATGATTTCATCAACCACTAACAATTGTATACCAGCAATCGTTTGCTCACAACACACACGGCTTGTTAACATGAATCGTCTGTGTTGTTATCGGTCTTCCCACACATTTCCGATTACAGACCTATTTGCCACATATCACAGACATCTTGTTAAGTTGAACCGTTTCTGTTCTCTTGGCTCAACGCAAACAGTTTATCCGAGTGAATTGTATGCCGTATATCGCACACACCTTCATCTGGCTGCCCATTTCTGTTGTTCCGCATCATCACAAAAAGTTTATCCGAGTGAACTATATGCCGTATATCGCACATGCCTTCATATAACTGCCGGTTTCTTTTATTCTGCCTCAGCGCAAATAGTTCATTGAACTGAACTGTATGCCCTGCATCGCACACGCAACTAAAATCTGAACCGTGTTTGATGTATCCTTCATCGCAAACATTTTACATCTTTTTTGACGGTTTTTTTACATCACCGTTTGTGATTAATGCATCGCACATAGTTACGTCAAAGGGTCTCTGATCGTAGTGTCGCGTTAGCAGCATCCTGCAGTAGTGCCATATTGGTTCCTACATATTCTACGAAGATCTTTATCGGTCGAACCTTTATGACAACATACGTAGTTACCTTTGTCTGTCGGTATGTTACTTGCCCGAGATTTGATCGTCGGCATCTCCATACCTAGTTCAATCTCGTTACCGGCAAGTCTCTTTACTCGTTCCGTAATACATCATCTCGTCACTAACTCCTTAGTCATTTTGCTTGCAAGCTTCCTGTGATGCTGTATTACCGAGAGGGCCCAGAGATACCTCTCCGATACACAGAGTGACAAATCCCAATCTCGATCCATGCCAACTCAAGAGACACCTTCGGAGATACCTGTAGAGCATCTTTATGATCACCCAGTTATGTTGTGACGTTTGATAGCACACAAGGTATTCCTCCGGTATCCGGGAGTTGCACGATCTCATGGTCGAAGAATATGTATTTGACATTAAGAAAGCAGTAGCAATAACTGAACAATCATATGCTAAGCTAACAGATGGGTCTTGTCCATCACATCATTCTCTTAATGATGTGATCGCGTTATCAAGTGACAACACATGTCTATGGTTAGGAAACCTTAACCATCTCTTGATCAAAGAGCTAGTCTAGTAGAGGCTTACTATGGACACGGTATTTGTTTATGTATCCACACATGTATTTAAGTTTCCGGTCAATACAATTCTAGCATGAATAACAAACCTTTATCATGATTAAGGAAATATAATAATGATCACTTTATTATTGCCTCTAGTGCATATTTCCACATCATTCCCTTTCCTTCCCACTCTCGACCACCACGAGCGGCGGCGATTGAGCGAAACCCTCGTCGGAGATGGTGGTGATCTCGGAGGCGAGGATGGAGGAGTTTGGGGGGGAGACGCGGCCACAAGCGAGTGCGCCTAATCACGATAGGATCCTGGTACCAATCCAAGGTCGATATGCGACCAGAGGTGCAGGTGGTGCACGACTCGCTCACAGCGAAGGAAGAGAAGGAGATGAGTGTGAAGAAGCAAGGACACCACTCTCTGGAGGTCCTGCTGTGGGCGATGGCACAGGCGGAGTCGATAGATCCGGTGCGGGCTGCCAATTGGGCGCCATACATCTCCTTCACTACCACAACACTGGCTTCGGCGATGGTGGTGATGGCGCTGATAGCAGGCAAGGCAGGTCTGGCACTCCCTCAGCCAGGATCGAAGCTCGACCCGATCGAGATCGACGGGGGTGGCGAAAGCAGGGGAGGAGGTTGCGCATGGCGCGAGGGCACCGTAGTGACTACTACAAGCGTTCCAAGGCATTCGGCTCGTCTAGATCCTCCACCGACTCTGCAGCCGCATCGCTCCGCTCGCCTCCCGGGATGGGGATCTGATTTCTCCCATGTCCAGCAACTGTTTCTGGTTGCTGACAGGAGAGGAATCAAACTATGAATCTGGTTGGACTGTGGCCAATGGTATGAACAAAATCCCAATCCCTACTAAATATGTATAATCTGATGCACTAGATGATAGTGGGGGATTGTTGAGTAGGGATGCTAAGAAATTCGTCCTATTGAACGAATTAATCAAAAAATTAGGATTAAAATGGACACATATGTTCAGAGTATGTTGTTGAAAGATGATAGAATTGAGGAAGGGGTCAGAGATAGTAGTCACTTATAAAATGATAAAAACAGAATGATGTTTCCTGATGTCGATTCTCCGAATTAGGGAAAATATCAAAATATGGATATTGATCTGGCTCTGATTAAGATGAGACCTATAATTCCCAGTTTTCAGAATCTATGTAGGATTCCTAACTGGTTGGAGGGTGTGGAAGGTGATGAGGAATTCGAATTCCATTATATCAGTAAATGGGAAGTTGAGGAAAAGGTTGGTGGTAATTAATGACAAAAAAATTAAGAACAATTGATATCCCTGGGAATTCTTTCATGGAAAATTTTATAGATAGTGTGATGGATACTGATGGTGAAGAAAAAAATTCCTTCCATGGTTAAAAAAAGGGGGATGGTGGCTTCTGTTGGGCCTCAGCTGGGTTTAGGTGGGCTGAAGGGGGCCCACAGTATAGTTGGCCCGGTGGGGGGTTGGGACAGGGCAGGTATAAAACCTAACCCTATTCCTGCCCTAGATCACTTGGATTTCTCTCTTCTCCTTGGCTGTGGAAGAGGGGCGACTACGGAGGAACAAGACAGTGAAAGAGAAGATATGGCAGGAAGACAATGGCAGTGGCACCCTGGACCTGGGCAAGGTGATTTCAGGGGATGAGGTAACTTCTCTTTTGGCAGAAACACTTACCCACCTGGTAGAAATTTTGGAAGATTTGAGGATAGGAATCACAGTTTTGGAGATCGAAGAGAGAGTGGCGGAAACTTTAGAAGTGGAGAGGGATTTGGACATGGGGGTGGAGGAGACAGATTTCAGAACAACTTTGGAGGGGGATTTGGACAAGAGGATAAGAGAGCCACATGATCAAGGGGCTATGGTGGGCAAAAAGGGAAAATGATTTTCAGCAGAGAGGAGAGGAAAAAACTGGAGTGAGTTCGGTTGGACAAAGAGGTGGTGATGGGAATTTCATATAGAAGGATGGATATCAGATGGGAAAGGAAGATGATGTGGGAAATGGGCCTGTTGTTACTCTACAAAACTTCCCTCAAATATTACCTACGGGTCTGGGTATGGGCCAGTTAGGATTCATACCTCCTAAACAAATGGCACAACACTATCAATACTTGTTGGCTAATGTGCCCAAGGGTGGTGTGCTGGCAGTCCCTAATGGAGAGAGAGAAATAGGTGAAAGGGGGAGTGGAAATAAAAATGAAGGAGGAAGTGGCAAATCAGTTATCTATGGCAAATGCAAGGAGAGTGGACATGGCAGCAAAGGCTGCAAAAATAATGTGTTTTGTGTGGTATGTCAGAGACGTTCTCATAGGACTGGGGATTGCACCATACTTAGACAACCAAAACCAGTGGCCAAGTATGTGGGATATGAAGCTAGAGGTCTGGGGTGCTTGTTGGTTCAAAACACTAAGGAGATATCTACAGTGGAGCATGCCAATCCCATGGCAATTCTCATTGTACACTCTGGACAGCTCAATGAGACCACTATAGTGCAGGGGTTGGCAAGGATGTTTGATTGGGGGTGGACCCGGAGGTCCAAGTTTCAAAGCCCTAAAACTTTTCTGGTAAGATTTCCAAATAAAGCCAAATTAGTGGAGCTGAAAAACTTTGAGAGATTTACCTTGCTAGGACCAAAGATGTGGTGGAGGTGGATTTCTGGAATCCTGATGATAAGGCCAAAGGCAAGTTGCATTCTATCTGGATTCAGATGCATGGGGTTCCAGACTCATTGAGACATTACCTTGGGGTGTGTGAAATTGGATCTGCATTGGGCCCAATGGTTGAAGTGGATGTGGAACATATCTATAACAAGGAGGAAATCAAACTTAAAGTTGGTGTCAGAGACTTACACAAGATTCCTTCAGGGACAGAAAAAACAACCAAAGAGTTGTTGTTGTATGACATTGAATTCACCTTGGGATCAGGTGCAGAACAGGGGTGGTACAACATTGAGGCGGGGAAGAAAAAGAAAGTTTTTCAATATATCAATCTAGAAGAAGTGGCTGAGCAGAAAGAAACAGAAGGGAGATTTGGATGACAAAAACAAGACAAGTGTGTCTTTGGGGGTGTCACTATTACAATATGAGAAAGTGGTGACCAATAACTCACAAAAGGGGAAGCAATGGAGAACGCAGTTATAGTAAAGACACTGGAGACGCTGCTATGTCAGAGGGGGGAAATTACTTATCAGATTGCAGTTGGCAGAGGAGATGGCTGCTAGACAGGCTGCACAGTTGGCTATTGAGGAAAAAAAGAAGACAAGAGGTTGAGAGGATGAAGCTTGTTCTTGAAAGGGAAATTAGAAGGCGGCATGAACTTTTGCAGTGAGTGTGAGGAGGGTGGAAGATACTGAAGGTTCACAACCTGTGACTGGACAAGGAGAAGAAGATGGAAGGAAAACCACTGCTGAGGCAGAAGATCAAGAAACTTTAGATAACTAGGAAGACATTGATAAACAATTGAAGGCACTTGGGGGTGAGGACATTGGGGATGGATATTTAGAGCCTGTTGATTACAATGTTAGTCAGGAACATGATTCCTTTGAGAATTTGGTCAGGAAAGCTGAGGGAGGAGAACTTGATACCAAGAGCTTAGACATGTTGATACGTCTCCAATGTATCTATAATTTTTTGTTGTTCCATGTTGTTATATTATCATTCTTGGATGTTTTATATTCATTTTATAGCAACTCTATATCATTTTTTGGGACTAACCTATTGACATAGTGCCAAGTGCCAGTTGCTGTTTTTTGCTTGTTTTTTACTTCGCAGAATATCCATATCAAACGAAGTCCAAATGCAGCGAAACTTCGTGGAGATTTTTTTGGACCAGAAGACAACTTGGAAACCAAGGAAGTGGTCGAGGGAAGGCCCGTGGGGCCCACCACCCACCAGGGCGCGCCAGAGGCCCCAGGCGCGCCCTCAAGGGTGGTGGGGCCCACGAAGCTCCGTTGCATTGCCTCTCAGCTCTATAAAATACACAAATATTTCACAAACCCTAGGAGTCAACAAAACACAGTTCTAGCCGCCGCAAGTTCCAGAACCACAAGATCCAATCTAGAGCCCTATTCCGCCACCTTGCCGGAGGGGAACACGATCACGAAGGGGTTCATCATCCTCATTGGTGCTCCTCCGATGACGCGTGAGTAGTTCACCATAGACCTACGGGTCCATAGGCAGTAGCTAGATGGCTTCTTCTCTCTTTTTGATTCTCAATACAATGTACTCCTTGATGTTCTTGGAGATCTATTTGATGTAATGACTTTTTGTGGTGTGTTTGTTGGGATCCGATGAACTGCGAGTTTATGATCATATCTATCTATGAATATTATTTGAGTCTTCTTTGATCTCTTATATGCATGATTGTTATAGCCTCATATTTCTTCTCTGAATCTTTGGTTTAGTTAGGCCAACTAGACTGATTTTTCTTGCCATGGGAAGAGGTGCTTTGTGATGGGTTCGATCTTGCGGTGTCCTCACCTAGTGATAGAAGGGGTACCGAGGCACGCATGTATCATTGCTATTAAGGATAAAAAGATGGGGTCTATTCCTACATGAATAGACACTACAAAAAAATACACTTCCATGATGATACGTGTTTGTCACAGTAGGTCACGTTTTTTGTCATGCATGTACATCCATGACGATTTTATGACAGAATCAAGATAGCCATACCTGTGCTGTCGTAGAAGTGTTCCATGACATTACAAAAATTATCATCATGGAATTGTCCACTTCCATGACGATAAATCGCGCGTCATAGAAGTGCTTTCGTCAAGGGTAACCGACATGTGGCATCCACCGTAACGGGTCGCCGTTAAGCTATCGGGTTCCGGTTTGGATCCGATAACCCGTTAACAGCCCAGACCTATGGCGATTTTCCATGTGTAAAATTCTCATTCGCCGACGATCCACGTGTCAGCTCAGCGTTGGGACACATGTCAATCGTCCATTGGACAAGAGTCGCCAATGAAACGTTGACATGTGGGACGGCCCAATAGAGGCCCATATGGGTTTAAAAGCCGGCCCAGGAATAGGCCCACAAGATTTCGTCAGATCTAATGGGCCGGCCCGTTAACAGCCTAACATTTTCTGGACCAAATTATGGCCCACATCAGATACGGCCCGTTAAAGGACTGCAATATTCTGGGCCAGTTTACGGCCCATATCAGATCCGACCCGTTAATAGCCTGCAATAGTTTGGGCCAAATTACGGTCCATATCTGATCCGGCCTGTTAACTGACTTTCATATGTTGGGCCAAATTACGGCCCATAATAGATACATCTCTTTAACAGCTACTGTGCCATCGGGCCCATTGGGGGCCTGATTTGCTCTTCAGCCTCTTAATGGCCCGTTTAACAGTTCTGCCCGATATTAGTTTCTGCCTCTCAGCGGCCCTATCTACATATGGGCCTCTTTCGGCCCGGTTTCACTTTCAGCCATTTAAAGGACCGAGTTGCACCTGGGCCTAATTCTGGTCCGTAGTTACTTTCGGCCTCTTAACGGCCCGTAGTCTTCGTGGATACATTCTAGCCCAAACTAACCACGACCCGTTAAAGGCCCTTGATAGTGTTGGGCCTAATTTTGGCCCGTTATACATACGGCCTGCTTCCAGCCCGTCATGTACTTGGGTCAGCCAAGGCCCAAAAACATTTCAGCCTGTTAATGGCCGTCATACAAATGGGCCAAAAATGGGCCGATGTATATTACAGCCTACTGTCGGCCCGTGATTTGTTCGCCACAATTAAGGATCAATCTAGATCTCAACCTGTTAAATGCCTATTTAATTTTCTGGCCCAATTAAGGCAAGTGGTTTACTCGGCCTTTTAAAGGCCCGAAACTAATAGTGGCCCAGATTAAGTCTAGACCTAACTAATGGCCCAAGATGATTATAGGCCCATGGTTCGGCCCGTTCTAGCGATTGGCGACCGGCCAGTTTTAGTACCAAAATTATTTTTTTATAAACCTAACCTATTGGCTCATTGCGCTCTGATTGAAGAATTACGACCTTTTCTCAGAGCGACGACAGCATGAATAGCAAATAAATTACAGCATCATGACAAAGAATAAACCTAGACTATACAACAAAGAAATTACAGCATATTACATCCCCTGGGCATCAAAGTTCGCCGCCAGTGATAGTAAAGGGCAACCAGACAGCAGATTCCATAAACTAGGCAGGTTGCCACCAGTGGAACTAAACAGGCCAACAAAATAATAGACAGAACTGACAGCACTTCAACACAGTTCAAGAAAGGTTAGCCCGGCCCAGGAGCTGCAGCGCAAGCAGCTTAGCAACCTGATGAGACTGCGCTTGTTTGACGCTTATATCCACCAACTCAAGCTGCATAGCATTAATAGACTTCATGTACTTATGGTTAATCTTGCATAGAGATTGGAGTTCCAGTCGGATTTGAGCGGAAGCATGTCTTTCTGCTTGAATTTCAGACTGAAGAAGTCGAACAGATTCAGGCGACGACTTCATCGAGCTTGTGTCACTGAGTAAGTTCGACACTACATCAAGACATGACTTTGGGGTTGTATCGCTACCCTCAAGATGTGTTGCCTTCTTCTCTGGAATATATGTTAGAGGGACAAACAATGGGTTCATCTCACTATCATTGTGGCAGTTCTTCCTAGCATCAGTGCTATCACCCTGAAAGAGAAACAAGTAGGTAGATAAGAGGTTTTGCACGTATAAGAATCAGCGCTATCAATTCATCTCATTTCTTTGTCAGAAATAAAGAGACATGGTTTAAAATAGCATTAACATAATAGGCATTGTTCATAGTTAAGACGACAGGAAATGGCATTGTGCAGGAGCGGCCAGCTTCACCATACCACTGGATTACAGATCAAGAACACAAGCATACATGTAGTGCTAAACAATGTATAAGCATGAATGGTGAGTGTACTGTCAATTTATACCATTTCAGATTGGTAAATAAAGAGACATGATTTAAATAACATTAATATAATATGGCATTGTTCATAGTTGAGACATAGCAGGATATGACATTGTGCTGGAGTTGGTAGTTTCACCATAGCACTGGATTACAGATCAAGAACACAAGCATACACGCAATGCTAAAGAAGATAACTTGCTATGTTTAGTTAAATTTACATGGTATGAATAAGGAACTAGGTTGTACAACTAAAGACTGAAATTGAGAAGGACAAACTTATGTTTATGTACTTCTTCGTTATAAACTTTGAACAAGCAATTTGATGCAGACGACAAAAATAAATAGCATTTGCACTCATAGCTATCCAAATAAACACAACAAAGTTTGAAGGCTCGAGGAGGACAAACTTACATTAGTAGTGAAGACCGGCTCTATAAAGCCCTTGTCCATATTGATGGGGTGGGGGCAATTCAAGAAGTTTACCGCACACTCTCCTTCAAGAGCATTGCCTTTATTCTACATTTTGTTAAGAGTAAATATAGGAACAAATGGCGATTATTTAACCTAAGATGCAGAGTACAAATGTAAATACAACATACAGGCAAAAGGCACTGACAAGAGCAATGCAGAGCTAAACTTGTTCAGTAGCATTGGTTTTATTCAATATTTTGGCAAGAGTAAATGTAGATCTGATGTGTAGAAAATGGAGGGCAAGGGAATATAAGCTGCAAAGTGTACATGAAGAACTAGCTGACAATATAAGTACAGTGATGAAGGACAACAGATACTTACAAGAACATTGGGTTTATAAGCATTGGGTTTATTCTACATTAATGTAAGCATTAATATAGATCTGATAATTTGGAGCAAACAGTGGATAAGCAAGCAATAATGCACAATGATGTCACATAATCCACCAGGTATGAATGTAAGTACAGTGATAGGACAATAGGTACTCAAAAGAGCAAAGCAGCGACCAACATAGTTGTGATATCCTAGGTTTTGCGGCGCTGGTTCTATCACCAATATAAGTGGGGTGCTATCTGATTTCTCCAGTAGCACCACCTTTTTCAAGGACTTTGCTTGTACTCCTTCAGGTTCTGCAATCACCCTCTTCCTTTTGGATGTCTAAAACACAAGAACAACATTTGAATGGAAAAACATGGTATGACGACAAATGGAATAGGTATTGATAATGGATGGGCATGGCATCTTCACATATATCTTGAGTAAACTAAGCAGAGGGCGGTGCAATGAAGCAAAAGAAATGCAAGACACCTTATGCAAGATACGTGCAACCAATAAAACCTTGCCAAATTAGAACAGGCACCTTATTGGGTGAACAGGATAGGTCATCTGCCTTTGACTCCTTGAGCTCAGAATAGTCATTAGGATCATATTCTGAATACGAATCTATAGGTCGGGAGCATGTGGGTTTCATTGCATCCACAATGGACCTCAATCCCTTGATGCCAAGTTTGTTACCCATTGAACTGTTCCGCAATGTTCTTCTGATGTGCGCATTCTTATATTCATTGTGATTACGTACAATATCTGAGAAGCATGAAAACATAAATAGTAGTGCGATTATCTTTGTAATGCAGAGGATATTCTAATATAATAGGGGCTCCCTGTAAACCCTTGTGTGCTATCACTGGATTCTGATGAGAGAGCCCATGTGTGCTGTAATATGGTGAGTAGATTAATATAATCTAGCACAACTACACAAAAAATAGGCTCCCTGTTGGGAGCTCCAGATGTAAGGATAGTTGGCAGATGATAGGTTCATAATATACCGTATAGAAAGTTTATTGCCAAACCATGATAACGAGAGCACACAGCCACTAGGCAGATCATAGTGTAGATAAAAGGGGTACACCATAACCACCATAAATAAATCGGGAAAGCGGAACTGGCTGGAAAATACAGGGTTTTGTCGCTACTAATATGCAGCCTGTCGATCACCTACAGGCCAGCTCTATTCATCTGAAGGCGCACTACTGTTACTATCAGTCTAGTCTATCAAAGACCGCGCGGCTACCACCATTTCCAGGATATTATGGCAGACCAACTCGAAGTGCGAAATCATGTAGCTGAAGCGGCCCAATAGAGCTGTCGACTGCAGATGTCCCTGCTCCCCTTCCTGACAAGGAACATACTATACTTACTAAAGAAGAACAGAAGAGGAACATGTTAAAGAATAGAAGGGGAAGCATATTATTGAGATTCCCCTTCTTTCTATACAATGTTGGTTGCCCACCCATGATGAATCAGAGTGCACAAAGAAATGCCATTCCATGATGTCTCTCTATATGTGGCCACATGCATTTGGAAACTCAAGTGGGAGCATTAGCTAACCAATTAAATGTGTGTCTATTAGCTAATGTCTGTATCATATCACATTCGTATTTGAAGAAGCTTAGGACGTATGATTGGTGTGTTATTTAGCTTTACACGGTGGATAACTACTAGTAGGACACAAAGCACCTAAGCAGATCATAGTGTAGATATAATGGGAAAACCCTAAGCATCAGGAGTAAAATGAGGAAAGTGGAACTTGCTAGAAAATATGTGCTAGTATTGCCGGTATGGCTAGAAAGGCTTCGGATACCAGCTCTCTACAACTGAAGGTGCGGTACTGTTACTATCAGTCTAACTCTCAAAGGCAACACATACGACCGAATACGAAGAGTTGAAAGCATCCATGACAAGCGACATAAAGACCAACACGAAGAGTTGAAAGCGTCCATGACAAGCGACCAAATAGACCTGTACACTGCAAATGTCCCTGCTCCTCTTCACTACAAAGAACATACTGTACAACTATTATACTCCCTCCATTCCTAAATACAAGTCTTTGTAGAGATTCCACTATGGATCACATACGGATGTATATAGATACATTTTAGAGTGTAGATTCACTCATTTTGCTCCGTATGTAGTCCATGGTGGAATCTCTACAAAGACTTATATTTAGGTATGGTGAGAGTAATTAAAAAAGAAGAACAGAAGAGGAGCATGCTAAAGAAGAGCAAGCAGATTTTGGATAATAAAATGTTGGTTGGCCACACATGATGAACCAGAGTGCATAGAGAACGCAACTCCCTACTGTCCCTCGATATGTGGTGCATGTGCTTTTCGAAAGTAAAGTAGGAACATTAGCTGACCAATTAAACATTCTCTGTTTTAGTACATGTCAACATCATATCAGATTCGTATTTGAGCAACTAAGTTTGGAATTATGAGTGGCATGTTGTTTAGCTTGATGGGTTGAGGAGCACTGCTTGCACGTATGTCTCGAAGCACCTACGATGGTGGTACTGAATATATGGGAATGTCTACATGCAAGTTGCCTGACTTTCGTCATTTGGGTCAGTCGACCATTTCAGGCGGTTGGATGAAGATCCTACGTCTCCTAACCCTTCTTCTTCATCGCCTCTTATTCTTCCCCTAAAGACCACCGCATGGGCCGCCGGCCGAACCACCGGCCCCCACCCTCCCCTGAATCGCACACCACCTCCGGTATTCCGCCACCCCCGGCCATCCCTCTAGCTAACCCCACCCCCCACCCACGTCGAGTTTTGCCTCCGGCGAGGCCCCACCATAGCCCGACAATAGCCCCCCCACAACCACTGTCCCCACCCTAAACCCTAAGATAGATAATGGGGCAGCCCTCCGGCGAGCGCCTTCCTTCCCTCTGGCGAACTCCCAAAAATGGACTGACCCCAATTTGAAATTCAGTCGACTGTCATTTAAGCTAATGTGGAATATAAAAGGGGAAAACCATAAGCATTGCGAGTATAGTGGTGAGCGTGCCTTGGTGGATCTGAAGGTGCAAACCGGACAAAGGCAACTTCGCAACCAATGTTTGGTTTCAACTAACAAGTAAGATTCTAAGTGATGGACAAGAAATCACAGTAAAGCAGTGGCGATCTATTTTCTTGCTGAGATAAATAACTTGAGCAGGTACGAAAGAGTACCGCCTCTGGTGTGGCACCGTGTAAGCATCTGCTGAGGCGTTGAGGGTGCTGCGGTAGTGATGGTTGTCAATGGCGTGGAAGCAGATCTAGGAGGGCAGACGGTGGCGGCGAGGGAAATATCCCGACGTGGTGGACGAGACGGTCGTACGACCTCGGCAAGGTCGACGACGGCGCGGATGAAGCGAGAGGACGCGATGCAAGGATCCTGGTCCAAAGCCGTGGATGAGAGAGGTCGATCTCTTGTAATGGACGACAGCATCGGGGTATCCGCTTCGGCATGGTGGAGGAGGACAGCGGTGGATGGGGTTGCGGACAGAGGAGACTGCGGTGGAGAGGGTGTTTTGGCGCCCATGGGGTATGAATGGGGAAATGGAGGGAGAGAGGTAGGGGGAACCATGTCTTCAGGGCGCGCTTGTCTCAAGTGCGACGAAATTTACAAACTTAGCCCCCGTTTAAAATTTCCTATATCACAGCAATATTAGTCGGTTGGGGATATGTGACACCCTGATTTTGGCAACTTTTTCTTTTCAAACCTTTCTTGGCTTTATTTGAAATTTGAATGGTTTCTAAACCTTTTCATTTGGTCTTGGAAACTTCTGAATCTTTTCCAAGTAATCCAAAGCCTCATCACCTTGCCAAGTACCTCTATGACCCAAATCCCTATTTAAATCTTTTCCAATAACTCATTTTCTTTATTTGGGAATTTAGGTCATCACTATGGGTTGTGAAGCAACCTATAGTTTGGATGGCCAGAAAATTCTCAAATAATTCTCTAAAATTCCTTGGATCATATCTTGTCACAATATCCAAAAATATTTCATGGCCTAGTTCAAAAAATTCAGCAAAACAATTCAGTTTTGTTCCTGGACAGTCTGAACCCTTGTGAAGGAAGTGCATGCTAGGTTTATCCAAATGCTCTGAAATTTTTGTGGCATGAGGACAACTACAAATGACTTCCCTCCACCAAGTTTCAGCCTCAGGAGACCATCCAAGTGAGAGGTACTTCAACATTTAGTTTCTAGACCAGAATTGTACGTTACACATGAACTGCATTCAAACCTCAACCAAACCTCCTCAAACTTCACCAGTTTGGAGTCCTTCCAACAAGGATCACTCCAGACAATCTTTTTGGCTCCATCCGTAGCTCTGCACCTCTCCAGATCCCTCTCTAGTTCACTATCAGAAACTGTTGTTGATCCTACCCTTCATCTCAGACAGAACCAAGCCAAACCATGGGTGCAGATGAAGTGAATGAATGAGGGTCGACATGTTGGACAGGTTTTGCCAGGCTTGTGTGGCCTCCTGGTGGCAAGCACCGTGGTGAGCACGGCTATGGCATGTCAGTCGCCGTGCTCTGGACGCCGCCAGGCTCGGGTCGTGTCGGAGCGGGACGCCCGCGTAGCCGTACCGTGTCCGAGCATGCCGACATCGTCCCAAGTTGCCATGCAGCCCTTCCCAACCCTTCACCCTCGCCGGAGAAGCTCTCGGCGGCCGCCACGCCCGCGAGCACTGTGCCGCCCGTGCGGCCACAGTTGCGGCGCTGCTCGTCTTCTTCTCCCCGAGCCATCTCATCGCGCATTCAATGCCGCTGCTCTCTGCCATCTTCTCACTGCTAGCAGCCAGCCAGCGAGGCGTCCTTCCACCGATGACATGTCCCGCTTCCCGCCGTGTCCAGAGAGATCGCCGCACCCCTCCTCCAGGCTATAAATAGCCATGCCCGGCCTCGCTGAGCTCTTCACCCCTCTCCCTCTCTCTCAAATCGACTCCCAACAGCAAGAGCCAAGGCCGACAGGCCCTCTGGCCTCGAGCTCCGCCGGAGTTCCTCCGCCGCCCTCTCTCAGCCGACAGCCACCACCACTCCTTCCCCGCCTCGCCTGAGACCACCGTAGCACTCAACAAGTTCCACTGATCCTCCTAGAACTCTCACCTAGTCATTTTGCTGCTCAATCGAGCCTCTCCGTCGATCACCGAAGCGCCCGTCCGCCGGAGAAGAAGGGGGCTGCGCCGTCCGGCCATCTCTGGAGGAGCTACGGGTACGAGGAGGACCGTCGTTGAGTGCCCATTCAATCCCCATTGTCTCCCCGCCCAACTGTCGTTTCTATCGCCGGCAAGCAGCACCGGTGAGCCACCCCTCTCTCTGCTTCTCGCTCTCTTTCTGTTTAAATCGAGCCGGCCCCACCTGTCAACGACCGCAGCTATGTGCGTGAAGGGGTAAGTGGAGACGCCCGCGAGGTTTACGCCTTCGACGTAGCCCTCCACTGGTTTTTCTGGTTTTTCCAATTTCATTTATTTAAATAGTTTTGACCAGCATATTTGACCACTAATAACTTTTTATTAAAAGGTCCAAATCACCTGATTCTTTTTGCATTGTGTTGGTATTAAACTCCTTTATTTTCTAACCAAGTTTGGCATTTTTCCAATACTCACAGAATTGTTGGTGAATAAAAAGGCTTTATGTGACATTTTTGCTTTTGCCATTTAAAAATGTTTTCAGAAGGAGATTCTTGTGGATTTGAAGACCAGGAGTATTTGAACAACCCAACTGATCAAGGCAAGCCAGGACATCCATATTATGAAGCATTTCATAGCATTGAATAATTCATATTCATTTCTTGCATTTAATTAACATAGATAATTCAAGTGAAGTATTTAAATGCCTATTGTTGACAACTTAAATTGATATGATGAATGACCATGATTGCTAAGTGAAACTTAGTTGGTTGATCAAGAGTCACCTGTCCGGGCTTACCCGTGCAGCCACATTTGCCGGTATGGGACAGCCTTGACTTGGTCTGGCTCCATGCTCTTTCACCGGTACCTCCAGACAGGGAGGGTTATGCGTGCATGCTGCCCTGATCAGGCAGACGGTGATAACCCTGTGAGCCCAGTTGAGTTTTGTGCCGGCGTCCCCGTTTGGGACAGTTTAGTTAGGCCACGACGGTGGCAGGTGTCACGAGGTGACACGGGGCCACCCAAGGCTTGACTCCGAGGGAGTGTGATTGCCGGTGGTACGATGGGAGAGTCACGAGTCAGGCGGGTTTCGTTGGAGCAACGCTGGTCCACCCGAATTGGATCATGAGGTCAGGTGCTCCATGGTGTGGGTAAAGTGCGCAACCTCTGCAGAGTGTAAAACCTATTCGAATAGCCGCGTCCACGGTATTGGACAGCCCGTCCAGACCTCTCTAGGTGATCAACCGTAATAACCATAGTAATGATGGAAGTACTTGCCTTATGAGCGGAAGTACTCGTTGGCATCGAGTATTCAGAGGTTTGTGAAACAACCCAAATATGAGTAAGTTAATAACAGTAAGTGAATCATTTAAGACTTCACATGTTGATTGCCATGCTATTATTTGCTGCATACTTGGTTGTCATGTGCTTGCGAGTAAATTCAAAGTACTCACCTGGCGTATCAAGCCAGATGCAGGAGAAGACTAAGACGGAGGTCTTGAAGGTTTGTGTTGCGATGACTAGGATGTGTCCTCAGCAGTGTCCCTGTGGATGGAGTTACTATCATGTTCCGCTATGCAGTAGTCTTCCGCTGTAGTATCCCGCAGTAATACCGAGGCCCTGATATGTTAGATAAATAATGTAGATATTGTCATAGCACTAGATGTGCTTTTGGCCTCGATGATCATGTAATATATAAGCTTGTACTCGACTATTATCAATAAAAGTTCAGCTATGTTCTGTTCCAAGTTGTTGTTTGTTTCCAGAAGACATGATCTCTGGGTTGGAAACACTGGTATACCGGTTCTCATAGCCGGGGTGCCACAACGCTAGGTATCAGAGCCGTGCTGACTGGAGGACACCCTAGGTAACCCACGCTAGGACTGCGATTAGCATAGAACTTTGAGTGTGCATCCTGCTTGTTGCATTTGATTGTTGCATGCCATGCCTCATGCATCATAATTCATTATGTCACTAACCCTTGGCATTGTGAGTGTAGATGGCACCAGTTCCATATCACTTTCATCATGAGCCAGAACCCTACACTTTTCCAACTTTGCTTCGTAGCGTCTGGCTTCCGCTGTATCCCAACAGTGATGACCTGGTGTACCAGGTGTTTCGGGAGCAGTTGGGTGAGTCAGTATATGAGTACCATGCAGTGGCTTACCTGACCGCGACTTCGGATATTGGAAGCTCTTCTCGCTCTTCCAAGGGCGGAGTGGCTTCTACTCCGGAGCTGGTGATCCAGTTTGCTGCCATGGAGGCTATTACTGACTTGCGCTTCCACGAGGCCGAGATGCAGACCCATCCAGGTTTCTTCCACTATCCCACCCTATCGCCTACGATAGGGCGAGTCCTTTTCTCACCTGTTGACCTGGCAAGTGATCGTGCGGCTGGTGTTTTGTCTCACTACCTGAACGCCAATTACCGTATGATCATTGCCTTGGCTGAGGAGATGTGTCGTGTTCAGGGGGCACTTGCAGTAGTGACTCCAGCACCTCCTCCTCCCATAGTTCCACCTAGGTATCCACCACCAGTTCCACCTCCGCGTGTGCTTGATACCCCTTCCGACCCTAGCTGAGTGGGCCTCACTCTTAGCCACTCCTGCTCCGCCGATGCTGAGGTGACGTGCTCTTTCTCCCGCAGAAGGAGACCCGTCTCAACAGCGACATCGCGTCTCCTTTGACCCGGTGACTCACATCATCATTTCTGATTCTGACTTAGGATCTGACGAAGAGGACTCTTCAGATGGGCAGTGTTCGTGTCACCAACGCTACTAGACTGGAGCTTGAGTAGTAATGCATGCATCTTTGCATATGTCAACTGCCGTATGAGCAGTCTAGCCATGATATCCCCCTACTAGCTTGCCATGTATGATGTTGGGTTATCTTGTATAATTATGTTGTTCTCTTTATTTGCCTTTTTCATAAATTTTCTCTGGTGTCATATTATTGTATTTCTCCTTATGGATGTTGCTCATTGATTCAGTATTTGCCATGGGAACAAAAATTATGATGAAGAAAGGAAGTAGCAGTCAAGGCGGCGATGGAAACCCCGCCCGTCGCTCCGCCAGGCAGGCAGGGCAACCGCCCGAAGACTTACCACCACCACCACCTCAAGCACCAACCACAGATCAGATAATGAGAATGTTTGAGGAAAAGAGAAACCAAGACCTCATGGAATTTCTCAACAGTATGCATACAATAGTAGGTCAGAACAATGGCAATGGGGTGCATTCCAAACTGTCTGACTTCCAGCGCACAAAACCACCCAGCTTTGGTCAGGCTGTGGATCCTATTGAGGCTGATGACTGGTTAAGAACCATGGAAAAGAAATTGGACATCGCTCATTGTGAAGAAGCAGATAAAGTCCCATTTTTCACCCATTATCTTGAAGGCCCGGCAGCCATATGGTGGGACAACACCAAGTTAATGTGGCCTGCTGGAGAAGAGATTTCCTGGGAGAAATTCAAAGAGCTGTTTCGCAAGTATCATATCCCCACGGGTATCATGAAAGTGAAGCAGAGAGAATTCTTGGCCCTCGCACAAGGAAACATGTCTGTGGGAGAATACCTAAACAGGTTCAACAACTTGGCCCGGTACTCTCCTCATGATGTGGCTACCGAAGAGAGGAAAATAGACCGGTTCCTCGGAGGACTTAACCACGCCCTTCAATGTCAGCTATGCATGTTGGACTTCCCCGATTTCTAGACCTTGGTGGATAAGGCCTTCATCGCCAAACGAGAACACAAGTCTGGGAATGATGATCGTCAGAGGAAGTTCGAGCCCAAGAAGGACAACAGGGAGCCATATGCGCAAAAGCTGCGCAGTTGGCAGTCAGTGTCATCTGAGAACAAACCTGTGTGGAACAATGGTGGCAACAACAGCAAGCCAGGCAACCAGAGCAAGACCTTCGGCAAGAAGCCAGTCATAGAGGACTGCCGCCGCAACAACACCTGTTTCACTTGTGGCCAGAGTGGACACTACACCAAGCAGTGCCCTACTAATAACGGGAAGCAATCAGCTGACCACAAGCCACAAGTCAATTACCTTGGACGCCGCCCCAACCATAACTTCAGCCACGGATGCGTCCACCACATCTCTGCCGAAGAAGTTTGCGAAGCTCCAGACATTGTCCTTGGTATGTTTTCTGTCAATAACATACCTGCAGTAATTTTATTTGATTCTAGGGCTTCCCACTCGTTTATTTCGCGAAGTTTTGCCACCTTGCACAAATTTTCTCCTTCACTTTTGGACAAAATTATGGTGGTACAATCCCCTGGCTCTATGCTCAGAACAAATATAATATACAAGGGTCTGGAAATCTCAATCCATGGAGTTAAATTCCCAGCTACCCTTGTTGCCATTGAATCCCCAGGACTGGACATAATACTGGGGATGGACTGGTTGGCACCGCACCAAGTGTGTATCAACTGCGCCACTAGAATGGTGACATTGGTGAACCCCACTGGACAAACCATCCAATTTCTGGCCAGCAGAATGATAACAAGAAAGGGCACGGCATACCAGACCACTGTTACAGATATGAACTTGATCCCGGTAGTCTGCGAGTTCCCGGATGTGTTCCCTGAAGAATTACCAGGGATGCCGCCCGACCGAGAATTGGAGTTCGCCATTGAAGTAATTCCTGGTACAGCTCCAATATACAAAAAATATTATCGTATGCCAGGCCCAGAGCTGGCAGAGCTAAAGAAGCAGTTAGACGAGTTGCTACATAAATGATACATTCGTCCAAGCATCTCGCCATGGGGGTCACCAGTATTATTTGTCAAGAAGAAGGATGGAAGTCTACGAATGTGCGTAGACTATCGCCAGCTTAACGAGGTCACTATCAAGAACAAGTACCCACTCCCTCGAATTGATGACTTATTCGACCAGTTGAATGGAGCACGGGTATTCTCTAAGATCGACCTCAGAACGGGATATCATCAACTGAAAATCCGAAAGGAGGATATCCCCAAGACAGCGTTCACCACTCGATATGGACTATATGAATTTACAGTTATGGTGTTTGGATTGACCAACGCTCCACCCTACTTCATGAGTATGATGAACAAAGTCTTCATGGACTTTCTGGACAAGTTTGTAGTGGTGTTCATTGACGACATACTGATATATTCTAAGGATGAAGAGGAGCATAAGCAACATCTCAGAGCTGTTTTTGAAAGGTTGAGAACCCATCGCTTATATGCCAAGTTCAGTAAGTGCGAATTTTGGCTGAAAGAGGTGGGATTCCTTGGACATATTCTGTCAGAAAAAGGAATAGTTGTTGATCCCAGTAATGTTACTGCGGTCTTGAACTGGAAGACACCAGCCACGGTGACCGAAGTCCGTAGTTTCCTAGGCTTGGCAGGCTACTACCGTCACTTCATTGAAGGCTTTTCTAAGATAGCCAAGCCACTGACGGAATTGTTGAAAAAGTACCAAAGGTTTATCTGGACAGCCGAGTGCGACAGCAGTTTCCAGGAGTTAAAGACGAGGCTAACCACAGCCCCTGTCTTTGTCCTCCCAGACATTCACAAGAGTTTCGACATATATTGCAATGCATCCAGGCGTGGAATTGGATGCGTGCTAATGCAAGAGGGGAAGGTTGTAGCTTATGCATCACGACAGCTAGGACCTCATGAGATAAACTATCCCACACATGACTTGGAGCTAGCTGCTGTGGTTCATGCCCTGAAGATTTGGAGGCATTATCTTATTGGACAACGATGTGAAATATACACCGACCATAAGAGTCTCAAGTATATTTTCACTCAACCCAACCTGAACCTCAGGCAGCGAAGATGGCTTGAGCTAGTCAAGGACTATGATGTTGGAATAAACTATCATCCAGGGAAAGCAAATGTGGTCGCTGACGCCCTGAGCAGGAAACAAACTGCTGTGAATGCACTAGTTGAGGGTATGCATCTGAGCTTACAAGAAGAGTTTGTCAAGCTCAATATGGTGCTATGCGGCCCAATGACCCCGGACACGTTGGAAATTACTCCAACCCTCATGGAGGAAATCCAGAAAGCACAGAAGTCAGATGAAGAAATTTGGGAGATCAAGGAGTTAATTCAGCAAGGGAAGGCCAAGTCCTTCCGTGCAGATGAACAGGGTACCGTGTGGTTTGAGAAACGAATTTGTGTACCGGATCAGAACAACTTGAGGCACCAAATACTCAAGGAAGCACATGAGTCCGCATATTCGATCCACCCAGGAGGTACCAAGATGTATCAGGACTTGAGAGAAACTTTTTGGTGGTCTGGAATGCGGAAAGATATAGCATACTATGTCGCCTGCTGTGACATTTGCAACAAGGTCAAAGCAGAGCATCAGAAACCCGCTGGGCTACTGCAACCTTTACCGGTGCCCCAGTGGAAGTGGGATGACATATGTATGGATTTTATTGTGGGACTGCCCAAGTCCATGAGAGGCAATGATGCTATTTGGGTCATTGTAGACATACTCACTAAGGTGCCTCACTTTATCCCAGTAAAGACCACTTTCAATGCAAATCAGTTGGCACATCTCTACATGTCCCGGATAGTCAGTCTGCACGCAGTACCCAAGTCTATCACTTCAGATAGGGTTTCCCTATTTACCTCAGCATTCTGGCTACGGCTACATCAAGCTTTGGGAACCATGCTGAAACACAGCACAGCGTACCATCCGCAGACGGATGGACAGACCGAGCGAGTGAACCAAATATTAGAGGATATGCTTCGGTCATGTGCTCTCTCCCATGGACCCAAATGGGTGGATAGTTTGCTGTACGCTAAATTCTCCTACAACAACAGCTATCAGGCAAGTCTCAAGATGTCGCCTTTTGAGGCATTGTACGGACGGAAGTGCCGCACACCGCTGAATTGGTCCCAAACAGGAGATAGTCACATCTTTGGCACGGACTTGATGCTCGAGGCTGAGAGGCAAGTCAAGGATATTCAGGAATGTCTTCGAGCATCCAAGTCCCGACAGAAGAGTTATTACGACCCAAAGCACCGAGAAGTAACTTTCGAGCCTGGAGACTATGCCTACTTGCGAGTAACCCCTATGAGGGGAGTAAAGAGGTTTGGCACCCGGGGAAAGTTGGCCCCAAGATACATCGGTCCCTTTCCAGTGATTGCTAGGAAGGGCAGAGTCGCATATCAGTTGAAATTGGCACCAGCATTGTTAGACGTTCATGATGTCTTTCACATCTCACAGTTAAGGAAATGCATTGCACCCCCAGCCAAGCAAGCGGATATGAGTGAATTAGAATTGGCTAAGGATATAACTTATGAAGAGAAACCTATCAAGATTTTGGATGTGATGGAAAGAACCACTAGGAGTAAGGTGATAAGATTTTATAGGGTGCTGTGGGAGCACCACACCGAGGAAGAGGCCACTTGGGAAAGAGAAGATTTTCTAAGACCCGCATATCCATATTTGTTCCCTGAGCAACCGAATCTCAAGGACGAGATTCATCCTAAGGGGGGTAGGTTTGTGACACCCTGATTTTGGCAACTTTTTTCTTTTCAAACCTTTCTTGGCTTTATTTGAAATTTGAATGGTTTCTGAACCTTTTCATTTGGTCTTGGAAACTTTTGAATCTTTTCCAAGTAATCCAAAGCCTCATCACCTTGCCAAAACCCTGCCAAGTACCTCTAGGACCCAAATCCCTATTTAAATCTTTTCCAATAACTCATTTTCTTTATTTGGGAATTTAGGTCATAACTATGGGTTGTCAAGCAGCCTATAGTTTGGATGGCCAGAAAATTCTCAAATAATTGTCTAAAATTCGTTGGGTCATATCTGTAACACCCTGGTTTTCGCTCCCTGTTTTTTTCCTTTGCGGATTTGACTCCCGTCTTTTTCTCGGTGTTATCGGATTTCTCTAGCTCTTGGGAATATGAAAATGGTCATATAGCCTTGCCTTTCCTATCCAACCGGAGATTCTCTCCAGACCAACCTTGCCACCCGAGACATATTCTCCGGACTTTGCCGCCGAAACCCTACCTTCCGAGTTGCCGGAAGGGAAACCCTGATCTTTCCCGTTACAAAGGAACCCCAATTTCCTTTGATCTTTTGCCTCCCAAACTCTCCCCAGTGATCATCCTTCATCTATAAACCCTGGATATGCAAAAATATTGCCAAGTCATTTGCAATATTTTTCATTTATAATTAATTCCTTTTTCTGCCAGTTAAAGGAATTAAATCCAGGAAAATATCTATCCATCTCCAAAGTTCATAAAAACTTGTGGAGATATTCTTTGTGATCATATTGAGCTCCCATAAAAATATTGGCCATAATTAAATAAGGGAAATAGCATTTTCCTATTTAAAGCCAATATTGCATTTTGGGCACTTTCTAAAGGAACTACCATTTTGGTAGCAAGGAAAAATCCCAAATAAATTGTGGAGCTTCTCCTATCCATATCTTCACCATTTCCATAAAAGTCCAAGTCCCATGGTTCAAAGTTTGAGCACAGCATCCATTTGCAAATTCTATTCAGATTTTCAGGTTGCAAAGGAAATGCTTGAACCCTTGATCTATTTGAGCTAAAAAATTTCATGGTGGTTATCATTGACAAATCACTCATGGAAAAAAATCAGCTCAATTCATCTATCCATTCATCCACAGCAATTTTCTGAAGTTTCTGTCCAAACTGAAGTTCTGTGAAGGAAGTACCACTTTGGCATTTCCAAATGAGTTGAAATTTTACCAGCATCTTAATATGTTCAAATAATCACCCTCCACCAAAATTCAACTCATTTCACTCAACCATTTGAGCACAGCTTCAAAATCCCTTTTTTGGACCAGATTTCGCATTAAAAAGGAAGTGCATTCAAATCTTGTCCAAATGACTTCAAATTTTGTCAGCATATAGTCCTTCCTACCTTATGTCAGTTTGACAAAGATCCGACTCCATTGCTTCATCCATTTCTTCACAAAAGCCCACCAAAGTTTGCTGTTAAAATCATTTTCTGCAAGGTTCACTCATCGCAGAGCTCCCTAGATGGTTCCAGCCACTGCTATCCTTTGTTTGAGCAGTGAGCCATCTCGTTGACATGATCTAACAGCCAGGAAAGGGCCAGAACATGTGGCACACGTGGTGACCACGCCGTGGCCATGAAGAAAAGGCGCTCTGCGCCTCTGTCAGCTCCGGGCCGTCGCCTCCGGCCAGACTCCGCTTGTCGGAGCATGTCTAGTGGATCCGCAGCGTCCACATGCCCCTCTCCAGCACCTTCTCCACTCCTCTCCCTTCTTCCCCATGCCACGGCAGCCTCGCCGGGGCTCTGTACCATCCGTGACCGCCGTCGCTTTCCCTTCCCGCCATCGCATCGCCTTGAATGACGTTAAGTCGGCCGCTCCGCGACACCAGCAAGGCTCCAGCCATGTCACCCGCAGCCTCTAGACGCCGGCCAGCTCGACACGGTGGCCGTGCCTATCCACTGGCTCGGCCGGGCTATAAATAGCCCAAGCCCAAGCCTCCCGAGCATCACCAACACCCGCAGCATCTCCCTTTCACTCCACAACTCCTCCCCGGCCCCTCCATTTCTTCCCGGAGCCTCTCCTCGCCTCAATCCGCCGCCATGGCTGCCGCCAGCCATTGCTCAAATCCAAGCCCGTGGCTCATCCCCTCTCCATCTTCGTTGTCCAAGCCCACCCTGGGTGCCCGCAAGTCGCTGCCACCCTCCTCTCCGGTGAGGGAGCCCCGCCAGTGCGGCCCCCACAATGCTCCTCAGCCACCGTGACCCGGCCCATGGAGGCGGCGCTGCAGGCCAACTCCGGCGACCCTGCAACCATCATCGGGCGCGGCAGGAAGTGGGGCATCCGCCCCGGTCGGCAGCTTGGCCTCTCGCGCGGCAGAGCGACGACAACCTTGGCGGCGTGTGCCCTCTATCTCTCCCATCGGGAGGAGGAAGAAGTAGATGGAGGGAGGAGAGAGAAGGTGTTGGGGACCCACCCCTCAGTGTCCAGCAGCCGGGCCCCGCCTCGCCACGTCAGATTAAGTGGAGGCCCCTTTCTCTGAATATGTTTTCAAAGTTGGAAAGCGTATTTCCACTTAATTGCTGCTGAAAGTACGTTTTCTCTTTCAGAAAACGCAATATGCCTGAGTACACTTTCGGTTCTGCTCCCAGGGGCCTGTCTGTGAACATTTTATTTATAGATTGGTCCCTGGACTTCAAACCACTATAACTTTTCGCTCACAACTCCGATTCAGGTGAAACCAACGCTCACTTCTTCGTCTCGTCGAGCCCGTTCCGATGAGGTCACTTTCACAATGTTTGCACATTCTGAAAATGACCATTTTGCCCTTGCTCTAAAACAGCCCCCTTCGAGAGAGAACGGTTTCCAACGATTCTTCCGCGGCTTCACCGCACTTCTTCCCGGAGTATTCATTGGCCCCCAGGCAAGCCGACCATCTGATATATGCCCTAAAACATTGCTCTATGTTATTCTTGTATGTTTAACCTAATAATGATGTCCGTGCTAGAACTTCTTAAATTCCTGTTAGTTTGTATTCATCGTTTACAATGCTTGATCATATTTATTATCACCGCACTAATGACTCATTATGATGTTATACGGAGATATGTTTATGCGGTTGTTACCTCATACATAGTTAACACCAGGTCAAGTTATTCATGACGGGTATACCTGCCGGTTAAATACTTGCTAAAACTGAACATAGTTGGTTGATCTTGAGTCACCTGTCCGGGCTTATTCGTGCAACCACATTTGCCGGTATGGGTCGGCCTTGACATGGTCTGGCTCCGTGCTTTTCCACCTGTACCTCCATGCAAGGAGGGTTATGCGTGCGTGCTACCCTGATCAGGTAGGCGGCGATAATCCTGTGAGCCTAGTTTGGTTGTTTGTACGCGGTCCCTGTTTGGGATAGTTTAGTTTGGCCATGACGGTGGCAGGTGTCACGGGGTGACATAGGGGCCACCCAGGGCTTGACTCCGAGGGAGGATGATTACCGGTGGTACGATGGGAGAGTCATGGGTCAGGCGAGTTTCGTTGGAGCAACGCTGGTCCACCCGAATGGGATCATGAGGTCAGTGCTCCATAGTGTGGGTAAAGTGCGCAACCTCTGTAGAGTGTAAAATCTATTCAAATAGCCGCGTCGACGGTATTGGACAGCCCGTCCAGACCTCACTAGGTGGTCAACTGTAATGATGACAATAATGGTAGAAGAACTTGTCCTGCATAGACATCAGATGTTGTCAGAGATATGGTATGTTAGCCATGGGATGGCTATGGAAGAGATGGTGAGATGACTGAAAGACTTGGATTGGAATTTGGATCGGATTCAGATTGGATCATGAGATTATTCGGAGTATGGATTATTTACTTGATATGCTTTACTTTACTGTATTTTACCTTAATAGTTATCTTGCTGAATAAGCCTGTTATGACCTGATAATTGATGTCGCTAGCTAGTTATGCCATGCCACGATAATTAATGTTACTCTAATAACTAATACATGCTTGAATGCCATGGATTGCATTGCTTGGTGTATATGTTAGTTTGGTTTGCTTGCGAGTACATTCAAAAGTACTCAGCGGCCTTCAATGTGGCCAGGTTCACATAAGGATCCATTGTCCGTCGTCGAGGAGCCGGAGCGTTCGTGGGCTAGGAGAGTAACCCAGTCAGATCCCTGTGGATTGGAGCCGCACCAAGACCTTGCTGCCTTAGATATAACTTTTCCGCTGCCATCACCTCTGTAATATATCTCATGTAAGACTTATATACCCATTAATAGAAATGCCGGTGTTCATGATACTTGTTGTAAAAGTGCATGCCAGAGTGATTTCCTGGGCTGGTATGTGTGGCGACCGTCTGGCTACAGTGGTACTCAGGCGGGGCGCCACAACGGATGGTATCAGAGCAGCCAGGCTAATTGTAGGTTACCCTAGCCAGACTTCATTGCCTCTTGATTAGTAGGAAGCCCAGATGGATATCAGCCATCTTGGCCAATCTGGCACAGCTACTATTGATCATAAGGCAACCCCCTAGGTTTTTGGCTCCATCAGACCCCAACTCTCGTGGCATTTGCCTGCGGTACAAAATGCTCGCACCTGGCAACGACCCGTGAGCCCTGAACCCCCTAGGTAAACCAGATATCCTTACCCTGCTTGCTAGCCATGGCATTTCTCTCCTTAACTCTAGTTTCCTTTGGGAAACGCTCATAAATTCTATCTCTCCCCAATAACCTTAGAATCGCACGACCATAGCCATCATGCATCGAGTGTGATGTTCCCTCGGGAAGTAGTAGAAGCTTGACGCCATTACTACCAGGAGCACTGTGTGGTTTCGCTTCTAAATCCTCAGAGGTGCATTGAGTGCGCTATACTAGTTATGCTAGTGGATCTTCGGCCACATGTGTAAGGTCCGCAAAAATTGGAGCTTTATTTGCTTTTTGATTTTCGTTGTTCTTGTTTCTTTTCTCGGTTCTGTTTCTTCGCTCCGACTGGATCCATCCGCATCCGCGAGTGCCGTCAAGAAGACCAGCATACGACTGGGATAATACCCAGTAATCCAAATTTAACATGAGTCAAGTCAAGCCATCTGCCTGGTATTCAGAATAGCAACATCGGATCTGTCTAGAATGAAGAATGGGTCAAAAGCAGAATATATGTGCAATAGACAAGGCCAGAACATACCTGAGAGAGTTTACCTCAGAGCAAATCACATCTAAGAAGTAGTCAGATGAGCTACCAAGAATGAACACCAGTAAGGACAAAATTACTCCGTCTGCAATACAAGGACTATTTCAGTCAGTAAGGTGAACTGAGTCTTTTCTCAATGGACTTAAGAATCATTTACTACCCACCGAAGACATATTCCAAGAATGTGAATGTACCAAGAGCAGTAAGAAAACTTCGCTACATTGGTACAAATTTCAAAGCAAATCTTGAAGTTCACCGATGCAAATACAAAATTTTCTGGGCACTGTGATCAAGGTTTGCAAGGAAAATGGATAAGTTCGCGGTTGCCCAGAATCAATGAAAACTTCATGTGCTGGAAAGCTCAGCTGAACCAAATGGAATGATCCGTTAATTGCTTATTATCGGCAACACCTGGTTTGGATACAAAGGGTGTTCCGAATTAATTATCAACATGAAGTCTGCATCAGTTATGCAGCCTTTACAGTAGCAATGAGCAAACCAATGGAAGGACAAGCGATGTGCGTGACCATCGGAATATCTTTAGTCAAGGTATGACCTATACCAAATTTGGCTCCGCCATTGAGTAAATTCCGGATACTTTGGAAAGAAGCCAGAATTGGCCATAGATCCGATCACATATCGCCGTAAAAGACTTCTGGTATATGAAATCCAGCCTTCTTCCACAAGCTACCGAGAGAAGCTTACGACGCCAGACTGCCAATCTTCCTTGGTACGCCACTTGGTTAGAAAATCTTCTGGGGTATGACACTCCCATCTTCCACAGCGTGCTACCGCGGAAAGCTGCCAGCATAAGACACCTGACCTTCTGCAGCAAGCCACATGAAGAAAAGCTTTTAAGGTACGATGCCCAGCCTTCTTCAGCACATTACCCTGGCAGAAGCTTCAAGCATAAGGAATTCAGTCTTCTGCAGCCCACGACAATCCTGTCAGAAGCAAGAACTCGTCCAGACACATCCGCCTCAGAATTAAGTGGTTATAAAAGGATTTATCCTACATCTGCATATGTTGAGAACATGCAGTCCAGTGGATCAGTTCATGCGAGCCACTCGTACACGGGAACGACTGTGTTTGGAGAAACATTGGCCCCATAGTGCAAGGAAGAATATGAGCACAGCAACCCTACGAGATATGCAAGAGTAAGTTGTAAGCCCAACAAGCCGGGAAAACCATCAAGGAGCCGTGTTGGCAAGTCATGACATGTCCATCAAAGGAACCCTCAAGAACCAAGAAGTGGTGCACAAACAACCTCCGTGACGGTCAACAAGACACAGCTTCACGGACAGAGTAGTATTACCAATCCTTGCGAGACTCTTGCATATACGGCCACAACAATGCAGCCAACATGTCATACTCATCATAAGGGCCATCAACCAAGACAAAAGGCTATACTCCAAAAGATACACCGGATGATAGCGATACTATGTTTAGCTCAGTGGTCAAAGCAAGGACTACAAGACTATGTATGACAGAACTATCTCCATGAGCGACGGAATTGGAAAAAGGTCATTCAGATGAAATAGCTCAAAGCACATCAGCACCAATAGCTCGTAGACACCATGACATCATTGGAATAAGAGATTACTGTCTATGATTACTTTGTGATCATGCTTGATATTTCAGTTGAGGATATAGCAGTAATAGCTCGGTCATATTGTTCCTTGAATCGCGAATCACCTAAGGACAATGCCCGAGTGCATAAGGCAGAAGGAAACATCAGCATGGAACCCACAGTCAGACTGAACATTTTAACATGGCAAAGAGAAAATCACTTCTAGCCATCGAGGCCATACGAGCAAGTGAACCTGGTACAAGGAAAGGATGTTTTGCCGATGACAGTCAGAGTACAAAGTATCGTAATAAAAACCCGAAGCAGTTGCTTCCAGACCATGGAAACTGAGCCATTTGTGGGTATTACCATTACCCCACTACCAGGACAAAAGGTTCACCTGACAGGAAGGAGAAGGATTCAAGGAAACTGTGTGCAGAGACAACACCTGGTCCATCAGAAGAGGCAGTTAAAAGGTCAGTGAGCCAACGAAGACAAGAGACCGCTGATGGATCCAAGTCGCACATAGGTAAGTCCCCCTTCCCCGGGAGGTAAGCCCGGAAATCTCGAGGACGAGATTTTCTTAAGGGGGGTAGGTTTGTAACACCCTGGTTTTCGCTCCCTATTTTTTTTTCTTTGCGGGATTTGACTCCCGTCTTTTTTCTCGGTGTTATCGGATTTCTCTAGCCCTTGGGAATATGAAGATGGTCATATAGCCTTGCCTTTCCTATCCAACCGGAGATTCTCTCCAGACCAACCTTGCAACCCGAGACATATTCTCTGGACTTTGCCGCCGAAACCCTACCTTCCGAGTTGCCAGAAGGGAAACCCTGATCTTTCCCATTACAAAAGAACCCCAATTTCCTTTGATCTTTTGCCTCCCAAACTCTCCCCAGTGATCATCCTTCATCTATAAACCCTGGATATGCAAAAATATTGCCAAGTCATTTGCAATATTTTTCATTTATAATTAATTCCTTTTTCTGCCAGTTAAAGGAATTAAATCCAGGAAAATATGTATCCATCTCCAAAGTTCATAAAAACTTGTGAAATATTCTTTGTGATCATATTGAGCTCCCATAAAAATATTGGCCAAAATTAAATAAGGGAAATTACATTTTCCTATTTAAAGCCAATATTGCATTTTGGGCACTTTCTAAAGGAACTACCATTTTGGTAGCCAGGAAAAATCCCAAATAAATTGTGGAGCCTCTCCTATCCATATCTTCACCATTTCCATAAAAGTCCATGTCCCATGGTTCAAAGTTTGAGCATAGCATCCATTTGCAAATTCTGTTCAGATTTTCAGGTTGCAAAGGAACTGCTTGAACCCTTGATCTATTTGAGCTGAAATTTTTCATGGTGGTTATCATTGACAAATCACTCATGGAAAACAAAAAACAGCTCAATTCATCTATCCATTCATCCACAGCAATTTTCTGAAGTTTCTGTCCAAACTGAAGCTCTGTGAAGGAACTACCACTTTGGCATTTCCAAATGAGTTGAAATTCTACCAGCATCTTAATATGTTCAAATAATTACCCTCCACCAAAATTCAACTCATTTCACTCAACCATTTGACCACAGCTTCAAAATACCTTTTCTAGACCAGATTTGGCATTACAAAGGAAGTGCATTCAAATCTTGTCCAAATGACTTAAAATTATTTCAGCATATAGTAATTCCTACCCTATGTCAGTTTGACAAAGATCCAAGTCCATTGCTTCATCCATTTCTTCACAAAAGCCCACCAAAGTTTGCTGTTAAAATCATTTTCTGCAAGGTTCACTCATCCCAGAGCTCCCTAGATGGTTCTAGCCACTGCTATCCTTTGTTCGAGCAGTGAGCCATCTTGTTGACATGATCTAACAGCTAGGAAAGGGCCAGAACGCATGGCACCCATGGTGACCACGCCGTGGCCATGCAGAAAAGGTGCTCTGCACCTCTGTCAGCTTCGGGCCGTCGCCTCCGGCCAGACTCCGCTTGTTGGAGCATGTCTAGTGGATCCGCAGTGTCCACATGCCCCTCTCCAGCACCTTCTCCACTCCTCTCCCTTCTTCCCCACACCACGGCAAGCCTCGCCGGGGCTCTGTACCGTCCGTGACCGCCGTCGCTTTCCCTTCCCCGTTGGCTTCTTCCTCCCCGAGCCATCGCATCGCCTTTAATGCCGTCAGGTCGGCCGCTCCACGACACCAGCAAGGCTCCAGCCACATCGCCCGCAACCTCTAGACGCCGGCCAGCTCGACACGGCGGCCGTGCCTATCCACTGGCTCGGCCGAGCTATAAATAGCCAAGCCCAAGCCTCCCGAGCATCACCAACACCCGCAGCATCTCCCTTTCACTCCCCTACTCCTCTCCGGCACCTCCATTTCTTCCCGGAGACTCTCCTCGCCTCAATCCGCCGCCATGGCTGCCGCCAGCCATTACTCAAATCCAAGCCCATGGCTCTTCCCCCTCTCCCTCTTTAGTGTCCAAGCCCACCCTGGGTGCCCGCAAGTCGCTGCCGCCCTCCTCTCCGGTGAGGTAGCCCCGCCAGAAAGGCCCCCTAGATGCTCCTCAGCCATCGTGACCCGGCCCATGGAGGCAGCGCTGCAGGCCAACTCCGGCGACCCTGCAACCACCATCGAGCGTGGCAGGAAGTGGGGCATCCGCCCCGGCCAGCAGCTCGGCCTCTCGCGCGGCGGAGCGACGAAAACCTTGGCGGCCCGTGCCCTCTGTCTCTCTCGTCGGGAGGAGGAAGAAGCAGATGGAGGGAGGAGAGAGAAGGGGTACGGGACCCACCCGTCAGTGTCCAGCAGCCGAGCCCCGCCTCGCCACGTCAGATTAAGTGGAGGCTCCTTTCTCTGAATACGTTTTCAAAGTTGGAAAGCGTATTTCCACTTAACTACTGCTGAAAGTACGTTTTCTCTTTCAGAAAACGCAATCTGCCCGAGTACACTTTCGGTTCAGCGCCTAGGGGCATGTCTGTGAACATTTTATTTACAGATTGGTCCCTGGACTTCAAACCACTATAACTTTTCGCTCACAACTAAGATTCAGGTGAAACCAACGCTCACTTCTTCGTCTCGTCGAGCCCATTCTGATGAGGTCACTTTCACAATGTTTGCACATTCTGAAAATGACCATTTTGCCCTTGCTCTAAAACAGCCCCCTCCGAGAGAGAACGGTTTCCGACGATTCTTCTGCGGCTTCACCGCACTTCTTTCCCGGAGTATTCATTGGCCCCCAGGCAAGCCGACCATCTGATATATGCCCTAAAGCATTGCTCTATGTTATTCTTGTATGTTTAACGTAATAATGATGCCCGTGCTAGAACTACTTAAATTCCTATTAGTTTGTATTCATCGTTTACAATGCTTGATCATGTTTATCATCACCGCACTAATGACTCATTATGATGTTATACGGAGATATGTTTATGCAGTTGTTACCTCATACATAGTTAACACCAGGTCAAGTTAGTCATGATGGGTATACCTGCCGGTTAAATACTTGCTAAAACTGAACATAGTTGGTTGATCTTGAGTCACCTGTCCGGGCTTATTCGTACAAGCACATTTGCCGGTATGGGACGGCCTTGACTTGGTCTGGCTCTGTGCTCTTCCACCGATACCTCCATGCAGGGAGGGTTATGCGTGCGCGCTACCCTGATCAGGTAGGCGGCGATAATCCTGTGAGCCCAGTTTGGTTGTTTGCGCGCGGTCCCCGTTTGGGACAGTTTAGTTTGGCCACGACGGTGGCAGGTGTCACGGGGTGACACAGGGGCCACCCAGGGCTTGACTCCGGGGGAGGATGATTGTCGGTGGTACGATGGGAGAGTCACGGGTCAGGCGAGTTTCGTTGGAGCAACGCTGGTTCACCCAAATGGGATCACGAGGTCAGTGCTCCATAGTGTGGGTAAAGTGCGCAACCTCTGCAGAGTGTAAAATCTATTCGAATAGCCGCGTCCATGGTATTGGATAGCCCGTCCAGACCTCACTAGGTGGTTAACCGTAATGATGACAATAATGGTAGATGAACCTGTCCTGCATAGACATCAGATGTTGTCAAAGATATGGTATGTTAGCCATGGGATGGCTATGGAAGAGATGGTCAGATGACCGAAAGACTTGGATTGGAATTTGGATTGTATTCAGATTGGATCATGAGATTATTGTCGGGACCGGTTTTCCAGGATATTAACTTCCCAGTAAATGGCCCTTGTGCTCACCAGCCCCAGGATTACTGTTAGTTGATGAGACACCAACTTGATACAGAAATTCCAAGCAAAATACAAAATATGAAGTGCAAGACAATTCTGGCCTATGAGTACAACAGATGGTTTCTAGTGGTTGATGGCGGAAGCGGTTTGCGGATCATCAGCGTCTATGGGACTCCATTTCCCACAGGAACAGCTTACCTGGATAACTCCTATCTTCGCGAGGCTGCTATCATCATTGCCTAGGTTCCGGGGCTGTCATCGCAGCACTCCTCTCCAAGCAAGAAATCTGGCCAAGACAATAGCCAGGGACAAGCCAGTGAGTACTTTGAATGTACTCGCAAACATTATGGACACAGGTATAATATAACAGATGGTAATCATGCTCTGAAATATTCCATGATCACTTCGTCAGTCATGAAAAATAAATTCATGATGCACGCAAGCAGGTTATTCATATAAAACATGAATGAGCAATCAGAGAATAAAAATAAAATGTACAGATCGGGTGTCTGAAGCGACGCCTCGAAAGGATAATAATAAGCAGCATGCCTCAGTCGGGCGTCTGAGCGACTTCACATAAAGGGCTTGTAAAGAAAATTAAATAATCAGCATGCCACAGTCGGGCGTCTCAGCGACACCACATAAAGGGCTTATAAAGAAATAAAAAGCAGGCATGCCACAGTCGGGCGTCTCAGCGGCACCACATAAAGGGCTTATAAAGAAGTAAAAGGCGGGCATGCCACAGTCGGGCTTCTTAGCGACATCACATAAAGGGCTTATAAAGAAAGTAAATAACAAACGTGCCACAGTCGGCCGTCTGAGCGACACCACATAAAGGGCTTATATAGAAATAAACACAGTGAATATCCAGGAGGTAGAACCGTCCCAGGGATACTCAATAATCTAACTATTACAAATGGTTAGTCCATAATAATAATAATCATAATCATCATATGTCACATGTCGTGATCAATGTTCCGGTTTAACAGTTTTTCCTCCGAAGACCGACACTAAGACCGACACTTGACCCATCCCAGACTGTAGTCCTTAACCATGGACATGGCTATTCGAATAGATATAATCTCTACAGAGGGTGTACTCTTTACCCACGAGTAATGGATTCCTTTAGTCCATCGGGACTAATTCCGTTTACGGTCTTTTACTTGAACACACACCTGACCCGCACACACCAGCTTAACTTACCGGTGTCTGAAATCACCCACGACACCCGTTAAGCAAAACTCTAAGTGGGGAGGCTACAACCTCGATTAGCATGGAGTCACAAATTTTATAACGCGTGCAAACTAGGGGAGCTACCCCCTCGGCTCCAACCGAAAACACCCATGCCCTTGGACCAGGTGGCATGTCTACCGGATGCAGCCGGTATCTTCCACCATGGCCTCTCTATACGGTGTGTGCTAAGAAAGGGGTTGACAACTTACTGAACCGTACCCTACCTAAGGCAGGGACAAGTGGTAGCACGAAGCAAGTATGGGGGTTACTGGCACAAGACTCGATCTACGGTCGACTCAGGAGGTTAAAGTATTCCCTGCATGATTAGTATAACAAATATATTCCACACCAACAGACAGAATCACCACTCATCATACCTCACCATGCCTCACTGAATATACCCGTCTCAACGAAATATCAGTGACAAGCTCGTGTCCACCCAAGACAGAGACTTTCCCGGATTCCTTCCGGTAGGCATGAAAGGCACACGAGGGTGATTACTATCACAAGTATATCAATTCCAAGGAATTTCCATCATGCACACAGGGACATGATCATAACATCACATGAAATAATGCATGTTCAAATCAGCTCGGTGTTGTAGCTATATCAAAACAACACACGGCAAATATTATACTAGGGTTCAGAATGCTTGCCTTCCATGTGTATGTATTGGGGTGCACTGTTGAAAGTTTTCATCTTCCCTTCAATATCCTATTTTTGAAAAGATTGAATCAACACACAATTCGAAAACAGTACAAAAAAGTTGTTCGGAAATTTTTCGAATAAATATGAAAATAAAATAGATGGAATTTGAGAGACAACAGAAAAAGAATCAAGTAAATGGAGTTGTGGTTTAGAAACTAGAGCCAGTCAAAGTTCAGGTCAAAATCTGATTTTAAATAAAACAGAAAAAGGAAAACGGTTCGGGGACGAATACGTTTTCCAGTGACAGAAAACGTATACCCAGAAGTACGCGTACTCGTGGAGAAGACGTACTCGAGGGCCAGCGCCTCTGGCGGTTGGGTTGTGACACCGACAGGTGGGGCCCACCTGTCGGGTTTGTCTCCCTCCTCACGCGCGCTCCTGGCCAGAGATAGAGGTCGGCTCCGGCGACGATTGCCGGCGCTAGGGGGCACCATCTCCGGCGCTGAGCACACCGGCGTGCTCAGGGGAATATGCCGCGTTTGGTTGGTGGGGAAATTGGATACCGAGAGGCTCGGTGTAACACCCCCGGTGATTAGCAACAGTAATCACTTTTGATAATGACATGTTAGCATGATCAACAGTGCATAATCATCATTAGCATCACATTGCATTTCAACTCCTAAGTCAAATTCAAAATTAAATGAAAGTGAAATATGAAAGTTGTCCAACATAGGAGCTAAAATGTCAGATATATAGCAAATATTCCAGAGGCTATTCTAAAATTGAAACCAGCATCATTGGAATTGGATAAGTGACTTGAACGACCTCAAACAGTGGATAAAGATAATATTTAGTAACCATTTATTAAATCTGAAATAAATATGGAATTATGTTTTGTCCAAACTAGTTTTAGGTGTTAGGGAATGATGCACTGGTATTTATGAAATAGGTCACACTTTTTACAAAAGCCATTTGGGGCCTAAACATTTAACAGTAGAGAAAAGAGAATAAAGAAAAGGAAAAAAAGAAGAAAGAAGAAGGACCCCCCCCCTCCGGCCCAAATGGGCCGAAAGGCCCAGCCGGAACCCGGCCACTTTGCTGCCCCCCCCCTGGCCATATGGCACCCCAGCCGACCGAACCCTAATCCCCACCCCCCCCCACTACCATCGTCTCTCCTCCCCCTCGTCCGGATAGGGGATACTCCCGATACCGTCCACCCGTGTCGCCTACGCCGTCGCCGACGCCGCCCCGTCGCCGCCTCCCCTCGTCAGCCCCCCCTCCCGATCCAGATCGGGTCGGAATCGCGGGAAGGCCCCGTCGCGGAAGCCGCTCGCCGAGCAGCACCGCTCCCGAAGCGATCGGCCAGCGCCGACGCCGCCGCCAAAACCGACGTCGCCCCGTCTCTTCCTCTTCCACCGACCAGCCGCATGGCGACTCGGTCGCCCCCTCCCTCGACTGGATCAGGATCGGGGCAAACCCACGATCCGTCGCCCGACGCCGCGACGACTCGCCGCCGCCCGGAGCCGCAGCTCTCCCCGCCGGCCTGCCACCCATCGCAGTCGTCCCCGTCGACCCCCCGACCCCGCTGCCGTCCCTACGGATCACGGTGAGGCCTGGGCCTCTTCCCCCTCTTCTGCTCCCGAACTCGCGCGCGCACCGCGCACCGTGCGCCGCTCACGCGTGCGCGCATGCTCACGCGTCGCCGAGCCCCGGCTCGGCCTCCGGACCGCGCTGCGCGCGCCCCGCTCTGCGCCCACTCCAGCCCGCCGCTGCGCTCGTCCTATCGCCCCTGCTCCGGCTCGCCGCGGCCACCAGCGCATGATTACCAGGTGCGCGCCCCACACCTCGACCCGCGCGGTCTGTCCGCATCCTCGCAGTGTGTGCCCCGCCTCCCGCGCCGCCGACCGCGGCCGCCGCCATCGCACTCGCCGCGCGCTGGCGCTTGCTCGCTCGCCCGCCAGCGCCCGTGGCGCATATACGGGGGCCCAAAGCACCAGCCCAACCGAGCGCCCAACCCCGCAAGGCCCCTTGGGCCCAATGCCCGGGGGCCCTTGCCCTTGTGACGATGACGAATGGGCGCCCCACGGCCCAGAAACGATTTTAAGAAATAAAAAATCAAAATAAATAAAAAATAATAAATGAAAATAATTAATTAGTTAATTAAGTAGTTAATTTATCTGATAGGTTAAATCTAATTAACTAATTAGTGTTAATTATCCCACAATAAATCAACCACACACAAAAAAAAAAAACAAAAACCATGACACACAAAAAAAAAAACCAAAAAAAAAAAAAAAAAAATACCAAAAAAAAAAAAAAAAAAAAATAAAAAAAAAACAAAAAACAAAAACAAAAACCAAACAAAACAAACAAAAAAAAAATCAAAAAACAAAACAAGGGCGCTTGTCAGAGTTTGGCATAGAAATGTAAATTTAAACAAACAAAAACACGAACCAAAAACCGACCAAAAAAACACACAAAAACAAACAAAAACCCACACACAGAAAAAAAAAAAAACAGAACCAAAAAACCACCATATGTCTTTCATGTATTTTTATAATTTATTTAGTTAGGTTTTTAGTATGTTTTATACAGGGAGGGTTAGTTGTGTGAATTTTTTTGTTTTTGATTTTGGAATACAAAAAAACACCAACAAAAAACAACAAACAACACTAACAAAAAAAAATAAATAAAAAAAACAACAACCATAAAAAAAAAAAAACACAAAAACAAACCAAAAAAAAAAAACTACAAACAAAAAACACAAAAAAAAAACAACACACTCAACAAACAAACAAAAAAAACAAAAAAAAAACCCAAAAATAAAAAAATAAAAAAAAAAAAAACCAAAAAAAACACCACAAAAAACAAACTAAAAACAACAAAACAAAAAACAAAACCAATAAACAACAAACAAAACAAACACAAATCCAAACAAAGCAAAAACCAAAACAAAAAAAAAATAAAAAAACAAAAACAAACCACAAAAAAAAACTAAAAAAAAACAAATAAAAAAAACACAACAACAAAAAACAAAAAAAAAAACAAAACCAAAAACCAAAAAAAAACCAAAAACCAAACCAAAACCCTAACAAAACACAAAAAAAAAAAAATTAATTAAACCTATTAAACCTGACAGCCCTATGACAGGTGGGACCCCCCTGTCAGGTGGCTGCTGACGTCAGCATGATGTCATGCTGACGTCATCAATCAACTGTTTCGGATAATGTTGAATTAAATAATTAATTAAATTTCAGAATTAATATAAAAACTTTAGAAATCATATTAAATAAACCGTAACTCCGAATGAAAATATTTTATACATGAAACTTGCTCAGAACGACGATACGAACCCGGATACGCCCTCTGTTATCCCGTCAGATGCCCGCAACTATAAAACGTTGAACAATTAGACCGATTCGATAAAGGATAGTGCCCAACTTTAATTAAAATAATCCAAAAATTCCTAAATTAACTAATCGTTTAGTTAGGCAGTAGATAACCCCCGGCATATCATTTAGGCATGTCATACATATTGTTTGCATTATTGCGTGAATTTATTGTTTCTCTCCCCCTCCTTCTCTCTCGATAGACGCGAGGACCACGACGCTGCACCAGGATACGACTACTCTACCGACAAGTCAAAGCCCGTTGACGACCTCCCTCTCTTGCCAGAGCAACCAGGCAAGCCCCCCCCCCCTGAGCATTCCAGAACGCCCATTCTATTCTCCTGCTTGCTGCATTAGATTTCGCTACTGTTAAGTATGCTCCATTTCTGATCATACCTGCTGTTGTAACGTTTCCATTGCTATCTTACCGCCTATGATAAACTGTTAGTATAGGTTGTGTATGACACCATCTGTGACCTCACCACCCTTACTTTGTGCCCCTGCTGTTCATCAACGACTCGATCAACGTGATCGTCGATCAGAGACAGACGCCTCACTTCACACCCCCTAGTTGTACGACTCTGCGTAGTAACTATCGAGTGCCGAGGGTGATACCTCGTAACGCACCTCCTGATGAATATCTGCAGCATAGCTGTACGGTCGTGGTCATCGAGGGTGATTCCTCCTTCTCCATGTCCGTACGACTCTGTCGTGCAACCCCTCAGTGTGACCTCGAGGGTGATACCTCTTACGTTCACCCTGATGATTATGACCACACGGTTCTGACCTTTTTCACAGCGGGTCCACCCTGGTGGGTACCCGCTGGGGATCTATGATTTCGGTGTGCGGAAGGGCACTCGAGTGTGACATGTGGCGGAGCATCAGAGACTCTGATTGTCTCCGCTTGATACTAATTGAGCCTATGGATTTGGTGTGTGATCTGAGTGGGTCGACGGCCCTATACGCACTGCCACAGCGGGGATAATGGTTATGGGGCCCTCGCGATGTACGTTTCGCCGAAAGCTTATCAGACGTCACGATTCACCGTGCGGGCTGATCGTCGGGATTGGGCTGGATACTTCACTGGCGAGTTCAGTGTCGCACCCTGCACCCCGGCCAGCCACGCAACGCGCAGGGTGCCCAGGGCGATGGCCCGAGACCCCTGGGGCATAGGTTAGTCCGGCGTGCTGACCTCTCTGCTGAGCCTAGGTAGAGCGCGCTTCGTGTTGATCTTCCGGACGGGCATTACCCAGCAAGTATGTCCGGCCAGAGTTGATCGAGCGTGTTGGGTAACAGTAGTGCACCCCTGCAGGGATGAATCTTCTATCGATAGCCGGTCCTACGGTAAAGGACGCTCAGTTTGTGTATCCCGATCTACTACTTAAACTGGATACTTGTTACTTAATGAAGCTTCGGGATTACTTTCTCGCTGGGAGTCGAGGAAGGATCTTTGAGCTGTACTTCAACATGTTTGTTAAATAAAATGCTATTCTACCTCTTCTACTGCTACAGATGATGGCTTTGAGAAGATGTTTGAAGATGCTAGTCTTCGATGGACTAGGCCTTTCTCTCTATCTGGCATTTCTGCAGCCCAGTCCACATACGCCTTTTTCTCCATTGATAATTGTGCATATGTAGTATAGATCCTTGCTTGCTGAGTACTTCGGATGAGTACTCACGGTTGCTTTATTTTCTCTTTTCCCATATACCCCACCTTGATGATACACCGCCGATGGAGTCCAGGAGCCAGACGCACCCAACCGGAGCCTACTACCAGGCGGGTCCAGAGGGCACGTACTACTGGATCGAGCCATCTGACCAGGAGTAGGATCGGAGGCTCCCAGGCGGAGGAGGCCAACGCCTTTCGATCTAGTGTCGTGTTGTGCTAGCCTTCTTAAGGCAAAACTTGTCTAACTATGTCTTACCCAGTATTATTGTATGACTGACTTATGTATTCGGATCTTCGGATCCCTGGCTGGTCTGTAAATTGTGGACCTCCGTTTATTTGTGTTTAAGAGTTTCTGTTGTGATATATTTCCCGTGAGTCCCTGGGTTGATGATCGTACACTTTGCGTGTATGATATGTGTACGGTTTGAACCGGGGGCCGTCACAAGTTGGTATCGAGACCGACTGCCTGTAGGAAGCCCCTCCAAATTCCTTGGCCAAAGTTGAGTCTAGAAAACCGAGAAACTAATTTACTAACTTGGCTGTGTGGCTTACGGGCCCACGTCGCCAACTGGGAGTGGTATTGGATCTTTTATTCCTCGCTATACTCTGGGACTCTAACATCTCTTCTATTCGGGTTAAATAAAGTTTACTAACGCCGACACTTAGGATCTCGGTAATTCCGTCTACCCGGAGAGCTGGATGTCTGTGCGATTTCCCAGTCATTGATATGATTAGTCTGATAATCATTTTCCTTTCCATTGTTTTGTTATAACCTTTCTCTCCGATGTTGTGTTAAACTTCTCATTGTCATTGACAAAATGCTTCACAAAGGTGTTAAATTTGAGTGGACAGAAAATGTCAGAAGCTTTCAGACACTAAAAGTAAATTGACATCTGCCCCAGTACTAGCACCCCGGATTCCCAAAAGGATTTCGTGATATACTGTGATGCATCTCGTCAGGGATTAGGGTGTCCCTAATGCAAGAGCGCAAAGTGATTGCTTAGCCTCCCGACAATTGCGTCCTCATGAGAAGAAAATTATCCCGTGCATGATCTTGAACTCTTTCTGCGGTTATTATGCCTTGAAGCTATGGCGACATTACCTTCTCGGTAACCGGCGAGATATACACGGATCACCAAAGCTTGAAAGTATTTATATACTCAACCAGATCTGAACCTTCGTCACAAGAAAGATGGCTCGAAACAATTGCCGATTATGATATGAATATCTCATACCCCCCGGCAAGGCTAATGTAATGGCGATGCTTAAGTCGCAAGTCCTATAGCAACAATCTTATGGTTCAAGAAACAAACCTCTCTCCATGAAGAGCTTGCAAATTGAACCTCCATATGTTCCACAGGGTTATCTCAATACCCTGTGTTCGAACCAGATTTAGAAACAGGCATTAAGGTTATGCAAAGTTAGACCCTGAAGTTGAAAAGATCAAGCGATACCTCGAGAAAGGAAAGCCGTCGGAATTCCATCTTGATGCAGATGGGATCCTATTTTTCCAACACCGCTCTTCGACCCAGTTCAAGAATGAGAGGGAAAACGTTATGAAGGAAGCTCATGACACTCCCTTGTCCATTCACCCTGGTAGCACAAAGATGTACCGTGACATTTGTCAAAGATTCTGGGGCCTATATGAAGCGAGACATTGCTCGTTATGTTTCTGAGTGTGACGTTTGCCGCCGCGTTAAGACCCAACATCAAAGGCCCGCAGGAGCTCTGCAACCCTGGAAATTCCTGAATGGAAATGGGACAAGGTCCAGATGGATTTCATACTGGTTTCCCAGATCTCAGAAGGGTCATGATGCTATATTTGTGTCCTGACCGATTCTCTAGGTTGCCCCTCTTTCTGCCTGTTAAGGGAGCAATCACTGCTGCCAGTTAGCAGACTTGTTGTTTCCCGCCTTGTGTCCCTCCCAGGTGTTCCGTTGGGATCAGTTTCTGATCGTGGCCGCCTCTTCACCTCCAGATTCTGGAATAGTTTCCAGAAGCTATGGGAACACATCTGTCTTTCAGCAACCGCTTTTCACCTCAGTCCACAGGGTCAAGTTGAACGAGTGAATCAAGTGCTCGAAGTATTGCTTCGAGCTTGCATCATCTCCTTCGGTAAGAAATGGGAGGAATCTCTCCCGTATGCGAATTCTCTTACAACAATAGCTATCAAGCTAGTCTGAAGATGGCACCGTTGAAGTTCTATCGGTGTAAGTGTCGAACCCCTCTGAATTGGTCAGAAACTGGGGAACGCTCCTCGTCGGACCGGACATTATTCGGCAAGCTGAAGAACAAGTCCGTATGTTCGTGAACATTTGAAATCTGCTCAGTCTCGTCAGAAGAGCAACTATGACCGTAGCACCAGGAATAGTCTATCAACCTGCGAGCAAGCTTAACCTCCGCGTCACTCCGTTGAAAAGACACTCATCGGTTCGGAATCAAAAGGCAAGTTAGCCCCTCGACATTGGCCGTTCCGTTTCTTGGCCGATGGAGAAGTGGCATATCAGTTGCAATTGCCGCCAAACCTTTCTCAAGTACATGACGTCTTTCATGTATCCCCAACTCCGCCGCTGCTTCAAGGATCCTATTGAGCTGTGGATCATGAAGTGCTTGAATTACGGGAGACTGTCATATCCAGAATATCCCATCCGTATTCTTGATCAAGCTGAGCGTCGAACACGTCAAAAGTCAATCAAGTTCCTAAGTTCAGTGGTCAATCATTCTGAGAGATGAAGCCACTTGGAACGCGGGCAGGATCGTTCGCGAAGAATACCCCTCTTCTTTCATGTCTTCCTCTTAATTCTCGGGATGAGCAATTTTAATAGATGAGGAGAGTTGTACACCCCCAGTGATTAGCAACAGTAATCACTTTTGATAATGACATGTTAGCATGATCAACAGTGCATAATCATCATTAGCATCACATTGCATTTCAACTCCTAAGTCAAATTCAAAATTAAATGAAAGTGAAATATGAAAGTGTCCAACATAGGAGCTAAAATGTCAGATATATAGCAAATATTCCAGAGGCTATTCTAAAATTGAAACCAGCATCATTGGATGGATAAGTGACTTGGACGACCTCAAACAGTGGATAAGATAATATTTAGTAACCATTTATTAAATCTGAAATAAATATGGAATATGTTTGTCCAAACTAGTTTTAGGTGTTAGGGAATGATGCACTGGTATTTATGAAATAGGTCACACTTTTTACAAAAGCCATTTGGGGCCTAAACATTAACAGTAGAGAAAGAGAATAAAGAAAGGAAAAAAAAAGAAGAAGAAGGACCCCCCCCCCCTCCGGCCAACTGGGCCGAAGCCCAGCCCGGCCGGCCCACTGTTGGCCCCCCCCCTGGCCTATATGGCCCCCAGCCGACGAACCCAATCCCCACCCCCCCCACTCCCCTCGTCCTCTCCTCCCTCGTCTGGATCGGGATCTCCCGACCGTCCACCCCGTCGCCTACGCGTCGCCGACGCCGCCCGTCGCCGCCTCCCCTCGTCAGCCCCCACCTCCCGATCCAGATCGGATCGGGATCGCGGGAAAGGCCCCGTCGCCGACGCCGCGCGACGCGCCGCCCCGCTCCCGCGCCGACGGCAGCGCCGACGCCCGCCGCCACACCGAAGTCGCCCGTCCTCCCTCTTCCCCGCAGCCGCCTGGCGGGTGCCCCCTCCCTCGACTGGATCCGGATCGGGGCAAACCCCCGATCCCGTCGCCCGACGCCGCGACGACCTCGCCGCGCCTCCCGGAGCCCGCGCCTCCCCGCCGGCCTGCCTCCCCATCGCCGTCGTCCCCGTCGACCACCGACCCCCGCTGCCCCGTCCCTACGGATCAGGTGAGGCTCGGGCCTCTCTTCCCCCCTCTCTGCTCCCGCAACTCGCGCGCGCACCGCGCCCGTGCGCCGTCACCGCGCTGCGCGCTATGCTCACGCGTCGCCGCGCCCGGCTCGCGCCGAGCCGCGATGCGCGCGCTCCCGATCGGCCACTCAGCCGGCCGCTGGCTCTTCCTCTCGCCCCTGCCTCCGCTCGCCGCGGCCACCCGCGCGCGCGCAGCCCCCACAAACCTCGCCCGCGCGCTCGTCCGCATCGCTCGCCGTGTGCCCCGCCCCGCGCCGCCGACGCGTGCCCGCGCCATCGCCTCGGCGCGCTGGCGCGCTCGCCTCGCCCGCCAGCGCCTCGGGCGCATACGGGTGCCCAGCACCCGCACCCGAGCGCCCAAACCGCAAGGCCCCTCTGGGCCACTGCCGGGGGCCTGCCCCCCTGTGACGCTGACGAATGGGGCCCACGGCAGAACGATTTTAAGAAAATAAAAATAAAAATAAATAAAAATAATTAATAAATAATTAATTAGTTAATTAATAGTTAATTAATCCTGATTAGGTTAATCTAATTAACTAATTAGTGTTATTAATCAGTAATAAATTAATTAAACCTAATTAACCTGACAGCCTATGACAGGTGGGACCACCTGTCAGGTGGCTGCTGACGTCAGCATGAGTCATGACTGACGTCATCAATCACACTGTTTCGGATAATGTTGAATTAAATAATTAATTAAATTTCAGAAATTTATAAAAACTTTAGAAATCATATTAAATAACCGTTACTCCGATGAAAATATTTTATACATGAAACTTGCTCAGAACGACGATACGAACCCGGATACGCCTCTGTATTCCCGTCAGATGCCCGCAACTATGAACGTTGACAATTAGAACGATTTCGATAAATGATAGTGCCCAACTTTAATTAAATAAATCCAAATAAATTCCTAATTAAATAAATCGTTTAGTTAGGCAGTAGAACACCCCGGCATATCATATTTAGGCATGTCATACATATTGTTGCATTATTGCCGTGAATTTATTGTTTCTCTCCCCCTCCTTCTCTCGCGATAGACGCCGAGACCGACGACGCTGCACCAGGATACGACTACTCTTACACGAGCAGCCGTTGACGACCTCCCTCTCTTGCCAGAGCAACCAGGCAAGCCCCCCCCCCCCTTGAGCATTCCAGATATGCCCATTCTATTCTCCTGCTTGCAATAGATTTCGCTACTGTAATGTATGCTCTATTCTGATGCATAGCCTGTGTTGTTAACCTGTTCATTGCTATCTTACCTGCCTATGATAACGTTTAGTATAGGTTGGTATGAACCATCTGTGACCTCACCACCTTACTTTGTCGCCCCTGCTTGTTCATCAACGATCGATCAACGTGATCGTCGATCAGAGACAAGACGCCTCATTCCACCACCCTTAGTTGTAGACTTGGTAGTAACTATCGAGTGCCGAGGGTGATACCTCGTAACGCACTCCTGATGATACTCTGCAGCAAGCTGTAACGGTCGTGGTCATCGAGGGTGATTCCTCCTTCTCCATGTCCGATACGACTCTGTCGTGCAACCCCTCAGTGTGAACCTCGAGGTGATACCTCTACGTTCACCCTGATGATTATGACCACACGGTTACTTGACCTTTTTCACAGGGGTCCACCTGGTGGGGTACCCGTGGGGATCTATGATTGCGGTGTGCGGAAGGGCACTCGAGTGTGACATTGTGGCGGAGCATCAGAGACTCTGATTGTCTCGCTTGATACTAATTGAGCCTATTGGATTTGGGTGTGTGTCTGAGTGGGTCGACGTGCCCTATACGCACTGCCACCACGCGGGATAATGGTTATGGGGCCCTCTGCGATGTACTTTGCCGAAAGCTTATCAGACGTCACGATTCAACGTGCGGGCTGATCGTCGGGATTGGGCTGGTGACTTCACATGGGAGTTCAGTGTCGCGCCTGCACCCCGGCCAGCCACGCAACGCGCAGGGTGCCAGGGGATGGCCAGACCCCTGGGTGCATAGGTTAGTCCGCGTGCTGACCTCTCTGCTGAGCCTAGGTAGAGCGCTGCTTCGTGGTTGACTTCGAGGACGGCATTACCCAGCAAGTATGTCCGGCCAGAGTTGATCGAGCGTGTTGGGTAACAGTAGTGCACCCCTGCAGGGATGAATCTTCTATCGATAACCGGTCCTACGGTAAAGGACGCTCAGTTTGTGTATCCCGATCTACTACTTAAACTGGATACTTGTTACTTAATTGAAGCTTGGGATACTTTTCTCGCTGGGAGTCGAGGAAGGATCTTTGAGCTGTACTTCAACATTTTGTTAAATAAAATGCTATTCTACTCTCTTCTACTGCTGCAAGATGATGGCTTTGAGAAGATGTTTGAAGATGCTAGTCTTCGATAGGACTAGGCCTTTCTCTCTATTCTGGCATTTCTGCAGCCCAGTCCACATATACAGCCTTTTCTCCATTGAAATGTTGCATATGTAGTATAGATCCTTGCTTGCTGAGTACCGGATGAGTACTCACGGTGTTGCTTATTTTCTTTTTCCCCCATATACCCCACCTGATGATACACCAGACGATGGAGTCAGGAGCCAGACGCCACCACCGGAAGCCTACTACCAGCAGGGTCCAGAGGGCACGTACTACTGGATCGAGCCATCTGACCAGGAGTAGGATCGGAGGCTCCAGGCAGGAGGCCAAAACCTTTCGATCTAGTGTCGTGTTTGTGCTAGCCTTCTTAAGGCAAAACTTGTCTAACTATGTCTGTACCCAGTTTATTTGTATGACTGACTTATGTATTCGGATCTTCGGATCCTGGTCTGTAATATTGTGGACCTCCGTTTATTTGTGTTTAAGAGTTTCTGTTTGATATCTTCCCGGTGAGTCCGGGTTTGATCGTACACGTTGGTGTATGATTAGTGTACGTTGAAACGGGGGCGTCACAAGTTTGGTATCAGAGCCGACTGCCTGTAGGAAGCCCCCTCCAAATTCTTGGCCGAAGTTGAGTCTAGAAACCGGAAGAAACAATTTACTAACTGGCTGTGTGGTTACGGGCCCACGTCGCCAACTGGGTGGTATGGATCTTTTATTCCTCGTCTATACTCTGGGGACTCATAACATCTCTTCTATTCGGGTTAAAATAAAGTTTACTAACGCCGACACTTAGGATCTCGTAATTCCCGTCTACCCGGAGAGCTGGTGTCTGTGCGATTTCCCAGTCATTGATATGATTAGTTGATAATCATTTCCTTTCCATTGTTTTGTTTAACCTTTCTCTCCGAGTTGTGTGTGTTAAACTTCTCATTGTCATGACAAATCTGCTTCACAAAGGTGTGTTAAATTTGAGTGGACAGAAAAATGTCAAGAAAGCTTTCAGACACTAAAAGTTAAATGACATCTGCCCAGTACTAGCACCCCGGATTCCCAAAAGGATTTCGTGATATACTGTGAGCATTCGTCAGGGATTAGGCTGGTCTAATAGAAGAGCGCAAAGTGATTGTTTTAACTCCGACAATTGCGTCCTCATGAAGAAAATATCCCGTGCATGATCTTGAACTTTCTGCGGTTATCTATGCCTTGAAGCTATGGCGACATTACTCTCGGTAACCGTTGCGAGATAAACGGATCACCAAAGCTTGAGAGTATTTATATACTCACCAGATCTGAACCTTCGTCAAAAAAGATGGCTCGAAACAATTGCCGATTATGATATGATATATCTCATACACCCCCGGCAAGGCTAATGTAATGGCCGATGCTTTAAGTCGCAAGTCCTATAGAACAATCTTATGGTTCAAGAAACACAACCTCTTCTCCATGAAGAGCTTTGCAAATTGAACCTCCATATTGTTCCACAGGGTTATCTCAAACCCTGGTTGTCGAACCAGATTTAGAACACGGCATTAATGTATGCAAAGGTATGACCCTGAAGTTGAAAAGATCAAGCGATACCTCGAGAAAGGAAAGCCGTCGGAATTCCATCTGATGCAGATGGGATCCATTTTTCCAACACCGTCTATTCGTACCCAAGTTCAAGAATGAGGGGAAAACGTATGTGAAGGAAGTCATGACACTCCCTTGTCCATTCACCTGGTAGCACAGAATGTACCGTGACATTTGTCAAAGATTCTGGTGGCCTAATATGAAGCGAGACATTGCTCGTTATGTTTCTGAGTGTGACGTTTGCCGCCGCGTTAAAGCCCAACATCAAAGGCCCGCAGGAGCTCGAACCCCTGGAAATTCCTGAATGGAAATGGGACAGGTCCAGATGGATTTCATTACTGGTTTTCCCAGATCTCAGAAGGGTCATGATGCATATTTGTTGTCATTGACCGATTCTCTAAGGTTGCCCACTTTCGCATGTTAGGAGACAATCACTGCTAGCCAGTTAGCAGACTTGTATTGTTTCCCGAATTGTGTCACTCCACGGTGTTCGTTGGAGATCAGTTCTGATCGTGGCAGCCTCTTCACCTCCAGATTCTGGAATAGTTTCCAAGAAGCTATGGGAACACATCTGTCTTTCAGCACCGCTTTTCACCCTCAGTCACGGGTCAAGTTGAACGAGTGAATCAAGTGCTCGAAGATATGCTTCGAGCTTGCATCATCTCCTTCGGTAAGAAATGGGAGGAATCTCTCCCGTATGCCGAATTTCTTACAACAATAGCTATCAAGTAGTCTGAAGATGGCACGTTTTGAGGTCTATACGGTCGTAAGTGTCGAACCCCTCTGAATGGTCAGAAACTGGGGACGCTCACTCGTCGGAGCCGGACATTATTCGGCAAGCTGAAGAACAAGTCCGTATTGTTTGTGAACATTTGAAATCTGCTCAGTCTCGTCAGAAGAGCAACTAGACCGTAAGCACAGGGAAATAGTCTATCAACCTGGCGAGCAAGCTTACCTCCGCGTCACTCCGTTGAAAGACACTCATCGGTTCGGAATCAAAGGCAAGTTAGCCCCTCGCGACAATTGGCCGTTCGTATTCGCCGTCGAGGAGAAAGTGCATATCAGTAATTGCCAATTCCGCCAAACCTTTCTCTAGTACAGACGTCTTTCATGTATCCCAACTCCGCCGCTGCTTCAAGGATCCTATTTGAGCGTGGATCATGAAGTGCTTGAATACGGAAGATCTGTCATATCCAGAATATCCCTCACGTTTTCTTGATCAGACTGAGCGTCGAACACGTCAAAAGTCAATCAAGTTCCTCAAGGTTCAGTGTGGTCAAATGCATTCTGAAGATGAAGCCACTTGGGAACGCGAGGATCGTTTCGCGAAGAATACCCCTCTTCTTTCAGTCTTCCTCTTATTCCTCGGGACGAGAATTCTTAATAGATGAGGAGAGTTGTAACACCCCCGGTGATTAGCAACAGTAATCACTTTTGATAATGACATGTTAGAATGATCAACAGTGCATAATCATCATTAGCATCACATTGCATTTCAACTCCTAAGTCAAATTCAAAATTAAATGAAAGGAAATATGAAAGTTGTCAAACATAGAGCTAAAAATGTCAGATATAAGCAAATATTCAGAGGCTATTCTAAAGTGAAACCAGCATCATTGGAATTGGATAAGTGACTGAACGACCTCAAACAGTGGATTAAAGATAATATTTGTAAAACCTTTATTAAATCTGAAATAAATATGGAATTATGTTTTGTCCCAAACTAGTTTTAGGGTGTAGGGAATGATGCACTGGTATTTATGAAATAGGTCACACTTTTTACAAAAGCCATTTGGGGCCTAAAACATTTACGTAGAGAAAAGAGAAAAAGGAAAAGGAAAAAAAAAAAGAAGAAGAAGGACCCCCCCCCCCCCTCCGGCGCAAGGGCCGAAGCCCAGCCGGCCGGCCCACTTGTGCGCCCCCCCCTGGCCTATATGGCCCCAGCCGACCGAACCCTAATCCCACCCCCCACAATCCCTCGCTCCTCTCCTCCCCCTCGTCGGATCGGGACTCCCAATCCCGTCACCCGTCGCCTACGCGTCGCCGACGCCGCCCCGTCGCGCCTCCCCTGTCAGCCCCACCTCCCGATCCAGAGGGATCGGGAATCGCGGGAACGCGCCCCCGTCGCCGACGCCCGCTCGCCGACGACGCCCCGCTCCCGCGCCCGTGGCCAGCGCCGACGCCGCCGCCACACCGACGTGCCCCGTCCTCTCCTCTTCCGCGCCAGCCGCCTGCGCTCGGCGCCCCCCTCCTCGACGCTGGATCCGGATCGGGGCAAACCCCCGATCCCGTGCCCCGACGCCGCGACGACCTCGCGCCGCCCGCGACCGGAGCCCGCGCCTCCCGCCGGCCGCCTTCCCATCGCCGTCGTCCCCGTCGACCACCCCGACCCCCGCTTTCCCCGTCCCTACGGATCACGGTGAGGCCTCGGGTCTCTTCCCCCCTCTCGCTCCGCACTCGCCGCCCGCACCGCGCCACCGTGCGCGTCACCGCGCTGCGCGCCTGTACGTGCGCCGCCAGGCTCGCGGCCTCGACAGCCGCTGCGAGCGCCCCGTCGGCCACCTCAGCCGAGCTGAGATAGTCACTTCCGCACATCCATCAGCTCGCTCGACGACAAACGAGCCTTGCGCCGGCTGCGCGCCCCCACACAATCGCCCGCTGCGCTCGTCCGCATCCCTCCGTTGGTCCCCGCCTCCTCGCCGCCCGACCGCGTGCCCGCGCCATCGCCTCGCCGCGTGGCGCTGCTCGCCTCGCACGCCAGCGCCCTCGGCGCACGGGTGCCCAGCACCGCCCACCCACCCGAGCGCCCAAACGCCCCAAGGCCCCTCTGGGCCCACTGCCCGGGGGCCCTGCCCCCCCGTGGCTGACGAATGGGGCCCAGCCCCCAGAAACGATTTTAGAAAATAAAAATAAAAATAAATAAAATAATAAATAAAAATAATAATTAGTTAATTAATTAGTATTAATCCTGATTAGGTTAATCTAATTAACTATTAGTGTTATTAATCAGTAATTAAATCTAATTAAACCTAATAACCTGACAGACCTATGAAGGTGGACCACCCCTGTCAGGTGGCTGCTGACGTCAGCATGATGTCATGCTGACGTCATCAATCACTGTTTCGGATAATGTTGAATTAAATAATTAATTAAATTTCAGAAATTAATAAAAACTTTAGAAAATCATATTAATAAACCGTAACTCCGATGAAAATATTATACATGAAACTTGCTCAGAACGACGATACGAACCCGGATACGCCCTCTGTATTCCCGTCAGATGACCCGCCGCCACTATAAGAACGTTGACAATTAGACCGATTTTCGATAAATGAATAGTGCACCAACTTAATTAAAACCAATAAAATCTAATTAACTAAATCTAGTTAGGCAGTAGAAAAACCCGGCATATCATTTAGGCATTGTCATACATTGTTTGCATTATTGCGTGAATTATTGTTCTTCTTTTTCTTCTTGACTCGCGCGGAGGACCGACGAGCGCTGCACCAGAGATACGACTACTCTACCGACACGCAGCCCGTTGACGACTCCCTCTCTTGCCAGAAGCAACCAGGCAAGCCCCCCCCCCCTTGGGCATTCCAGATATCGCCCATCTCACATTCTCCTGCTTGCATTAGATTTCGCTACTGTTAATGTATGCTCCTATCTATGCATAGCTGCGTGTTGTAACCTGTTCATGCTATCTACCTGCCTATGAAAAACTGTTTAGTATAGGTTGGTATGAACCATCTGTGACTCACCACCTTACTTTGTCGCCTGCTTGTTCAGCAACGACTCGATCAACGTGATCGTCGATCAGAGACAGACGCCTCACTCACACAACCCTTAGTTGTACGACTCTGCGTAGTAACTATCGAGTGCCGAGGGTGATACCTCGTAACGCACTCCTGATGAATACTCTGCAGCTAGCTGTACGGTCGTGGTCATCGAGGGTGATTCCTCCTTCTCCTGTCCGAACGACTCTGTCGTGCAACCCCTCGTGTGAACCTCGAGGGTGATACTCTTACGTTACCCTGATGATTAGACCACACGGTACTTGACTTTTTCACAGGCGGGTCCACCCTGGTGGGTACCGCTGGGGATCATGATGTTCGGGTGTGCCGGAAGGGCACTCGAGTGTGACATTGTGGCGGAGCATCAGAGACTCTGATTGTCTTCCGCTTGATACTAATGAGCCTTTGGATTTGGGTGTGTGAGTCTGAGTGTGGTCGACGGCCCATACGCACTGCCACCACGCGGGATAATGGTTATGGGGCCCTCTGCGATGTACGTTTCGCGAAAGCTATCAGACGTCCCGATCTCACGTGCGGGCGATCGTGCGGATTGGGCTGGATACTTCACTGGCGAGTTCAGTGTCGCAGCCTGCACCCCTGGCCACCACGCAACGCGCAGGTGCCCAGGGCGATGGCCCGAGACCCCTGGGTGCATAGGTTAGTCCGGTGTGCTGACCTCTCTGCTGCTGAGCTAGTAGAGCGCTGCTGTTCGTGTTGATTCCGGAGGACGGGCATTACCCAGCAAGTATGTCCGGCCAGAGTTGATCGAGCGTGTTGGGTAACAGTAGTGCACCACTGCAGGGATGAATCTTCTATCGATAGCCGGTCCTACGGTTAAAGGACGCTCAGTTTGTGTATCCCGATCTACTACTTAAACTGGAACTTGTTACTTAATTGAAGCTTCGGGAACATTACTTTCTCGCTGGGAGTCGAGGAAGGATTTTGAGCTGTACTTTCAACATGTTTGTTAAATAAAATGCTATTCTACTCTCTTCTACTGCGGAAGATTGATGGTTTAGAAAGATGTTTGAAGATGCTAGTCTTCGATAGGACTAGGCCTTTCTCTCTATTCTGGCATTTCTTGCCAGCCCAGTCCACATATAACAGCCTTTTCCTATGATAATGTTGCATATTAGTATAGATCCTTGTTGCTGAGTACTTCGTATGAGTACTCACGGTTGCTTATTTTCTCTTTTCCCCATAATACCCCACCTGATGATACAAAGACGATGGAGTCCAGGAGCCCAGACGCCACCAACCGGAGCCTACTACCATGCGGTCCATGAGGGGCACGTACTACTGGATCGAGCCATCTGACCAGGAGTAGGATCGGAGGCTCCCAGGCAGGAGGCCAACGCCTTTCGATTAGTGTCGTGTTTTGTGCTAGCCTTCTTAAGGCAAAACTTGTCTACTATGTCTGTACCCAGATATTATTTGTATGACTGACTTATGTATTCGGATCTTCGGATCCCTGGTCTGTAAATTGTGGACCTCCGTTTATTGTTGTTAAGAGTTTGTTTGTGATATCTTCCCGTGGAGTCCCTGGGTTTGATCGTACACGTTGCTGTGGGTATGATTAGGGACGGTTGAACCGGGGGCGTCACAAGTTGGTATCAGCAGCACGACTGCCTGTAGGAAGCCCCTCCAAATTCCTTGGCCAAAGTTGAGTAGAAACAGAAGCGAAACTAATTACTAACTTGGCTGTGTGGCTTACGGGCCCACGTCGCCAAATGGGTGGTATAGGATCTTTTATTCCTCGTCTATACTCTGGGACTCTAACATCTCTTCTATTCGGGTTAAATAAATTATAACGCCGACACTTAGGATCTCGTAATTCCCGTTCTACCCGGAGAGCTGGATGTCTGTGCGATTTCCAGTCATTGATATGATTAGTCTGATAATCAGTTTCCTTTCCATTGTTTGTTTAACCTTTCTTCCGAAGTTGTGTTTAAACTTCTCATTGTCATTGACAAATCGCTTCACAAAGGTGTTAAATTTGAGTGGACAGAAAAAATGTCAGAAAAGCTTTCAGACACTAAAAGATAAATGACATCTGCCCAGTTCTTAGCACCCCCGGATTCCCAAAAGGATTTCGGGATATACTGTGATGCATCTCGTCAGGATTAGGCTGTGTCCTAATGCAAGAGCGCAAAGTGATTGCTTATGCCTCCCGACAATTGCGTCCTCATGAAGAAAATATCCCGTGCATGATCTTGAACTTTCTGCGGTTATCTATGCCTTGAAGCTATGGCGACATTACCTTCTCGGTAACCGTTGCGAGATATTAAACGGATCACCAAAGCTTGAAGTATTTATATACTCAACCAGATCTGAACCTTCGTCAACAAAGATGGCTCGAAACATTGCGATTATGATATGAATATTCATACACCCCCGGCAAGGCTAATGTAATGGCCGGATGCTTAAGTCGCAAGTCCTATAGCAACAATCTTATGGTTCAAGAAACCAACCTCTTCTCCATGAAGAGCTTTGATACATATGAACCTCCTATATTGTTCCACTAGGGTTATCTCAAACCCTGGGTCGAACACAGATTTAGAACACAAGGCATATAAGGTTATGCAAAGGTAGACCCTGAAGTTGGAAAGATCAAGCGATACCTCGAGAAAGGAAAGCCGTCGGAATTCATACTTGATGCAGATGGGATCCTATTTTCCACACTCCGTTCTTCTCTGAACACGGACCCAAACGTTTATGAGGAATGCAGGAAGGAAGAGAGCTAGCGAGATCAGACACTCCCTTGTCCATTCACCCTGGTAGCACAAAGATGTACCGTGACATTTGTCAAAGATTCGGTGGGCCTAATATGAAGGAGACATTGCTCGTTATGTTTCTGAGTGTGACGTTTGCCGCCGCGTTAAAGCCCAACATCAAAGGCCGCAGGAGCTCTGCAACCCCTGCAATGGAATTCCTGAATGGAAATGGGACAAGGTCCAGATGGATTTCATACTGGTTTTCCCAGATCTCAGAAGGGTCATGATGCTATATTTGTTGTCATTGACCGATTCTCTAAGGTTGCCCACTTTCTGCTGTTAAGGAGACAATCACTTGCTAGCAGTTTAGCAGACTTGTATTGTTTCGAATTGTGTCACTCTCCCGGTGTTCCGTTGGAGATCAGTTCTGATCGTGGCAGCTCTTCACCTCCAGATTCTGGAATAGTTTCCAAGAAGCTATGGGAACACATCTGTCTTCAGCACCGCTTTTCACCCTCAGTCACAGGGTCAAGTTGAACGAGTGAATCAAGTGCTCGAACGATATGCTTCGAGCTTGCATCATCTCCTTCGGTAAGAAATGGGAGGAATCTCTCCCGTTATGCCGAATTCTTTACAACAATAGCTATCAAGCTAGTCTGAAGATGGCACCGCTGAAGTTCTATACGGTGTAAGTGTCGAACCCCTCTGAATTGGTCAGAAACTGGGGAATCGGACGTCACTCGTCGGACCGGACATTATTGGCAGCTGAAGAACAAGTCCGTATTGTTCGTGAACATTTGAAATCTCTCAGGTCTCGTCAGAAGAGCAACTATGACCGTACAGCACCAGGAAATAGTCTATCAACGGCGCGAGCAAGACCTACCTCCGCGTCACTCCGTTGAAGACTCATCGTTCGGAAATCAAAGGCAAGTTAGCCCCTCGCTACATTGGCCCCGTTCCGTATCTTGCCCGTCGCGGAGAAGAGGGACCAATAGTTGCAATTGCCCGCCAAAACCTTTCTCAGTACATGACGTCTTTCATGATCCCAACTCCTCCGCCGCTGCTTTCAAGGATCCTATTTGAGCTGTGGGATCATGAAGTTCTTGAATTACGGGAAGATCTGTCATACTCCAGAAATCCCTCCGATTTCTTGATCAACTGAGCGTCGAACACGTTCACAAAGTCAATCAAGTTCCTCAAGGTTCAGTGGTCAAATCATTCTGAAGGATGAAGCCACTTGGAACGCGAGGACGTCTTCGCGAGAGAAAAACCCCTCTTCTTCAGTCTTCCTTACATTCCCGGGATGAGAATTCTTAATAGATGAGGAGAGTTTGTATACACCCCCGTGATTAGCAACAGTATCACTTTTGATAATGACATGTTAGCATGATCACAGTGAAATAATATAGCATCACATGCATTTCAACTCCTAAGTCAAATTCAAAATAAATGAAAGGAAATATGAAAGTTGGTCCAACATGGAGCTAAATGTCAGATATATAGCAAATATTCCAGAGGCTATTCTAAAATTGAAACCAGCATCATTGGAATTGGATAGAGTGCTTGAACGACCTCAAACAGTGGAAAGATAATAGATTATAGTAACCATTATTAAATCTGAAATAAATATGGAATTATGTTGTGTCCAAACTAGTTTAGGGTTAGGGAATGATGCACTGGTATTTATGAAATAGGTCACACTTTTTACAAAAGCCATTTGGGGCCTAAACATTTAACAGTAGAGAAAAGAGAATAAAGAAAAGGAAAAAAGAAGAAGAAAGAAGGACCCCCCCCCTCCGGAGACATGGGCCGAAGCCCAGCCGGCGGCCCACTTGTGCCCCCCCCCCCTGGCCTATATGGCCCCCAGCCGACCGAACCTAATTCCCCCACCCCCCCCCACTCCCTCGCTCCTCTCCTCCCCCTCGTCTGGATCGGGATCACCAGATCCCGTCCACCCGTCGCCACGGGCCCCCCACTCCCCTCGCTCCTCTCCTCCCCCCTCGTCTGGATCGGGATCTTCCGATCCCGTCCGCCCCGTCGCCTACGCCGTCGCCGACGCCGCCCCGTCGCCGCCTCCCCCTCGTCAGCCCCCACCTCCCGATCCAGATCGGGATCGGAATCGCGGGAACGGCCCCGTCGCCGACGCCGCTCGCCGACGCCGCCCCGCTCCCGCGCCGATCGGCCAGCGCCGACGCCGTCGCCACACCGACGTCGCCCCGTCCTCTCCTCTTCCCCGACCAGCCGCCTGGCGCTCGGTCGCCCCCTCCCTCGACTGGATCCGGATCGGGGCGAACCCCCGATCCCATCGCCCGACGCCGCGACGACCTCGCCATCGCCCGGAGCCCGCGCCTCCCCGCCGGCCTGCCTCCCCATCGCCGTCGTCCCCGTCGACCGCCCCGACCCCCCCCGCTGCCCCGTCCCAACGAGCACGGTGAGGCCTCGGGCCTCTTTCCCCCTCTCTGCTCCCGCACCTCGCCGCGCGCACCGCGCCCCCGTGCCGCCGCTCACCGCGCTGCGCGCATGCTCACGCGTCGCCGCGCCCCGGCTCGCGCCCGACCGCGCTGCGCGCGCCCCGCTCGCGCCCACTCCAGCCACCGCTGCCGCTCGTCCTCTCGCCTCTGCCTCCGCTCGCCGCGGCCACCCGCGCGCGCGCGCGCCCCCACACCTCGTCCGCGTCGCTCGCCGTGGCCCCGCGCTCACCACCGACCCGTCCGGCCGCGCCTCGCCGGCGCCCGTGGCCAGCGCCCGGGCGCACCCTGGACGCGCCCGCTCGGGCTGCGCCCGCGCCCGCCCGTGCGTCCCCTTTGGGCACCGGACATGTCCGGTCCCAAAAAGGGGCACGCCCCGGACGTGTCCGCCCCTGGGCCACTGCCCAGTGGGGCCCGAACCCCCTGTGACGCTGACGAATGGGGCCCACGGCCCAGAAACGATTTTAAGAAAATAAAAATAAAAATAAATAAAATAATTAATTAAATAATTAATTAGTTAATTAATTAGTTAATTAATCCTGATTAGGTTAATCTAATTAACTAATTAGTGTTAATTAATCAGTAATTAAATTAATTAAACCTAATTAACCTGACAGCCTATGACAGGTGGGACCCACCCTGTCAGGTGGCTGCTGACGTCAGCATGATGTCATGCTGACGTCATCAATCACTGTTTCGGATAATGTTGAATTAAATAATTAATTAAATTTCAGAAATTAATAAAAACTTTAGAAAATCATATTAAATAAACCGTAACTCCGATGAAAATATTTTATACATGAAACTTGCTCAGAACGACGATACGAACCCGGATACGCCCTCTGTATTCCCGTCAGATGCCCGCAACTATAAGAACGTTGAACAATTAGACCGATTTCGATAAATGAATAGTGCCCAACTTTAATTAAATAAATCCAAATAAATTCCTAAATTAACTAAATCGTTTAGTTAGGCAGTAGAACACCCCGGCATATCATTTAGGCATGTCATACATATTGTTTGCATTATTGCCGTGAATTTATTGTTTCTCTCCCCCTCCTTCTCTCTCGATAGACGCCGAGACCGACGACGCTGCACCAGGATACGACTACTCTACCGACAAGCAGCCCGTTGACGACCTCCCTCTCTTGCCAGAGCAACCAGGCAAGCCCCCCCCCCCTTGAGCATTCCAGATATCGCCCATTCTATTCTCCTGCTTGCATTAGATTTCGCTACTGTTAATGTATGCTCCTATTCTGATGCATAGCCTGCTGTTGTAACCTGTTCATTGCTATCTTACCTGCCTATGATAAACTGTTTAGTATAGGTTGGTATGAACCATCTGTGACCTCACCACCTTACTTTGTCGCCCCTGCTTGTTCATCAACGACTCGATCAACGTGATCGTCGATCAGAGACAGACGCCTCACTTCACACCCCCCTTAGTTGTACGACTCTGCGTAGTAACTATCGAGTGCCGAGGGTGATACCTCGTAACGCACTCCTGATGAATACTCTGCAGCATAGCTGTACGGTCGTGGTCATCGAGGGTGATTCCTCCTTCTCCATGTCCGATACGACTCTGTCGTGCAACCCCTCAGTGTGAACCTCGAGGGTGATACCTCTTACGTTCACCCTGATGATTATGACCACACGGTTACTTGACCTTTTTCACAGGCGGGTCCACCCTGGTGGGTACCCGCTGGGGATCTATGATTTCGGGTGTGCCGGAAGGGCACTCGAGTGTGACATTGTGGCGGAGCATCAGAGACTCTGGTTGTCTCCGCTTGATACTAATTGAGCCTATTGGATTTGGGTGTGTGATCTGAGTGGGTCGACGTGCCCTATACGCACTGCCACCACGCGGGATAATGGTTATGGGGCCCTCTGCGATGTACGTTTCGCCGAAAGCTTATCAGACGTCACGATTCACCGTGCGGGCTGATCGTCGGGATTGGGCTGGATACTTCACTGGCGAGTTCAGTGTCGCGCCTGCACCCCGGCCAGCCACGCAACGCGCAGGGTGCCCAGGGCGATGGCCCGAGACCCCTGGGTGCATAGGTTAGTCCGGCGTGCTGACCTCTCTGCTGAGCCTAGGTAGAGCGCTGCTTCGTGTTGATCTTCCGAGGACGGGCATTACCCAGCAAGTATGTCCGGCCAGAGTTGATCGAGCGTGTTGGGTAACAGTAGTGCACCCCTGCAGGGATGAATCTTCTATCGATAGCCGGTCCTACGGTAAAGGACGCTCAGTTTGTGTATCCCGATCTACTACTTAAACTGGATACTTGTTACTTAATTGAAGCTTCAGGATTACTTTCTCGCTGGGAGTCGAGGAAGGATCTTTGAGCTGTACTTCAACATGTTTGTTAAATAAAATGCTATTCTACTCTCTTCTACTGCTGCAAGATGATGGCTTTGAGAAGATGTTTGAAGATGCTAGTCTTCGATAGGACTAGGCCTTTCTCTCTATTCTGGCATTTCTGCAGCCCAGTCCACATATACAGCCTTTTCTCCATTGATAATGTTGCATATGTAGTATAGATCCTTGCTTGTTGAGTACTTCGGATGAGTACTCACGGTTGCTTTATTTTCTCTTTTCCCCCATATACCCCACCTTGATGATACACCAGACGATGGAGTCCAGGAGCCAGACGCCACCACCGGAGCCTACTACCAGGCGGGTCCAGAGGGCACGTACTACTGGATCGAGCCATCTGACCAGGAGTAGGATCGGAGGCTCCCAGGCAGGAGGCCAACGCCTTTCGATCTAGTGTCGCTGTTTGTGCTAGCCTTCTTAAGGCAAAACTTGTCTAACTATGTCTGTACCCAGATATTATTTGTATGACTGACTTATGTATTCGGATCTTCGGATCCCTGGTCTGTAATATTGTGGACCTCCGTTTATTTGTGTTTAAGAGTTCTGTTGTGATATCTTCCCGTGAGTCCCTGGGTTTGATCGTACACGTTTGCGTGTATGATTAGTGTACGGTTGAACCGGGGGCGTCACAAGTTGGTATCAGAGCCGACTGCCTGTAGGAAGCCCCCTCCAAATTCCTTGGCCAAAGTTGAGTCTAGAAACCGAGAAACTAATTTACTAACTTGGCTGTGTGGCTTACGGGCCCACGTCGCCAACTGGGTGGTATTAGGATCTTTTATTCCTCGTCTATACTCTGGGACTCTAACATCTCTTCTATTCGGGTTAAATAAAGTTTACTAACGCCGACACTTAGGATCTCGTAATTCCCGTCTACCCGGAGAGCTGGATGTCTGTGCGATTTCCCAGTCATTGATATGATTAGTCTGATAATCATTTTCCTTTCCATTGTTTTGTTTAACCTTTCTCTCCGAGTTGTGTTAAACTTCTCATTGTCATTGACAAATCTGCTTCACAAAGGTGTTAAATTTGAGTGGACAGAAAAATGTCAAGAAAGCTTTCAGACACTAAAAGATAAATTGACATCTGCCCCAGTACTAGCACCCCCGGATTCCCAAAAGGATTTCGTGATATACTGTGATGCATCTCGTCAGGGATTAGGCTGTGTCCTAATGCAAGAGCGCAAAGTGATTGCTTATGCCTCCCGACAATTGCGTCCTCATGAAGAAAATTATCCCGTGCATGATCTTGAACTTTCTGCGGTTATCTATGCCTTGAAGCTATGGCGACATTACCTTCTCGGTAACCGTTGCGAGATATACACGGATCACCAAAGCTTGAAGTATTTATATACTCAACCAGATCTGAACCTTCGTCAACAAAGATGGCTCGAAACAATTGCCGATTATGATATGAATATCTCATACACCCCCGGCAAGGCTAATGTAATGGCCGATGCTTTAAGTCGCAAGTCCTATAGCAACAATCTTATGGTTCAAGAAACACAACCTCTTCTCCATGAAGAGCTTTGCAAATTGAACCTCCATATTGTTCCACAGTGTTATCTCAATACCCTGGTTGTCGAACCAGATTTAGAACACGGCATTAAGGTTATGCAAAGGTATGACCCTGAAGTTGAAAAGATCAAGCGATACCTCGAGAAAGGAAAGCCGTCGGAATTCCATCTTGATGCAGATGGGATCCTATTTTTCCAACACCGTCTCTTCGTACCCAAGTTCAAGAATGAGAGGGAAAACGTTATGAAGGAAGCTCATGACACTCCCTTGTCCATTCACCCTGGTAGCACAAAGATGTACCGTGACATTTGTCAAAGATTCTGGTGGCCTAATATGAAGCGAGACATTGCTCGTTATGTTTCTGAGTGTGACGTTTGCCGCCGCGTTAAAGCCCAACATCAAAGGCCCGCAGGAGCTCTGCAACCCCTGGAAATTCCTGAATGGAAATGGGACAAGGTCCAGATGGATTTCATTACTGGTTTTCCCAGATCTCAGAAGGGTCATGATGCTATATTTGTTGTCATTGACCGATTCTCTAAGGTTGCCCACTTTCTGCCTGTTAAGGAGACAATCACTGCTAGCCAGTTAGCAGACTTGTATGTTTCCCGAATTGTGTCACTCCACGGTGTTCCGTTGGAGATCAGTTCTGATCGTGGCAGCCTCTTCACCTCCAGATTCTGGAATAGTTTCCAAGAAGCTATGGGAACACATCTGTCTTTCAGCACCGCTTTTCACCCTCAGTCACAGGGTCAAGTTGAACGAGTGAATCAAGTGCTCGAAGATATGCTTCGAGCTTGCATCATCTCCTTCGGTAAGAAATGGGAGGAATCTCTCCCGTATGCCGAATTCTCTTACAACAATAGCTATCAAGCTAGTCTGAAGATGGCACCGTTTGAAGTTCTATACGGTCGTAAGTGTCGAACCCCTCTGAATTGGTCAGAAACTGGGGAACGCTCACTCGTCGGACCGGACATTATTCGGCAAGCTGAAGAACAAGTCCGTATTGTTCGTGAACATTTGAAATCTGCTCAGTCTCGTCAGAAGAGCAACTATGACCGTAAGCACCAGGAAATAGTCTATCAACCTGGCGAGCAAGCTTACCTCCGCGTCACTCCGTTGAAAGACACTCATCGGTTCGGAATCAAAGGCAAGTTAGCCCCTCGCTACATTGGCCCGTTCCGTATTCTTGCCCGTCGAGGAGAAGTGGCATATCAGTTGCAATTGCCGCCAAACCTTTCTCAAGTACATGACGTCTTTCATGTATCCCAACTCCGCCGCTGCTTCAAGGATCCTATTTGAGCTGTGGATCATGAAGTGCTTGAATTACGGGAAGATCTGTCATATCCAGAATATCCCATCCGTATTCTTGATCAAGCTGAGCGTCGAACACGTCAAAAGTCAATCAAGTTCCTCAAGGTTCAGTGGTCAAATCATTCTGAAGATGAAGCCACTTGGGAACGCGAGGATCGTCTTCGCGAAGAATACCCCTCTTTCTTTCAGTCTTCCTCTTAATTCTCGGGATGAGAATTCTTAATAGATGAGGAGAGTTGTAACACCCCCAGTGATTAGCAACAGTAATCACTTTTGATAATGACATGTTAGCATGATCAACAGTGCATAATCATCATTAGCATCACATTGCATTTCAACTCCTAAGTCAAATTCAAAATTAAATGAAAGTGAAATATGAAAGTTGTCCAACATAGGAGCTAAAATGTCAGATATATAGCAAATATTCCAGAGGCTATTCTAAAATTGAAACCAGCATCATTGGAATTGGATAAGTGACTTGAACGACCTCAAACAGTGGATAAAGATAATATTTAGTAACCATTTATTAAATCTGAAATAAATATGGAATTATGTTTTGTCCAAACTAGTTTTAGGTGTTAGGGAATGATGCACTGGTATTTATGAAATAGGTCACACTTTTTACAAAAGCCATTTGGGGCCTAAACATTTAACAGTAGAGAAAAGAGAATAAAGAAAAGGAAAAAAAAGAAGAAGAAGGACCCCCCCCCTCCGGCCCAACTGGGCCGAAGCCCAGCCGGCCGGCCCACTTGTGCCCCCCCCCTGGCCTATATGGCCCCCAGCCGACC
>CM022298.1:132377745-132580711 GCA_011799875.1 Thinopyrum elongatum
GAAAATTATGTTTCTACAATTTGATTGCAGAAGGAATATTTGAGTTACAAGTTTAGCGAATGTCTGATGAGTTGTGAAAGTAGTTTCATAACTTGCACCTCCCGGAACACCATTGCATGTGGAAAGTCCGTGAAGATGTAATCAAACCATTTATGACATGGTAAGATCAAAGATGACATTATAAATTTGCCATTATCCCTTTAAAGAGTGATGCTTTAGAGACTACGGCTTTTACACTGAAAAGAGCTCCATCAGGTCTGTTGAAATGACGCCATGTTATGGTACGCCCAACCATGTTTATATCTTTTCTTAAACATTTGGAATATGGGCTTGTGTAAAAGGTTACAAACCTATTCCAAATCAGACAAGTGCTACTTTGTAGGTTATCCCAAGCAATTGGGTATTCCTCCCTCACTATACCGAGGCAAATAGGTTTGCCACAAAGAACGGTATGCTTTTTGAAGAAATGGTTCTTTCAAAAAGGTGAGTGGGAGAATAGTGCAACTCGACGAGATTAACAGTATCTTCGTCATCAGGTCAAAGGAAAGAGACCTTGGAAGTAATTCCGGAGTTTCCTACTGCGACTGATACGGAAGTCTCTACAATAAAATGTATGGACTTCAGTCGAACTTGCAGCTGAACCACGTAGCAAGGCTCGTGCAAACCTCTCAGGTGCGCAAACGAGATATTGTTGTTAGACAACAGTATACCTACGATAACCAAGGAAGCGTTGATGGGCCCTGACTCCGGAATTGGCTAAATGCCAATACAATCCGAGATAGTCTCCATAAAATGTTTCAAGATTAAAACCTTGATACACCTTTCGGAAGACTAGAGTCTATGAATTTTATGGAACTAAAAACTGATACGGGTAAAAATGTTTTATCCATAAAGCTCGACTTGTTGCAATATACAAGTTCAAGGAGTTGACTACGATGAGGTTGTTTCACCCGTAGCGATGCTTAAAGTCGGTTCGGGTTGAACTAGCAATTAATACATATTTCAAATCATGAGATATGAAAACAAGGATGACAAAGGATTTCCATCTGTGGAAATAAAACCAAGGACTTGCATGTGTTACAATCCAAGGTATTTTGTCATTCCAGAGGATGCTAGTAAGTATGCAAACTTCAGAGTTCCAGCAATGGACAGAAGAGAGCAAAATGGAGTTGGAATCTTCGTGTTTTATGAAATGGTTCAACGGGGTTTGACTTCATCAATGGGTAACGAAGATGCTTATGATTCAAGAAAGTAAGTGGGAGCATAATAAAATTTCTAAAAAACGTTGTGTGCTTGACACATTGTTAATTGGAAATAAATTTCTTGACACGAATTAGGACTTCATTTGAAAATAGTTTTTCGATGAAGTGCTTGGGCTAAATAGCCTTTATATTAGGCATGATGATCTATGGAGATAGATTTACCTAATGGGTCTGAGCAAAGATACATATTGACAAGATGCTAAAACCTTTTAGCATTAAAAACGTCAAGGAGTGATTCTTGCCGAAGTCACATGGAAAGAGTTTTTGCAAGACTCGGTGTCCCAAAACACTGATTAGCAAAATACATGATGGAGATTCCACACACTCTTGTGTTTGGATTAATCATGTATTCCATGGTATGTAAAAACAAACCAGATATGTCCAATACTCCCAAAGTTGTTGCGAGTATAGATACTAAAGTGATCAAAAGTACTGATCATGGGACAACAGTGAAAAAGGGTCATTGAGTACTATAGTAGCACCGATGACATGTTTTCTCGCAAGCGGAGATCATGAAGAGTTCGTTGTAAAAGGTTACATCAATACAGTCTTCATCCATGCTCCAAGCGATTTTCGATTTAAATTGAGGGTTTTGTGTAACACACAATATGGTGGCACGGTAGTTGGAAATTGTTCCAAACAAGTTACTGTGGCGAATTCTATAACAGAGGCGAAGTATGTTACCGCTTTTAAAAGCGACAAACAAGATGTTGAATCATATAGTTCATTCATGAACTTAGTATGGTTCCAAGATGGCTTTTGTCAATGGGACACTACTGCAAGTAGTTGCTCCATAACTCAGTCTGAGGAATCCAGGTTCGACCTGTGATTCGCATACATACCAAGCCAAGTCCACACAAAATATGACTTTTGTGAAAGCCTGAAAACGCGAGGATATGCAAAGATACACACGGAGCTGAAGTCGTCAGATCCGTTGGACATTCAGGCTATACCACAAGCGAAGCATATTTACACCGGTGTGCCACAGGTGTAAAGTGCATTAGCATTAACTAGATTATTGACTCTAGTGCAAGTGGGAGTCTGTAGGAGATATGCCCTAGAGGCAATAATAAATGTTATTGATTATCTCCCTGTTCATAATTAGGTTTATGTTCCATGCTATAACTGCAATGATTCTCGAGTCTGCAAATAAAACGAGGCTCGGAGGAAGACTCATATGCACGTGTGGGATAATAAACGGTAAAATGTATTCCTAGTCTGGCCTCTAAGACTAGCTCAAGTGTTGCATGATGGTTCTGTTTTCCTGATCATGGGCATGTCTATGCTAGCAACTTTGAGGGCACAGTGTTAGAAGAACATTTGTGTTGAATCGACCCGATTGATGTTATGCTATGAGATTCTTTCATCACAAGTTAATGGTTAATAACACAGAGATGGTTAACATTTGCATGATTCCTCAGACCATGAGAGTATCGAGTTTCTTCATGCTTGATTCATGAACTTTGGGGTTTGTTAAACGTCATCCGTAACTGGATGGCTATTACGGCGGCTTACGGGTTCATGGGAAAATATGTTAAGTAACTTGATAGCTCAAGATTGGGATTTGCTCCTCCGACGATGGAGAGATATCTCTGGGCCCTCTCGGTGTTACGGTATCCATCATCGTCTGGCCAGACACTTTGTGATTTGATCACGGGGATGCCGGAACACGGTAACGAGAAAAGAGAACAATACCGGTAACGAGGTAACTAGCATAGTGGACAAGTTGTTGATCCACGGGAATGCCATCATGTCTCACCTTGGGTATTTGTAACATATCGCGAAGCAACAGGAATAGCACACGACAACTGGAGGTTCACTCGAATATTCATTCGTGTGGGTATAGGGGTCAATATGGGTGTCCACGGCTCCGATGTTGATCATTGATCGGAAGGGGTTCCGGGTCATGTCTATACTTCACCGAACCTATAGGGTCACACGCTTAAGGGTCATCTATCTGTTGAATACTAGACAGGGAGTCTGAGAGAAAATCACCGAAAAAGTTTCGGACAGCGGAAAAGTTCCGCAGAGAGAGGTCACCGGATGAGTTCCGGTGAAACTGAAAAGTTGTTTCAGAGGATACCATAAAGTCAAATTGGTTTCGGCACATGCCCGATAATTCTTGGAGGGTGCCAGAATCATTCTGGAAACTTTTGGGAATTTTCTGGAAGAAAAACCGGAAATGTTCCGGAGCTGCCGGAACCACTTCAGATGCTTTTCGCAGATGAAAATCACTAATCTGGAATTGTTCCAGAATGCGTTGAAAATTATTTTAGTGGGTACTGGAAATGTTCTAAGCCCACATAAATATTTTCAGTTCGAACGGACGCTGAAAAATGTCGTCGTGAATAGTGAAAGTGCTTTTTGGGTGGCTTCTTGGAGAAGCCACCTTGAGGGTCCTTTGGTATTTTTCCCCTTGGCTTCTTGGAGAAGCCACCCTTGGGCTTGGCCTATAAATAGGGGTGGAGGGGGCTGCCTAAAGACTCACTCTTTCTCACATATACATGCCATTGCAATGATCTGGCTTCTCTCTCCCTCCCACGAAAAGAGTTTCGTAGAGCCGAAAGGCTGTCTGGGTTCCGGTGGGAACTAGTTCTGGACGGCGAAGCCCTGCCGAATAGATGACACCGTATGTGTGCAACTCTGTAGAGAGGTCGTAGTTTCGATCTTTGTGCCCGAGGGGCTGTTTGAGAGTGCCTCCCGAAGGGTTGTCCAAGTGACGGTCCGAGTTCTGTGAGTCCTCCCGAAGGGCTGTACGAGTGACCGTCCGAGTTTCGAAGGTCCTCCCGAAGGGCTGTCTGCGACACCGTCCGGGGGACTGTCCGACCGCCTCCCGGAGGGCTGTCCGAGGGGCAGATGAGGGAGTACATCCTCGCGGTTGGGAGGTTGTAAATCCTAGCTGCGGGGATCTGCACCGCCGATCGTCATCGACTCTACTTCCGCTGCGCTTCGAGTCGGTAACGAAAATGATCAAACCTTGTATGCAGTCTCCATAGTGGTCCTGGGCTGGTGCGTAGGTCGGAAAATTTTTGTTTTCTGCTGCGTTACCCTACAAAAACACCCATGTATATCTTGAGTAATCATCAACAATGACAAGTCCATACTTTTTCCCACCAAGACTATCCCATGAAGGAGGCCCAAAAAGATCCACATGAAGGAGCTCCAAAGGCCTTGAAGTAGACACGATATTCTTGGGTGGGTGCTTTTATTGATGTTGCTTCCCGGCTATGCATGCACTATACACACGATCTTTCTCAAAAGAGACATTGGTTAGTCCAAGGATGTGATTACCCTTTAAGAGATCTTGAAGATTTCTCATGCCGACATGGGCTAGCCGGCGATGCCAAAGCCACCCCTTATCGGCCTTGGCCATTAGACAAGTTGCATGGAATGTGCTCTCTTTCGAGAAATCAACCGTGTAAAGGTTACCATCCAACTCTCCAACAAAGGCCACTTCGAGAGTATCTCTCTTAAAGACTTTCACATCCGTTAGTCCAAAGAGTGTATCATAACCAACAGAAGCCAATTGGCGAACGGAAAGCAAATGGTATTTAAGGGATTGGACAAGCATGACATTTGCAAGAGACATGTCATTTGTGATAGCCACCTTGCCCAACCCGAGTACCTATCCTTTTGATCCTCCACCAAACATAATGCTCATAAATGGTTGAATAGCTTCCATGAAATCGTAGAGCAATTTGCTATCTCCGGTCATATGATTGGTACATCCACTATCGATCACCCATTTTACTCCACCAGAGAAAGCAACCTACACACAATTATGACTTGGTTAGAGGCACCCATTTTGCAATGGGACCTCTCAAGTTAGTCACAAGGGTCTTAGGGACCCAAATAGCATAAAACCGGAATGCATTTCGAGGACCAACAAATTTTGCATAAACTTCTCCATCCTTAGTTTTACGAAGTACATAGGATGGAAGCATGAACTCTTTTGGCTTGTTGAGAGTGGGCATGCCCCTTGTGGCCTTCACACTCACAACCTTACCTTTCTCCTTGTGCCCCTCTCGTACAAACGTTTCTTTTAGAGGAGTGGTGCACTTTTGAGAATACGTCTTCTTCTTGCTTGTGCTTGGGTCAAACCCGAGCCCCTCTTTGGCAAACACTTCATTGTGTTGGCTCAATACCTCATTAAGGTTCTTTTGTCCTTGAGCACATGTCATGAGTTCTTTCTCGAGTCGAGCCTTGAGAAAGCGATTCTCCCCAAGAATAGATGCTAGGTTACCACTAGAGTTAGTAGTACAAGCATCAACATTGATAATTGGAGAAGAGTAAGCCTTGGCTAGAGTTTCAAGATAAGTAAGCTTGAGCATTTCAAAACTCTTTGTAAGAAGAGTGAGCTCTTCTTCCTTAGTCTTGAGGGACACGGATAGAAGATCACAATCCTTAGAGAGAGAAGCATGAGACTTCACAAGCTTACTTTTATCATTCATCAACTCCTCGCAAGAGTCCTTAGCCTTTTTCAAGGAGGCAAGTTCTTTAGCATGAACATCAATGTTTGCACTAATTTTCAAGCATAGTTCATCATTTCGTGCTTCCTCATATTGGACTTTCCGCTCAAGGATTTCATATTTTTCCTTTTCCTCGGTGACGAGGGTTTCGAGTTCCTTAATGGTGATGGTGTGCTTACTCACCATCTCCATAAGCATACGAAACATAGTGAGCTTCTTTCCTTTGAGGGACACGGATAGAAGCTCACAATCCTTAGAGAGAGAAGCATGAGACTTCACAAGCTTACTTTTATCATTCATCAACTCCTCGCAAGAGTCCTTAGCCTTTTTCAAGGAGGCAAGTTCTTTAGCATGAACATCAATGTTTGCACCAATTTTCAAGCATAGTTCATCATTTCGTGCTTCCTCATATTGGACTTTCCGCTCAAGGATTTCATATTTTTCCTTTTCCTCGGTGACGAGGGTTTCGAGTTCCTTAATGGTGATGGTGTGCTTACTCACCATCTCCATAAGCATACGAAACATAGTGAGCTTCTTTCCTTTGAGGGAGCACATGAACTTATTTAGTTTAGCAAGCATAGGATCATCTATATCATCATCATCATAATTATCCTCCGCATCAAGATACTCATCACAAGGAGTAGAAGGAGTGAAAAGAGGAGGGTTTGATCGTGGGGTTACCTTGACCTTGTCAGGAGAGCTTTGGTCCTCTCCATCTTCTACCACGGCCTTTGCCATTAGGCACTTGTGAGCGTTGCCCTTGTAGTCTTTCATGTAGTTGTAGGTGACAACATCACCACTCTTGTTGACTAGCCTCAAAGTGTTTTGAGAATCTTGAGCTACTCCGGCAACACCACTAACATCATCCGGATCGGATTCTTCATGAGCAACCATTGCTTTCCCATCTCTCTTCTTGAGTTTGGAGTTCAAAGGATTTGGCAACTTCTTCTTGGGAAAGGTCTTGGGAAACCTTGGTTTGTCCTCTCTCTTCTCATAAGGGCAATCGTTGGAGAAGTGGTTGGTTTCTTCACAGTTGTAGCATTTTCTCACTTTCTTCTTCTGGAATCTTCCCTTGAATTTTCCCGCGCTAAACTTCTTGACAAAAAGAGCAATGTCTTCATATGAAGGGCTCTCATCGGAGTCAATCTCATCACCATCCTCATCATCATCTTCTTCTTCTTCTTTGCTTTGCTCTTCTTCACATACATGCTTGGCCTTCAATGCAAGATTGATCTTTGATGTTGAGGTACCATGCATGGCAAGATGTTTTGTAGCATTTGCCTTTGACTCTTCAAATAGTTGAAAAGTGGATATGATGTCATCTGGAGTCATTTCCTTGAATCCATGGTGTTGTCTTATGTCCCACACCATTTGGTGATGATATGGAGCAAGAGCATGAAGCAACTTGTCCACGAGAAATCGCTTAGTCAAGTTGAGTCCATCTTGTGTCTTGTCACACTCACAAGACTCGATGTCAGCGGTGAGAGTCATGAGACGCTCAAGGAGCTGCTTGGGAGATTCACCTTTCTCCATACAAAAGTTTTGCAACTGACCCTTGGCAATTTCATATTGAGCAAGCCGGAGAGTGGAAGTACCGGTCTTGGTCCTCACAATGCTATCCCATAATTCCTTGGCACTTGTGATGTGTATGTATGGTCTCCTTTGCTTGTCAGTCATACCTCTCCTTATGCACATGGTTGCTGTGTCGTTGAGATTCTTGTCATATATTTCTCTTGGTGTAAGATTCTTCGGGTCAACAGCTTGGTAGCCATGCTCCAAGATCTCCAACATCTCATCATTTCCATATCGAAGATGATCCTGCATAGCAACTCTCCACAAAGCAAAATCGGTAGTGTCATCAAGTAAAGGAGATTTTCCTTGAGGGTTATACTTTGGTTTCTCTATTTGAGGTCTTGCATAAAGCCAAGGAACACTGGAGTGTTCATTACTAGGAGGTTGTTGGCCAAGTGAAGGAGTAGGCATAGTTGGCCTCGAGGCCGCACCACCAGAAAGTGGTGCAAGCATCATGGTTAGTGTGGCTAGTCTCATTTGGACCAAGGCCTCAAGAAAAGCATCATGCTCCTCCTTTTGCTTAGCAAGCGCCCGTTCCAGATCCTCAGAAGTGAAGGACTTGACTTCCGTGGAAGCCGCGCCCTTATCCTTCGGATCTGCAACAAGGGGAGTCCCATCGGGGTTCATCTCGCTCTAGGGCGGTTAAGCCACAAGAATAGAGCACGAGGCTCTGATACCAATTGAAAGGATCGAGATGGACCTAGAGGGGGGGGTGAATAGGTACAATTACAAATTTTAATTATTACTTAGCAATTTTAGGCAATAATGCGGAATATGAAAGTGAGCCTAACAATTGCAAGTATGATGCTAAGAGCTAAGCAAGGTAAACAAGTAACACAAATATGTGAGTAAGCAAGCACAATATGATGTAAGTAAGGCCTAAGAGACAAGTAACCACAAGTAGGAAGTTAGGGTTAGGGATAACCGCAACTTCGAGAGATGAGGATGTATGCCGATGTTCACTTCCTTGGAGGGAAGCTACGTCATCGTTAGAGAGGTGGATGTTACCACGAAGGCACACCAACGCCACGAACGCTCACCCTATTCTCCCTTTAAGACAACACCACGAAGGCGTTTCTCAACCACTAGTGGTAGACCTTGGGGTGGTCTCCAAACCCTCACAAACTTTCCGGGGGTAATCACAATGGTCGATTCCTCTCCGAAAGACTCCTACCGCCTAGGAGTCTCCAACCTCCAAGAGTAACAAGAACGATGGGGAAAAGCTCAAGACTTGCTCAAATCACGAATTCCTTTGGTGCAAAGAAGGGGAAGGAGTGGATCTATCACTTGGATGGACAACTTCTCTCAAATGCTCTCAAATCCCTTAGGGATCTAAGATTTGGTGTAGAAGAGTGAGAGAGAGTGAAATGTGTTCTAGGGTTTGCTCAAAGTGAATGGTCAACCCTCTCCCGTGGGGGAAGAGGGCTATATATAGTGTGGGTGCAAATATGGCCGTTGTAGAGTAAATGACAGGGTAGGCCGGACATCCGGGACAGGGGCCAGACATCCGGCCTAGCGTAGCACTAGCAAAGTGAAGCAGAATGCAGAGGATGAATTAGAGGAGCCGGACATCCGGGGCAAAGCCCGGACATCCGGTGAGACAGGAAAGCCAGGACAGCCGGCAATATGGCCGGACATCCAGTGAGTTCACAGAGTCGAACAGCTCCCTGGATAGCACAAGCCGGACATCCGGCTTGGGCCCGGAAATCCGGGGAGGAAGGAGAGCCCGGACATCCGGCATGGAGGGCCGGACATCCGGAGATAAAAACACCATAAGATGCACTCTGGACAGCAGGGCCCGGACATCCGGCATGGACAGCCCGGACATCCGGCTTGGCCAGAGGCAAAACATCAAGCACATGAATTTGAGAGACCCTAAGATTTGAAGTGGGAATTTTAGTGGCATGAGCAAGTCCTTCACTAACCCTATCGATCCCCTCTTAATAGTGCGGGATCCTATATTCAAGAAATCAAATATGCAATCTTTTTGATACTTCTTCCTTGAGTAGAATTAACTCCGTACGTTCATGATCCGCACACTTTTGATGATCCGGGGACTAACACCTGAGATTCACTTGACGAACATAGTTAGTCCCCTACATGTATATTGTCATCAACATCAAAACATGATGTAAGGGCATGATTGCACTTTCACCAGGCTGCCGCGGCGCCCAACCCCCCGGCGGTGACCCGACCCTTCCGTCGGCTCACCCCGGCCGAGCAGCTCGAGCGCCATCGCCAGGGCCTGTGCTACAACTGCGACGAGCCCTACGTGCCGGGCCATGTCTGTCCACGGCTCTTTTACTTGGAGGCGGCGGATTACATCGAGGAGGACACCACCGCCGACGGTCTCGGTGATCTTCCCGCTCCAGTCGCCGCGCAGGTGGCACCGGCACCCGCTCCAGTGACGGCCCTCGTGGTCTCCCTCCATGCCCTAGCGGGTATACGAGCGGAGAAGACTATGCTCCTGCCGGTGATGATCAACGGCGAGCGCCTCCTGGCACTGCTGGATATGGGCTCCACCCATAACTTCCTGCCAGCGTCGACCATGCGTCGCTTAGCGCTCCAGCCGGCGGGCGGGGAGCAACTTAGGGTTACCGTGGCTAACGGTGACCGCCTCCACTGTCAGGGGATTGCGCGGCATGTTCCCATCATCGTCGGCGACGAGCACTTCACCATCACGTGCGTCGGCATTGACTTGGGCTGCTTTGACTTCATCCTCGACATCGACTTTCTACGGACCCTGGGTCCCATCCTCTGGGACTTCGACGCTATGACGATGGTCTTCTGGCGCCTGGGTCGCCGCGTCCGGTGGGAGGGCATGGGTGGCCCTTCATCAGCGGCGCCCCACCCACAACTGACGGCGGCCGCCGCCGAGCTCGAGCAGCCCCTGTTGGCTCGTCTCTTGCAGCAGCACAGCGACCTCTTCGACGAGCCCCAGGGCCTTCCGACAGCCCGAGTCTACGACCACCGCATTCACCTGCTCCCTGGCACAGCCCCCCGTGGCGGTCCGTCCATACCGCTACCCCCAGCTGCAGAAGGACGAGCTGGAACGGCAGTGTGCGGTCATGCTTGCCCTGGGCATCATTCGGATCTCCACCTCCCCGTTTTCGGCGGCGGTTCTCCTCGTTCGCAAGGCGGATGGCACACGGCGTTTCTGCATCGACTATTGTGCTCTTAATGCCAAGTCGCTCCAGGACAAATTTCCCATTCCGGTCGTCGATGAGCTCCTGGACGAGCTACACGGGGCACGTTTCTTCACCAAGCTCGACCTCCGTTCCGGATATCACCAGGTGCGGATGCATCCGGATGATGTCGAGAAGACGGCCTTTCGCACTCACCACGGCCACTTCGAGTTTTTGGTGATGCCGTTTGGCCTCTCCAATGCCCCGACGACATTTCAGGCTTTGATGAACGATGTCCTCCGCCCCTACTTGCGCCGGTTTGTGCTTGTTTTCTTTGATGATATTCTTATCTACAGCTCATCGTGGGCGGAGCACCTACAACACGTAGCCATTGCCTTCAACGAGCTTCGAGTGCACCATCTTCACCTCAAGCGCTCGAAGTGCTCGTTCGGCACGACATCGGCCGCCTACCTCGGCCACGTCATTTCGGCGGAGGGTGTCGCTATGGATGCCGACAAGGTGGCGGCTGTCGCGGCGTGGCCAACGCCGCACTCGCCGCAGGCCCTACGCGGCTTCCTCGGCCTCGCGGGCTACTACCGAAAGTTCATCCGGGACTTTGGCCTCATCGCGGCTCCACTCATGCGCCTGCTCCGCCACGACGCCTTCTCTTGGGATACTGAGGCGACTGAGACGTTCATGACCCTCAAGCAGGCTCTCACTACAGGGCCGGTCCTCCAGATGCCTGACTTCGACAAGCTCTTCATGGTGGACTGCGACGCCTCAGGCGTGGGGTTTGGCGCCGTCCTACATCAGGGCGACGGGCCACTCGCGTTCTTCAGCAGGCCTTTCGCCGCGCGCCACCACAAGCTCGCGGCTTACGAGCGGGAGCTCATCGGATTGGTGCAGGCGGTGCGCCACTGGAGGCCGTATCTATGGGGGTGGTCGTTCCGTATCCGCACGGACCACTACAGCCTCAAGTTTTTGTTGGACCAGCGCCTCTCCACCGTGCCGCAACATCAGTGGATCAGCAAGCTCTTCGGGTTCGACTTCACCGTTGAGTACCACCCGGGTCGCCTCAACACCGTGGCGGACGCGCTGTCCCGCCGCGACACCGACCTCGACACGGACGCGTCAACTCCACGGGGGCGGCCCTCTGCATCCGCTCGGGCCCCTCCTTCGCCTTCATCGACGACATCCGCCGAGCCATCACTAGCGCCACGGACGCGCAGCTCCTCCGTCAGCGCCTCGCGGACGGCGCCTTGGAGGAGCCGTGGCGGCTGGCCGATGGTCTGCTCTGTACGGGCACCGGCTCTTCGTGCCGGATCATGGCGACCTCCGTCACCAGGCCCTGCTGCTGGCCCACTCGGCTAGCCACGAGGGTGTGCATAAGACCCTCCACCGTCTCTGAGCAGATTTCTACATCCCCGGCGATCGTGCGCTGGTGCGGGACTGGGTGCGGTCTTGCATGACGTGCCAGCGCAACAAGACGGAGACACTGCAGCCGGCGGGGCTGCTACAGCCCCTTGAGGTGCCCTCTCAGGTCTGGGCCGACATCTCTATGGACTTCATCAAGGGCCTCCCCAAGGTGGGCGGCAAGTCCGTCATCCTTACGGTGGTCGACCGCTTCTCCAAGTATGTGCACTTCATCGCGCTCGGCCATCCTTACACCTCCACCTCTGTCGCGCGGGCCTTCTTCGACGGCATCGTCCGCCTCCATGGGTTTTCGTCCTCGATCGTCAGCGACCGCAACCCGGTGTTCACGGGCCATGTCTGGCGCGATCTGTTTCGGATGGCAGGCGTGAAGCTGCACCTCAGTACGACATTCCACCCCCAGACGGACGGCCAATCCGAGGTGGTCAACAAGGTGATTGCTATCTACTTACGTTGTGTTAGAGGTGATCGCCCACGTGCATGGGTCGACTGGCTTTCTTGGGCGGAGTACTGCTACAACACCTCCTACCACTCCGCCCTGCGTGCCACGCCCTTCGAGGTGGTCTATGGTCGCTCTCCGCCACCAATCTTGCCGTTCCAGCCTGAGACGGCCCGGGCTGAGGCGGCGGCCGAGCTTCTTCGCGGCAGGGATGAGATCCTTGCCGAGGTGTGCCAGCGTCTTCTTCAGGCCCATCAGCTGTCCAAGAAGTACTACAACGCCCACCACCGCTAGGTGGAGTTCGCGGTGGGGGACTGGGTGTGGCTACGCCTACTCCATCGCTCTACGCAGTCACTGGACCCCCGCGCTAAGCGCAAGCTGGGTCCCCGCTATGCTGGGCCGTTTCTGGTGCTGGAGCGCATCGACAACGTCGCCTACCGACTTCGGCTGCCATCTGGCGCTCACATCACCGACGTTTTCCATGTGGGCTTGTTGAAGCCTTTCCGTGGCGAGCCACCGGCGGCCACGCCGGATCTTCCTCCGACCTCCAAGGGCCGTCTACTTCCCGGTCCAGCGAAGGTTTTGAAGGCCCAGCAGAGCCGGGGTGCGTGGCGCTTGTTGATCCAGTGGAGGGACTTCCGGCGGAGGACGCCACTTGGGAGCACCTCGACGAGTTCCGCAAGCATTTTCCCGACTTTCAGCTCGAGGACGAGCTGTTTGCGCAGGCGGGGAGAGATGTTATGACCGGCATACACTATAGCCGGAGGAGGCCTCATGGCGTAGGCAGTTAGGGGCTCGGCCCAAGTTATCTTATCGTCTTAGGGGCTTAGCCCAATTATCTTATTAGGAGGATTATATAAACTCATGTAAGGACCCGTTTTGAAGTTAAACAGAAGCAATCATATTTGCTCGGCTTCCTGAAGGGAGCCGGGAGACCTAACCCTAGCCGCCCCCCCTGCGCCCCCTCCTCTCTCTCTCTCTCTCGCGCGCGCAACGACGGCGCCCCAGCGCCGCCGGCCTCGCCTTCCTCCACGCCATCCCTCATTCCACCCCTATAACCTGAGAGCTTGTCCTGGTAGGGACCCGGTTCCTATCAATCATTTCATACACCTCATTTTGGGATGTGCTTAAGACCAATACAAACTAAGATTGATTTTTGTACAACCAAATTCCCTAAATCCAAATTAGCAATGAATTTTCTATCTGCCTTTAGCATCCTCTTCCTATTTATGATAGAAATTCGTCAATAGGATGCAGAGGCGTCCAGGTTTTTTAACTGAAGAAATCCTATTTATGGACTGAGAAACTGAAGGCGTTCTACTTCTTTCTTCTTCGGTTATTAAGAACGACGTGTCGGGAACGATAAATCGCGAGTGGACATGCCACCACGCGGGTCCGAAATCCACACCGCACGCTGCCGCACGATGCGTGCAGCTTTAATACCCTCCGGCCGTATAAGGAATTCGCCTCGTCGTATAGCATTCGGTATGGCGTGTGTATTTGCACCTGACACATGCAGTGCATGGCCTGCGAGGCAGCGCGTGCACTAATCCCACACCGAGCAGCCCAACGGCAATAATTCAACGGTCTGGCAGCCCACATGCGGGCAACATATCTGGTGATACCGCAACTCAAGTGATACAATGCTCCGATGGATCATGGGCCTTTCGATTATGTTGGAAGGGACACGATGAAGGCACACGTGATGAGCAGCCTCTCCACCGCAAAATATACAAAAACACTCTGATTCATGCTATTAATTAAGCATCAGGCCCTTTTCCTACTAGTAGTACTAGTTTATGAGCCTCGGTTTCACTTACGGGCACAAAAAATGCTTAGTTTCATTGCCCAGACACATAAACTTAAACCTGGTTTTCACTCATGTCTTGCTATTGTGCAATCTCCATATGAAATTATGCCATCTCCATATTTTGCTTTTATACTGCTAAAAGTTCAACAAAATAAATCTAGTAATTTTTTGGTTACTTTGTCCGTGAAACACTAATAGTAGTTTGGTATGTCTAGTCCGTAAATTTGCATATAATGTCAATTATGATAATCCACAAGGAGTACTATTATAAACAAACATTTTCCGCTGTTGGTCTTCACATATTCCATGTGCCGTTCTAGCTTGTACAATCTGAAATCAGTTGGACAACTGACCTAGTACATGCTATATTTGCTTTCACGGAAGCTAACTGAGTTTTTTGTAGAGAATGTACAAGCAAGCATTTCCAGCTATCTTGAAGAGGAACTGAATCTAATTGAGTGAATGTTGTGGTTAATTAAAATGCACAACTTTTTTTTTCTAAGTTAACACCTACAGTTTTAGAATGTGTATATGGTTTTTACCAGTAGAAGCATGTCGTACTTTTTTTTCTTGTGATAACAAGGTTACATGCATCATTTCACGCATGCTCCTGCTAAATAAACAATGGGCAAAATTGAGGAAATCCATAAATCCTCATCTTCCCATTCCCTTGGGCTTAATTAAGTATAGAATCCAGGGTGCTTCTGGTATATTCTGCGGTGAAGGAGCTGGTCATCACCCTTGCATTCATCATGTCCCTTTGAATATGATCTAGCGGTTCAGGATTCATTTGAGCATTGTAGCATCTGAGATCCCGTATCACTAGATATGTCCTCCCCACATGCGATGCACATACTTAAAGACACAACAGAGGAGTGAATACGCTCAGCTGCCCCTGCAAAACGTAAATGCACCCATTGATGATCCATCAACGCAACGGCCTCCTAGCTGTGTGTCTCTCGCAACAAAGAAATTCGGAGAGATGCTTACGGGCGTGCCGCAGCTAGAAGACGACGACGACAGCGCTGGATTTTTCCTACTTGCTAAACGCGAGAGAAGCGTGCAGTGGGTGTGTTGTGCAACCGATGCCGCTCTCCGTCTGTGCAGAACCCATCTCCACACCTTGCTCTGTTCGTCCACGGTCGACGGAAAGACGAGATGCGCACTGCGAGAACCGAACTTGGGCAACAGCTCAATTATGTCCACCCAGCGCCCAAAGCAATTATTCGATCGGTAGGGCGTCGCCTGGCCCGTGTATTCATACGACATTCAATGAAGCCCTGGCCCACACCACGGCCGTATAAAATGAGGTACTCCCTCCGGTCCTTTTTAGTTCGCATATAAGATTTGTTTAAAGTCAAGCCTCGTAAAGTTTAACCAACTTTATAGAAAAAAATATCAACATTCATAATATGAAATCAATATCAGTAGATGTGTCATAACTTAAATTTTCATACTGTATAACTTTAGCCTGATAGATGTTGATATTTTTTCATATAAATATGGTCAAATTTTATAAAGTTTGACTTGAGACAATTCTTATATGCAGAGTAAAAAGGATCGGAGGGAGTATTTGGGAAGCTGCTAATTAAGCTGCCCGGTATTCCCTAGTCATCGCGACGCACAGGCGGACATCCTGGACATGGGCTGCGCGTGGCCGCATGTCCCAAAAATCCGCGTCGGTGTCGGGAATTAAAAATTTAAAACAGCTGGATTAACAGCGCGTGAGATTGCCGCGGTCGAGCTTGAGTTCGATCCCAGTTCCAGTTCAGCCGGCGACAGTTCCAATCCGAGTTCGGCAAGAATTAGGAGCTCTCCCCTGAATAAATGGGGGGCGCCGGTGGGAGCAGCAGCTCCAATTCGATCTGCTCGCCCACCTTCCCGATCTCCAGACCTAGGCACGCCATCGATGGCGGCCAAGGTGCTCCAGCTCCGCAGCGCCGACGGCAAGGTGCTCGTCGCTCCGGCGTGGGACTATCGCCCGGCCGCCGCCCAAGCCCTCCCGCTGGAGATGCGGGTGCCCTCGCGCGCCCTCGAGAGGGTGCTCCAGTACTGGACCAAGCACAGCCTGGCCAAGGCCACCGGTGAGTCCCGGGAGTCCCTCGCTCGCTGGGACGCCGACTTCCAGCGCCGTCTCGAGGAAGACGGCCTCGCCAAGGAGGCCGCCGCAGCCGCCCAAGAACTCCGCCGCCACGGCGTCCACCATGGAGGGCGTCCCCGTCGCCACGCCGCCACGGCCGCATCTGATGTCGCTGCTCCAGCCACCGCCACCCGTGCTGATCCCGTCCGTGCCTGGTGCCAACTCGTTCACCACCTCAAGGGTGTCAACCACGGAGAACCTAGCCCGGCGCCGACGGCGCCCATCGCTTTCCATGCCTCCGATATTGCCGTCGCCGCGCGCCCTGGGCCTGCCACCACCTTGCGGGCCGCTTCTGGTACTGAACCCGTTGGTGACCGGTGCGCCATCCGTGCCCGTGGACGCCAGATGGCTGAAGACAAGGAGTCCGCTTGCCACCACCGCAAGCGCCCGCCTTCCAAGGCTGCCAATGCTGCTGCGCCCGTGAAGAAGGTCTCTCGTCCCGTCGCTTCCAAGGCTTGCTCCTTCGTCGGCTCTACACCACTGCCTGCCCCTGCCACTGCTGTGAAGAAGATGACTCCAGCAGTTTCAACTCTGCGCGCAAGAAGGGGGATGGGGGAGCTCAGCTGCAAGGTTCCGAAGCTAAACCAATCGCCATTGCCTGTCATTGCTGTTGCAGCACCAAAGAAGCAACCAATTCCTTGCCTGCGTCCAGTGGTATTACGCCCTTGCTAGTCTTTTACCTTCCTAAACCATTCACACATGAGTTTCATTTTATCTTTGCATCTCTAGGTTCTGCACTTGCTTACCAAGATTTCTAGTGTTCTTTGAATTCCTTTCAGCCATTAGTAATTTTACAAGAGTGTCAGCACAGTCTCCATGCATCTAGGCAGCAAAACCTTGTTAAGATGTGTACGGCACAGTTACACTACATCCACACATGGTCCTAAGTTAAGGGTTCAAGTAAATAAAGGGCATTTTCAATAAATCAAAGTAAAGCAGATGAGCCAAAAAAATTGGAAACTCATGTACTGCAATTCCGGCACGAGACAGAGCGTAAGACGCACTCGCTGCAAAATGCAAAACACCCGTTTGCTACCCGGCTTGTAGCAGGAAAAAGGAGTAGAATTGAACTTGTCGATACACACAGTAATCATGTGAGCTGCCTAGCGTTTGGAGACTATGCTGACTCTCCTGTAAAATTAATCTTGGCTGACTTGAATTCTTAGGCATTGGCGTTGTGGTGAGTTAAGTTGTAGTTTCCGACGAGTAACATTGGTTAGTGAACTCTTGTGTGTGTGGGTAGGTGAAGCTTTGAGCTAAGCAAGTCCTCAATGTACCGACTATCAAGTCCTTGATGTACCGACTACCAAGTCATACTGTAATCAGTTTCAGATATGTATGAATGAAAAATTGTTGGCCTGAATTTGTGCAAAGCATTTGAGCAACTTTCTGTATACTGTATGTGTTTTTTGTATGTGAGTTACTGCAATCTAATTGTTAATAATGTGAAAAAGGTTGCATTATAGTGCAGCTATTTGAAAAATAGTTCTTGAGTATTGCTTCCCACATCAACTCATCCAGCGCTAGATCTGGTTGTACAATTTTAAGGTTGCTCAAAATTCTCTCCGTACTTTCTGAAAATATGATGAGAGGGAGACCTGCTGCAAAAACTCATTGGGTAATCATCTCTTGCCTTAGTTAGCACGGAACGAATCAGCAACTGATTGTAAGTCACATGTCAAACCAATTTAGATTCTCAGTTCACTCCCCTAACATATCCTATCATCAGCAAGATCCTCTGTAAAAGTTGTCCAGTAGTCCATTGTTTATCTACATTTCAGTGAACAAGGTGGTTCATTACGTTGTTGATCTCATTGTCATTGTCATTACCATTTATCCTTGCTCACCAAAAGACAATTCCGTACTACTGTTGCCCAGGTAATGCATATGCTGAAGCTTCTCCCATCGCCAACTCTGCTGCATTTTTCTGCTGACTGCTGGATGGTGAAACATAACATCACGGTTTCCAAGCTCTTTCTGAACTTCTTTTAGGTCTCCAAACAAACCGTTATGAATTCTGATGTTTTATTCCTTGAGACCGTGAGGTTGTACAAATTAGTAGGCATTAGATTTTATATTTGCTTATGTGAGTCTGTCCAAATTAGGAAAGATGTCGAATTAAAGAGCCGTGCTGCGAAAATACATATAAAATAATAATATTTACATGTGAGTAGAGTACTGAAAGACCCAGAACAGGAACATGGAAAACAAAAGTCAATATTGACAAAAGCTGCAATGGGTGTGCGAGAAAATCACTGAATTCCGCTTGCATTTTAGGAGCTTTGCTGCCCCAAGCTTCACGAAACAAGCGACCCGGGACAAAAACACCCACAGCAGTGAAGCTACAAGCAGTCAGAACACAATTAACTCAAGAAATAATGCAGATAAAAGAGCAGAGCTTACATATTTCCAAAGCTGTTCTTGGCATATGCACCACCACGGTGACCAGCATACATGAATAGAGATCCTGAATGTTTGTCAAATAGGTTGGGCTTTTCTCAGATTTTTTTTGGAAAAGGAGGTTAAAACCCCTGGCCTCTGCATCAATCGATGCATATGGCCACGGCCAATATTGATTTTTTAGAAAGAAAAAACAATTAAGGGAATACTGTGGTCATACTGTCTTCTGGGTGGAAGACTAGTAGGAGGAGAAAACACCACAGCATATTTGTCCAACAAAGCTTGAATCTCAGGTAACTGTTCTCTGTGTTCAGTAACTTCAGTCTGAAAAATTGCCATGACAGTGAAAGCACATTCCTCTGGCAATTCTCCTTGCAATGTAACAGTAGGACCCTTACATTGGAAAGATAACCATTTCTGTTCCCAATCAATATGCATCCATCATAATCCCCAAGAGAAAGGAGTCTGAAATCATGGTGAAAACCCTGTCCATGACAATTCCATTGACAGTGTTTCACTTGTTTGGAACAACTCAACTTCCCTCCCCTGCAACCTTGACAGCAACGGTTTTAATGGCAGCAACGGTTTTAATGAGAAAATGTTGCAGACAATTGTCTGGGAATGAGTGGGTGCTGCCTGAATCAACTAAAAATTTCAGTTCAGCATCCTTGAGGAGTACTGGCAAGGTGAGAGATAAAACTGAAGTACTGTTACTCATAGCAGCTGGTGACAACATCATCAAGTTATCAGTGTCACTATCAGATTCCTCAAGTGAAGAAGTGACACCTTGGAGTTGTTCAATGAGCTCCTGCACCACATGCAACTGAACAATAGATTTGCATTGATGGTCCTTGGACCACTTCTCACCACATATGAAACATAATCCCTTGGCCTTCCTAAAATTTCTCAGGGAAGTCCACTTGTCTTCAGTTGACAGTGACTTGATACCTTCAGCTGGTCTGCGTTCTTCCACTGTCTTGGCCGTGTAGGAGTAAGGACTTGAGGAAGTGGAACTTCTCTTAACAGATGAGATCTTACTCCTACCACAAATCAGTTTTACATTTTGTCCTAATTTCTTCCGGTGATTGCAGTGACTCCAGAGCTCCAGTCTACAGAAACTTGTTATTAAGTTGCTAAAATAAACGGAGTAAACCGTGGGAGGCAGGTACACTTCCTATTCACTAGCTCGAAAAGAAATGACACGCACAAAGATAATGTTGCGTTGCCTCGTTGGTCAATTCTTTGCTACTGTTGTGTTCATCATGCCTGCATGGGGAATGTATATGTTGAAGTTTCTACCATTGCTAGCTCTGCTGCATTTTTCTGTTCAGTGTTCCATGATGAACTTGTTTGCAGGCCATTCTGAAATCTGATGTGCAGTTGTTTTTGTTCCGTGTTTGTTTTCCTTCAGAGTGTTTTTGTTTTGGTGTTCATGACATCTATTCCTATCTTCATCGAACCTACAAAATCAACCAGCCGGCTATTCTTGAGCTGTAAATCACATGGAGCTGGACCCTGTTAGACTGATGGTCTAGTGGCGATCCCATCCCCAAGGAAAAAAAACATGAAGTAAGGATGTTCTTGCGGCAATCCGCAATCAAGGGTGGCGTTTTGGCTCCAGGATGAACAATAAAGTCGTAAAAAAATTCAAAATAATTTGACTTTTATAACGACATACATGTCCACTAGACACTAATAACATTTCAGAGTGCAAATGATTGTACTACTAGACACTTGTACCCTCTTATATCTCTTCATACTAACACGATCAAGACGATCAGCACAACACTGCAAAGAAGCACAGAAAGTCCACTTCGGTTCCTTCCCGAGTTCTTTATCTCTCACTGGTTTGTTCGCGCTTGCCACAGCCGTTCACCTTCAAAGAAAACGACCCTCATTGATGCATTCAACCTCCTACCAGAAAAACAAAAGGTTTATGAGATTCATTCACATGATTTAAACATATACTACATACCTTTTGTATAGAGATTTGATATCTTGTCACAGCGCCTCGTTTTCGAGAAACCTATCCCCGCTCTCTGAAACATCCACATCAAGCTCAAAATCATTGTTGCCACAGAGATTGTTCGATTCGAACCACATCTTGGACACCCATTCCTCTCGGAAGGCCGTGTTGTGATCCTCCTCTTCCGGCAAGTCGGCGGCGACAAGGCGGTAGCAATACACCATTTTGGACTGCCCTGGCCTGAAGGCACGCCCGATCTCCTGGTACATCACAGAAGGGTTGTCATGGACATCCAGAATGGCAACGCACCGACGCGGGAGATGCCCTCGCCACATGCCTTGATGGAACCAAAGAAAACCTTGGCATCCGGTGATTGGTTGAATCCCTCAACCGCCTTGTCTCGCTGGTCTGGAGTTGATTCACCGGTCATGCTGAAAATGTGCACCTCTGGAATCCATCCTTTCTCTCTTATGGCCAGCATTTCCAAGAAAATCAGAAAACGCGCGTACCGGCTGAAGACGAGTACCTTCTCTCCTGCAGCTTTTGAAAGACACAACAGATTGTATATGAACTTTGCCTTTGCCCCAACTTTGATATCAATTCCACGCGTGATGGAACCGATCTTCTCAACGACAATATCTCGGTTCTTGCCTTTAACGTTTTGAATATCCTTTAAGCACGGATGAAGAGAAACAGCGCTACATTTTGCACTTTTGCTGAATTTCCCCAGTCCCACCAAACCCCTCGGGATCTCTTCCTGCTCGGTACTCATTTTCAGAACACGGTCAAGTCCAAAAGTCCTGGTAGCTCCTCCGAAAGCTCGCCTTGATAATAGTGGAGCACATTTGCAGTTAGCTCGCGCAGACTCTGGGTGATCATCGCTCTCATTTTATCATTTGTGTCCTTTTGAAGGTTTTCTTCTACCAAATCACAGAACTTAACTGAAATGTTCTTTGACCTTGCATTTTTTTCCCAACATGTCCACCTTGCTTAGTACGCGCTTCACTATCGCCCGGGATCCCTACGTTTTCAAGAATTTTGGCCGGACAAGGTTCAAGATGTTGAAGACCTCCTTTACATGATTCTGAAACAAGGTTCCTGAGAGCACCACTTTTCTAGGAGTTCGTATACTTCCAAGTGCAGCGAGTAAGGCAGTTTGCTCATTTCTCGGAGTGCGGCCTTCATCTAGAATGACAAGGCTTGGGATCTTCAGCAACTTCTCCTGGCACATGACGGCTTCTGTTTTATACGTCTGATCCGACACTATGCATGCAAATTGAGACATTTTGAGTTAATAAAGACGCCCTTTATCGGGAAAAATGCATACAAATTGAGATACCCTAGCAGCACTATGCTTCTCTTTTCTTCCCACAAGTTCAAAACTTTGAGTTGTTCAGACCGGTTATCAGCTTTGGAGTAGAAGTCATACAGGGGAATGGGCATGTCCGAAGGTTTGCCTTGGATCTTATGGTCAGCAATGGGGCTGGATGCGCCACAGTTTCTGCCGCCTTGTTGGGCATGGCTAAGGAGGCTATGTTGATGCTTTGCTACCTCAATGTAGGAGATATCCCTTACATCCATTCAGAATCTAGCACGTGTTTGACGGTCTGGACTAGAACACTGGAAGTTTTCAACATTCTTCGCAAGTCATATGAGCTTGATGCTGCTGGTGAACATGGTAGGGATGTGGCTTCTTCCACTGAGAAATCTACGAGGGACGCCATTGCTGAGAATAGTGTCAAAAAATCGAAGGGAGTTGACAAACCTGATGCAAATCAGGAGATGACAAAGAACAGAGAAACTGTTGTGGTATCTGCTAAAAAAAGAGATGATGAGGACACAATGGGTGATGAATCTTCTTTAGATAGACACCATGGAAACACCAAGGAGAGCGAAAATATCAGCAGCATTGGAAAGACCAAGGCATTGATTAAATCACTATGGCTGAAGTGTGTGAAGGGAAGTCTGCACAGATTGTACTGTTCCACCGGCACGTTGGTTTGTGCGTTACCTATAAAGCAAAGCGAGAGCATGTTTCGAGAGATCTTTCTTCTTAACAAAATGACACGCTGCTGAGCTCGTAGTAGCGAGGGAAAAAAAAGGATGGTGCATTTGAATCGCAGTAAGCTACTTCAAAACTAAAACCTTGATTTTCTGTACAATACAGCAGTAGACTAGCTAGTAAAGATTCATCTTGTGTGAGCTTTACTTTTGAGTTATGTGCTTAAAATTATATACAAACATCTCTTTCATCCGTAATGACAGAGATTACAAACATCACTCTAAAGGTTTGGGGGAAAATACCAGCCTAATATTCTTAGGCAAGTTTCGTCAAGCTCTTGCCTGCAGATCAAAAGAAACAATGCTGCAAATTTGCATTACCTTGTCACGACATGAATGTAGAACAGCGTGTTCTATTTATCAACAAGAACAAGCAATCCAAGAGGACTACTAGCCAGTAGTAGATTGCATTTAGCAATGCATGCTAACAGTAGGTGCAATTTCAGGACCATTGTTTTTCTGAACTATGCTCTCCATTAAAGCTAAGGAGAGGCATGAATAATCATCCATAAAGTACTTTCTTGTTCACTACATCACTGGCTGGAGTTTAATATAATACTCCCTCCGTCCCAAAATTCTTGTCTTAGATTTGTCTAGATACGGATGTATCTAATACTAAAACGTGACTTGATACATCCGTATCTAGACAAATCTAAGACAAGAATTTTGGGACGGAGGGAGTAATAGGCAAGAGCAAAAAACATGCGACAAGTAAACATGATCGTTCACTGGCCAGCACCATAGACTAAGCTGGGGAGCACCCAGAAGCTCTCAAGCTGATTGCTTTCGCCTCCTAGGATGTATGAATTGGAGCGAGTTGTGCTGTAAACTGCCTGACCAAGCTCTATAGCAATCCAAGGTTCATCAGAGTCTTTGGACGCACTTGGAAGGTAAATGCAGTTACTCTTTCCGCCCCATCTTTCAGGGTTCATGCAAGAAAATGTAGGGCTCATCCTATCATGGCTGACAAAGAGAGCCCAGTTGTCCAACCTCTCCATCTTGGTCCACTTAGCTGGTTCGGCTGAAAAATCAAAGCGAAAGACTTGAAAGGTGCCATTGCTTATCAAGTCATCAACGAGATCAACCATGAGAAGCATGTCACCACAGACCACCAACCATGGATCATAATTCAAGCCAACAACGATGTCCTCTCCCCACACAACATCGACTTCCTGCACGCTGAGCTGAGGTGCCAAGGATATGGTTTTGAGCATCTGGGGAAAGTCTATGACAAACATCTGACCTTTGAACAAAACAATCTAAGGAAGTGTTCAGAAACAAGAGGGTGCTCTGTCCAGGAATTCGTTCCAACCTGCCACCGGAAAATGAATGATTTCGAGAAAAGGAGGAGACATGAGTTCGGCGAACTGAGTGGAGCTATAAGAATGCCACCATAGACCACACAATCGCTGTTGGCTTGGAGTTTGGGTGGCTTCACCTTAGTGCCTGTGTAAACATCGACAAGGAGGAGGTGCTCCATACATGAGAAGATAAGATGCCCATATGAGCAGCCCAAATGGCGCATGTAATTTGGAGCATTACGGGGAGCTGAGTGGCGAAGAGATAAGTCTGTCCTCACAGGATCACAAAGACACCATTTGTAGTTCGATAAAAGCTTGTACCATGTGCCACAATCCCGATTAGCCTTACGCAAACCTGCTTTGAGATGGAGAGGTGGAAGGACAAAGGCATATATGGATGATGGAAAGGAAAAGACCGCAGCGCGCCAAGAGTGACAGGCGCCACTAAAAGCAAGGAAGTCATGGAATGAGCTTAAGAGGGCAATGATTAGGTGAAGCAGGCTGTCCGGTAGGTCTGCCCAAACATGTTGTTCAGATGAGGCTGAGGTAGAGACCAAACAGTGGCAGATTTTCTTAGATGGCCGCTCTGCGTCTGTGACCGCCACTTCTCTGTCATACAAAAAATTCAAGAACGATGTATCAGGATCAAGGAATCAGATATCATAGAAAAAGGTTGAAATGCGGTACTTAGGCTCTTACTGCAGTTTAGACACTTACTGCAATAGTACACGTTGAGGGAAACAAAAATGTTCATTTCATTAAACATTAATTTCTTTCCATAGTAGATATATATCAAGATGGCGCACTACAATCAAAATAAGCTACCCCAGAATAGCCAACAGCTTCATGCTCTGTACGACAGCATAAAGATAACTTTCTTTAGTGAGCCACAATAGGTGTATTTCCAAATCATGCATTAGTTTATACTCCCTCCGTTCCTAAATATAAATATTTCTAGAGATTTCAATATGGACTACATACGGATGTATATAAACGTAGTTTAGAGTGTAGATTCACTCATTTTGCTTCGTATACAGTCCATATTGGAATCTCTAAAAGGACTTATATTTAGGAACTGAGGGAGTACTTTGTAGAGTATTCTCCAAATAAATAACAAATCAAGTGCCACCAATCTTGCAAGACGCTCACCTGTTTATCCAGACAACATTTGTGCAATCTTTTCATCACATATTTTTTTTTTCAGTTCCTCCTTTTGCACATCATTTCAGATAACTACTGTCCCACAAGAGTATGTTAACCCGATTCCCACACCTTACGCAACCAAAGCATTGCTCCAGTGGAGGACTACTGACGAATAGCTGCAGTAAAGATGTGTTCTACTAGGTTGATTCTAGTTTGGATCTAATCCACCCAACAAGTTTGCAGTACGAAGACGAGGGGAAACGAGAGGGAGGGAGAGGTCACGGGTGTGCAGACCTAGGGGCTGGTGCCGGCGGCGAGAGCTCGAGCGGTGGCTGCATGGTCGCGGCACGCCGCGTTTCTTCGTCGGATTCGCCGGCAACGAAGAGGCGGAGGAAGCAACCGATCGATCGCCACATTGAGGAATCGGCGGCGCCAGAGCTCGTCGTTTGCGTGTTTTTTTTTACGCTGCTGGGCGTCGGTCAGCCGATGGAAGCCACCGATCGATCGCCTCGCTAATCGCGATCGTTCCTAGGCGAGCCGTTCGATCTCGCTGTTTGCATCACTCGTCTTTCTCCTGCCATAAGTACACATGGAAAAGCGAAACAGTTTTTTCTTTTCTTTTACAAGTATAAACTTGCACGTGCAACACATGTCTCAAATTTTGATCAATTGAGTTGGCATGGTATACAACTAAAATAATTCTTCAAAAATATATTTGTTCCAACCGGGCTCACACCCCTTTTCATTAAATGCTTAAGGGAAATACAACAGTCTCAGTCTTTTAACCAGAACATAACAAAGCCTAAGACTTGCGAGCAGAAGGAAACTCAATATTTGAATACAAAAATATATAAATCAAATGAATACAAAAACCATAGTTGAATGCTTGTACGTTACCATTGTCCTTTATGTTTTTTCTCTTTACATATATAGACACAATACTCACTCTATAAACTTTTATAAGTGTTTACAAAGGAAGTACATATTAAATTTTACATGTATAGAAAAATAACCACTAACATCGGAAAAACCATTAAAATCCACTTCACTTGAAATGTATTTAGATTAAAAAAATTATCTGAGGAAGTATGCTTTGAGTGCAATGATCCAAGTAATTATTAACATGCATAGAAAATTAATATTTACTTATATGCACCTCCGCCATGCTTACTGAGGTCAACAATTTCATAGCAATCATCAAAATTCTTTTTTCACTCTAATTTGTGAAAATGAAACATATATTTGAATAAAAATTATATATATCATATGCAATATACATAAATTTTTGGTCGACTGCTGGATGCAAGCATACAACTGTTTTATGCGAAGGGATTCACTCGTTTTTTAGATCAGCTCATGTATTTCTAGAACTCCGTAGGCCCGCACGGGCATCGTTTTGTTGGGCATGTTTGATACTTCTCTCGCCTGCACAACAACGACTTTTGTTCTACTGAGAAAAAAACATCTAGTTCTTAGAAAAAAAATACACTCCTTTCACCGCAAAGTAGCCACTCGGCTCACCTCATGGCCTCGCACATTTCGCTTCTCCCCACGGCCTCCTCTCCCCACCAGAGCTCGTCCTTGGCATCCTTTCCCCACCACGACTAGCATGCACCCGCTACGGCCTCACCCTACCACCAACGTTGCCGGTCTCCCTAGAACGATGTTGCTGTCGTTGTCCACCCTCGGTGGCAATGATTGTGAGACTCGACGCAACTCCTGGCCAAGGCGGCTGTGGCGGCTCAGAATGCTAGGCCCCACCTGCTCAGTCCGGTAAGTCTTGGGCTCGGGTCTCGCTTCTATATAGCAGAACAATTTATCTGAAGTACTAAGGAGGTTTGTTCGTGTTGTCCTCATGTCCTTTGTAGCCAAGCTTTTGATTCTAGAAGCCTACTAATCTGATATATCGTGATAATGACATTCTCTATCTAATTTGGATGAAGCAAAACTGAAGGAGAAAGCTCACTTGTTCCATGATTTATTTTGGACAAAGATGCTTATTACTCTAGCTAAATACTGAGTATATTAATACAATTTAACTGAAGCATTTTTGCATGCATTACAAGGTAAACAAATAATACTTAAATGTTATTTCAAATATTTAGTAATACTTTTAGGTCAATTAATGTAGTGGAGCAAACCTTTTCTTCAGTGTATGTGCATGAGACATAGGCTGTTGAATGTTTCAGTGAATCTAGCACCCAGGAAAAATGGCTGGATGCAAATCTGAAGAATTATTTATTATCTTAGCGTTTTAGTCATCTTTGGTACTGAAAGGCATGGTGGTGGCACCTCCCAGGAGCGGATTGTTAGTGCTAAACTGAGCTGTGGCTCGCCCCATGTTTTTACAAATTTTTTATACATAGTAGCACAATGCCCATGTGTTGCTACGAAACTATAAAATACGAGGAGTTAGGTCACTAACTTAGGCAATCGTCAAAATACGTTGGCACCATGCGGCCTTTGCTCGCGGTTCACTATAAAAAGAACAAAAATACAACAAAAGATCACGCGTCAAGCATTGAAGAATCTTAAGTGACCATGGTCCTTTATAGACACAACATTTCGAATGTTAAAACATATGAGAATAGACATTGGTAAGTTGATTACAAAGGTCATGGATCGGGTAGGAGGAAAAGGTCTGTTGTCGTTTGGGAATTACAATTTGTTTACCCTCTTGTTCTATGATATAAAACTGAAATAACTTGATTAGGAAGAAAAAAAAAAGAAAAAAGAGCATTATATTGAGTTGTCGCATTTCTGCATTTATTATTTGTGCCTAAGTGTTAATCTTACACGAATAGTAGTGTATTATTTATTTGTGGTTGGTCCCACATGTGAGTACAAATACATTTGTTTATTTATGTTCATGAAAGGTTGCTATTCTTAATGTGGGTAAGTTGCATTTGTTTATTGGTCAAGATTGTTGGTCCACATGTGAACTAATCATCAACTCCAACCTTTATAAGTAGAGAAGATACTCTCGAAGCCAGATTCCCATCACCCGCCACCTCCTCGTCCACATATTGTTCTTTGTCTCTATTGACTACGTCACCGCCAACCTTCCTTGTTACTCAATTGTGGACGAAAATTTCATTTCACAATACCAATTTTGCTTTAGGCTATAATAATCTGAAAGTCCTACTAAAGTATATTGTTTCAAATTAAAAAAATTGTCCTCTCCGGGCCCACCCAGTTTTTCCTTTGAAGCTCCGCCACTGGCACCTTCTGATAAGTTTGGTGGGTTAAGGCCTTGTACAATGCAAGGTGCTTAGAGGATGTGTTTAGAGAAACAAATTAATTTTTCTCTAACCACCGGTGCTTATTTGTATAGGGTAGACGCTTAATTAAGCACCCATCCCGTAGAAATAAGCACTGATGCTTAAGAAAAACTCAATTTATTTTACTAAGCATCTCCCTAAGCATCTATCATTGTACAAGGCCTAACAGAACATTTGATTAACCAGCAATACTCTCATTTTTTAAATATGTAAAAGCTTATAAAAAACTAACTCTCCCATTTTAATAAAACTAATCTTGATCATTTGATCAACCAACAATACTCTTGTTTTCTAAAAATGTGGAAGCTTATAGGATTTCGAATGCATTAGGGTTAACAGAACACGAGGAGTTCAGAGATTATAGAAATTTACATGATATCTGAAGTACAAATATTAAGTTCATTTATTACGATAGATAGTGTAAAACCAAAAAATCACAAACCACTTTATTGTATATTTTATCTAGTAAATTAAGATCAGTGCCAAATACATAATTCAGCCACAAAATAATTCACTACAGCCATCGTAATTAGAGCTGAAGTTCCTACCCAACCTATCACTTTGTACATACTACAGATTTCGTTCAAAATACATATTGCCGACTCGCAACCCGGAAATCCGTTGGTGCTCCCAGGAGCGCACGCTCCTGTGCACGAAAATATTTTTTAAATGCCAAAAAAAATCAACGAAAATTCTATGTGTTCTTTGTCACATCCAAATGCTACATAAAAATTTGTAGGCAAAAAGATTAAACATTTTGGTCTGTGCAAAAAAGAAACACCAAATGTTATCTCAAAATGTCACCCTAATTTTTTTCACCGGCGAAACACCGCCACTCCATTTCACGTGAAAAAATTCAAGTATGCTTCCGACACTAACACGAACATCTACAAAAAATTCAGAATTTTTTAAAATATTTACTATATTTTTTGTGTTTATTTATGTGGGAGCGCGCGCTCCCGGGAGCCAAAACGTCATTCTCACTGACAAACATCCAATACTTCTAGTTTTATACATACTGCACACTTGTGAACCAAGCCCTCATTAAAACAATATATCAACCAGCAATACACCCAAATGTGGTTTTGCCTTTCTTTTATAATTGCGCGGTGAGCTTGATTGCCAGTGCGGAGCTATGTTGAGGCCGGACGGAGGGGGGCCACTGCCCCAGCCTTGGATCAATTCCTGAAGAATTTTTATAGAAGGGCTTAGATTAGAATTTTTTAGCATTTGGCATCCCAAACACTAATAATTTATGTTCCGCCTCCAGTGATTTTCGGCTAGCTCCACCACCGTTGATTGCGTCTTAATCAACTGTAGTAAAACTACAGTCAAACAAACCTGCTTCGGAATACGTGTTTACATAGAAACGATTTCAATATAGCCTTCATAAACGTGAAAGTTGCAGCCTTCGATCTGTAGTGCTGACATGTAGATACCAAACATATGACTACTTACTAACATATATTTTTCATTGCGACCATTATGAACACAAAATTGAAAAATGGAGCATTGTGAGTAGGAAAAGACAACATTCACGTGCAGAACAGATCAAGACACAATTAAAAAAATATATGAATTGCTTGGTTACCTTGTTATTTTATGGGTCGTGCTAGGTACCGGTCCACCGGCTGAAATTTTAGCCGTTCACTTGCCCAGCGTCCGATAAAAGCCCGCATAGCCGTTCGATGGTCATTGTCTTCGTCGTACTGACCCTCCCTCCCTGCACATTTTATTCACCGAATAAAGGTCAATGCATCCATCCCCCATCCACCGTGCTGACTCGGTCGCCGACACCGCCCACCATCCCACCATGCTGAAAGGTCGACGCAACACCAGTCGCTCGCCGTTGCGGGTCTTGCGGCGCCACCTGCCCGTGGTTGCGGCACCCAACACGCACGTCGGCGCCCATTGCAGCTCAGCTGGCCACGGTTGTAGCTCCAACGTCAACCTCGTATCACCGCCACACCATGGTCGTAGCATCGTGCGATGCCGGTTGCAGCTTGCCGACCACGGGCTGTAACTCTGGTAGACCGCGGTTGTAGCTCCATCGGCCCCCCGGTTGCAGCATCCTACGCAGCCGCCGTCGACCTCGTAGCACCGCCGTGCCATGGTCGTAACATCACGTGACGCCAGTTGCAGCTTCGCCGGCTGCGGTTGTAGCATCCCTGTGCGGACATCGAGATTCGATCCTCGTGCCACCTCCGTGCCATGGTGGTAGCAAAAAACGACGTCGGTCCCAGCATCTCCAATTGACGGTTCCAGCAAAAATCAAGGGCAGTCCAAGCATACCCACTATGGTCCCAGCATCCCGTCACATGGTTCCAGCAAAAACATCTGCTTGTCGCAGGATCCTGGCGTGCGGTTCCAACATCGTGTGGGTTGCGGTGCAAAACATCCCCATCCACCGTCGTAGCATCACCGGTGTGTGGTTCCAGCTTCGCCAACAGTCGTTTGCAGCTAGCCACGGTGTCGGTTGAAGCTTGCCACGGTGCCACACGGCCCGGAGTCGCTGGTGGTTTCGGTTCGGCAGTGCGTGCAGACTTGCAGACGTCGAGGCTACAATGGCAGCACCTCTACGGTGGCTAGTTGCAGCATCATCCTGACATAACATCGACAAGGATGAAGGTGAGGCACCTATCCCCGCCATAGCAGCAGTGTGAGGGGAGGGGTTGGAAGGAGCGGTGAGAGAGATCTGGTCGAGGGAAGTTTTGGCTTCGGCGGTCGTTGGCGAAGAAAAAGAATGGTGAGAAGATAAGGAGGGGATCGATCGGGGCGTTTCTAGTGAGAAGATAAGGGAAAAGGAGGGGCGGTTTGTGGGTGGCGCAAGCAACAAAAGGTGCGCGTGCACGACAGCGGTGACCGGCCGAAACTTTGGCCGGTCAGCCGGATTAAATCCTTTCCCTTATTTTATAAACTAACTGACATAATCTTTCAATATCCATTCAAACTGGACATCAATCCTTCGAATAAGCAAACTTCACAGGGAGGCCGAAAAACAACATGGAGGGAAGAGGCGACAATACAAAAGGCGGTATGAAGAGCGAAAGAGTTCTAAGTTTACATCCCAGAGTTAATGTGTAATTTTCATGACTCGTTCAATTGGAATTTGATGAATCGTTGTTACATGGATTCCCATAACTCATGATCTTCTAATAATAAGCTTTAGCTTATCCTTCCTATAAGGGCATTTCTAACCGATCTCCTAACAGTTAGTGCAGTGAAAGTTGGATAAAGTTAGTAGAGTAAAATTTTGCTCCATTAACGGTGGCCGCACCTAGCCGATCCCCTATAGTTAGCGGAGTAAAATTAAATTTGTGGCCGTTTTGTATACTAGCCGCACAAACACAATTTCTACACAATACATATTTTAAAATCATTCAAATTAAAGCATAGATAGCAATAATCGTCATAACATAAAGTTTCATAATCACAGCGTGCTTCCAACAATGATTGTCATAACATAAAGCAATTTGTGGCCTTGGTGCTTGCTTCAGTCACCTTCACCACCTCCTCCTCGGCCTCCTCCTCGGGAACACCTCTTGGACCTCCTCCTCAGCCTCCTCCATGTCTTGGGTGGCCGAATGATTCCAAAATAAGTCATAGTTGAGATTATCAAGGCCAACGGTGGCTGAGGACTCCAATGATGCGAGGAATTCAGCCGTGTTCATCTCCGCTGTACAATGTCAAAGCAAGCACTATAAAAAATCACTACCGATCATGAACGATCACTATCGAATACCAACGGGACGAGAGGTTTTATTTTAACCTTGTTGGCATTTCATCGAGCACTTGACGGCCGCGTTTTTTGTTGCCGGCTGCGACCGCCGCTCGCGTTGGAGCAGTCGCCGTAGGTGCAGCCGGAGTTGCCGCATGAGGCGTAGGCTTTGGACGAGGCGCCGCACCGCGGTCTTCTTCATCTTCTTCTTGGCGGCCGCCTCGGCGAGCGTCGTCGGCTTTCGAGCCCGTTTGCCTTCGGTAGGTGCGGCGGGAGGGCGGCTTGCCGTTGCCGGAGACGCGGTGGCCACCTCGGACACCATTGGCGTGGTTGGAGGCGGAGCTTGGACCCGATGGTTATTTCTCATCCCCAAGTTTTTTTTTGGCACCGGCGGCAGCGCGTGGGTGGTTTTCGGCGGCAAAAAGCCGGCGCCGGTGGCCGGCGGGGTGAGCGGGGGGAGTGGGGTTGGCTATCTATTCAGCCGGCTCGGAGGTCATCGGTGGCGGTGGCGGGGGCGGGAGGTAGTGCGCGCGGGAGGGTGAGAGGGAGTTTTACTCGGCCGCCGCACGATGAAATATATATTTAGGGAAATCTTGGGAGAAATAAAGAGTTGGAGTAAAAATTATACTATTGACGTTTTTAGGGATCGGCTAGGTCCGGGAGTACTCCCTTATATCGGTTAGAAATGCCCTAATAACCGTCCAAAATAGCACAGTAGTGTAAATGTATTGTTTCAGATTGTGAAGTAGGAGACCAGTTGCTTCTTTTACCGTGTGCCGTTCACTGAACCAGTTGCAACTTCAGAGACACCGGACACCGGAGAGAGACAGGGGTGAAGATGCAGGTTGCAGCTGGTTCGCAGGCGGCGATGGAGAGGGGCGACCAGCAGAGCGCCAAGAAGCCGAGGCTGACTTGCTGAGCCGCTCCTCCATGCCCCAGTGAAGCAGGAGATGGTCGTGCATCAACCGGCCGGAGACGCCACCTGAAGATCTCCAGGACGCCGCCGAGCTCGGGTTCCTGCGCCTGCCCGCTGATGGAATGGCCGTGGCCGCGCGCCGGCCCGTACGTCGCCCGGACCAGCGCGGGCACACGGCCAAGGGCTTGCCCCCCGTGAACCCTCCGGAAGTCACGAGCCATCGCGTAAGATTGCCGCAGCCGAGTTCGATTTCAGTTCCTGTTCAGGCGGCGACAGCTGCTAATCCGCGTCCGGCAAGGATTGGGAGCTCTCCGGTAAATAAAAGGGCGGCCGCGGTGGGAGCAGCTGCCTCAACTTGATTCGTTTGCCTCCCTCCCCGATCCCTAGATCCAGACACGGCACCGATGGCGGCGAAGGTGCTCCAGCTCCGTAGCTCCGACGGCAAGGTGCTCGTCGCTCCGGCGTGGGACTATCGCCCGGCCGCCGCCCAAGCCCTCCCGCTGGAGATGCGGGTGCCCTCGCGCGCCCTCGAGAGGGTGCTCCAGTACTGGACCAAGCACAGCCTTGCCAAGGCCACCGGTGAGTCCCGGGAGTCCCTCGCCCGCTGGGACGCCGACTTCCAGCGCCGTCTCGAGGAAGACGGCCTCGCCAAGGAGGCCGCCGCAGCCGCCCAAGAACTCCGCCGCTACGGCGTCGACCATGGAGGGCGTCCCCATCGCCACGCCGCCACGGCCGCATCTGATGTCGCTGCTCCTGCCAAGGTGGCCCGTGCTGATCCCGTCCGTGCCTGGTGTGTCAACCACGGAGAACGCAGCCTTGCGCCGGCGATGCCCGGCTCTTTCAATGCCTCTGATGTTGCCTCCGCCGCGCGCCCTGGGCCTGCCACCACCTTGCCGGCTGCTGCTGGTGCTGACCCCGTGGATGTCCGGTGCGCGATCCGTGCCCGTGGACGCCAGATGGCTGAGGACGAGGAGTCCGCTTGCCACCACCGCAAGCGCCCGGCTTCCAAGGCTCCACTCTGCCTGCCTGCCACTGCTGTTGCGCCCGTGAAGAAGGTCTCTCGTCCCGTCGCTTCCAAGGCTCGCTCTTTGGTCGGCTCTACACCATTGCCTGTCACTGCTGCTGTGCCCGGTGTGAAGAAGGCGACTCCAGCTTCAACTCTGCGCGCAAGAAGGGGGATGGGGGAGCTCAGCTGCAAGATTCCGAAGCAAAACCGTGTCACCGCTGCAGCACCAAGGAAGCAACCAATTCCTTGGCTGCGTCCAGTGGTATTACGCCCTTGCTAGTCTTTTATAGCTTCCTAAACCACTCACACACGAGTTTCATTTAATCTTTGCATCTCTAGGTTCTGCACTTAACCACCAAGATTTCTAGTGTTCTTTTGAATCCCTTTCAGTCATTAGTAATTTTACAGGTTTGTCAGCAGAGTCTCCATGCATCTAGGCAGCAAAAATCATGCTAAGATGTGTACGGCATAGTTACACTACATCCATACCTGGTCCTAAGTTAAGGGTTTAAGTAAATAAAGGGCATTTTCAATAAATCAAAGTAAAGCAGATGAGCCTAAAAAGGAAACTCATGTACTGCAATTCCGGCACGAGAGAGAGCGTAAAACGCACTCGCCGCAAAATCCAAAACGCCCGTTTGCTACCCGGCTTGTAGCAGGAAAAAGGAGTAGAATTGAACTTGTTGATACACACGTAATCATGTGAGCTGCCTAGCGTTTGGAGACTATGCTGACTCTCCTGTAAAATTAATCTTGGCTGAATTGGATTCTTAGGCATTGGCATCTTAGTGAGTTAAAGTTGCAGTTTCCGAAGAGTAACATTGGTTAGTGAACTCTTGTGTGTATGTGTGGGTGAAGCTTTGAGCTAAGCAAGTCCTCAATGTACCGACTATCAAGTCCTTGATGTACCGTCTACCAAGTCATACTGTAATCAGTTTTCAGATATATATGAATGAAAAATTATTGGCCTGAATCTGTGCAAAGCATTTGAGTAACTTTCTGTATATATGTTTTTTTTGTATGCTTCTATGGCTTATTAAAACATTCCACTGCTCTGCTGCGCTGACTCACGGATCCAATCGATTCATGTCTGGTTTCACAATACTTCGTTTGAGTGGTGAAGCACATAACCATGTCTCCATGTTTGGGACAGTTATTGGTTAGAAGATTTTTTTTGGTTTGAGATACTTGTATTATGGGACGGAGGGAGTAATTGTCAAGAATGTGAAAAAGGTTGCATCATATTGCAGCTATTTGACAAATAGATTTGGCTTTTCTCAGATCATGTTAGCTTTTGACCCCCCAAGGGACCAGGAGTGGATTTTTTGTGTGGATCTAAGAACTAAGATCTCAAGTAACTACAACTTCTGTTTTCATCTGTCAAACTCTAAGTATGCTGTTTTCATCAACTTTTGTGGATATTGTTTTCATCAAGTTTGTCATATGTAACCCTGAATCTGCAAATAACTCGTCTCTTATTTCTTTTCTAGTTGGTTACAGTTTGATGATTTTGTTGTGCTCAAATGGCAATCATATCTTGTTTAGATAGGTTTCTCTCTGCAAGCAAGGATGATGCAAAGAACTGTGCATACATTTTCTCCTCAGTTATTTTGGTGATTGCAGTGTCTTCAGAAACTTTGAAAACAGAGTAATGTTATTGCTACTTTTTTTCAAAGAAATTGGCAGGAATGCTGCCAATTCATTAGACTGAAAAGAAATTATATGTACAAAGATCATGTTGACATGTCTGCGTAAATTTTAGGGGGTTGGTTAGAGTTGCCCTAACCTGATGGATTTTTTTAGAAAAGGGCCCTAACCTGATCAGCCCTAACCTGATGGATAAGTGTGTCCATATTAAGGTCCAGCTAATTAACCCGGGCATTGCTTGGAATCACTGGATCTGATTGGTAAATTTTAAGGTTGCTCAAAATCCTCTCGGTACTTGTGAAAATATGATGAGAGGGATACCTGCTGCAAAAACTCATTGGGTATAGTTAGCATGGAACATGGCAAACCAATTTGGATTGTCAATTCACTCCCCCAACATATCCTATCATAAGCAAGATCCTCTGTAACGGTTATCCAGTAGTCCATTTTTTATCTACACTTCAGAGAACAAGGTGGTTTATCCCGTTGTTGGTCATTGTCATTAGTCTTTTATCCGTGTTCACCAAAAGACAATCCCCTGCTTCTGCTGCATTTTACTGCCCAGTGCTGGATGGTGAAACATAACATCGCGATCTCCATGTACCGACTACCAAGTCGTTTCAGATATGTATCAATGCAAAATTGTTGGCCTGAATTTGTGCAAAGCATTTGAGTAACTTTTGGGCGGTGAACCACATAACCATGTTTGCGACAGTTATTGGTTCTGTAATCTGATTGTCAAGTATGTGAAAAATATTGCAGCATAGTGCAGCTATTTGACAAATTGGTCTGGCTTTTCTCATATCATGTTAGCTTTTCATTCGAATTATTAAACATAAATAAATAATTTATAATTTGGCAAGGTCATATAATCCATGAGATGGAACTTACAAGGTCTAAATGGACACCAAATCGAAGCAACGCATACAAAATTTGTCGTACAATCTTTGCAAGGTCATATAATCCATGAGATGGAACTTACAAGGTCTAAATGGACACCAAATCGAAGCAACGCATACAAAATTTGTCCAACTAACCTGATGGAAAAGTGTGTCCATTTTAAGGTCCAATTTCAAGGCATTGCTTGGAATCGCTGGATCTGATTGGTCAATTTTAAGGTTGATCAAAATTCTCTATGTACTTGTGATAATATGACGAGGGAGACCTGCTGCAAAAACTCATTGGGTAATCATTGCGTGCGTTAGTTAGCATGGAACGTACATGTTGAATTAGCAACTGATGGTATGTCACCTGACAAACCAATTTAGACTGTCAATTCACTCCCCCAACATATCCTATCATCAGCAAGATCCTCTGTAAAGGTTATCCAGTAGTCCATTGTTTATCTACATTTCAGAGAACAAGGCGGTTTATTACGTTGTTGATCTCATTGTCATTTGCCGTCTATCCTTGCTCACCAAAAGACAATTCCCTGCTACTGTTGCATGGGTAATGTACATGGTGAAGCTTCTCCCATCGCTAGCTCTGCTGCATTTTTCTGTGATGGTGAAACATAAGATCGCGGTCTCCAAGATCTTTCTGAACTTCTTTCAGGTCTCCAAAAAAACCATTCTGAACTCTAATGTGCAGTTGTTTTTATTCCTTGAGAGCAGTTTCCTTGAGACTCCAAACTCAAATCCAAGCTGCAACAACTTGATCTTGCTGCATCAAAATCTGCCTACTCTTGCTTCAAAATCTGCTTCGATAGCAACTGCTGAGATTGTGATCATGACAGGATCGCTGTTCTTGCAATGCTTAGCGCAGACTACGAGGACACTGCTGGGTCTTTCGCCTCCTCAGTTGGCTCTGGTGAGGAGCCTGCCAGGTTTGTGTGGATGCTCAATGTAGATTAAACTGATGCCTAACAAGGCGATGTAGTGCTACGAGAGGACAATGTTGGACCGACGAGACGTGGAGGACGAAGCAGTAGGGTGATGATGAGCACTCAAATGACTACACTCGTTTGTGTTGCATTTTCACCAAGTCAAAAGAAATTTTCACAAAGCACACTGACTTAAAATAAGAAATAAGGTTTGAAGGAACTAGTTAAACATTAAGATCCTGTTGTGCAAAGTGGTCGTCTAGACATCATCAAATCCAGAACGCACCGGGCAAACACAGAGAATAATTAGGCACGAGGTAGGAGCGGCCAGGTCGGCACGGCGTGACCACGAGGCCGCCGTTCTTGCAATGCTTAGCGCGGAACATGGTCACATGGAGCAGGCAGTTTCCACGCCTAGCTTCTGCTCCCTTGGCGACCGTCGTCGCTGGCACGACCTCGACGAGGCAGAACCGCCCATGCCCGACATGGACGAGTGCGCGGCACCCGAGGTTCACCGGCGTCTTGAGGAACGTGAGCTCCTGATCGCACATCCTCCACGCCGGCGCCTGCACCGGCCCCTCGACGTCAGCGTCGGCGAGGTCCGGGACGTCGCAGGAGCAAAGGTAGGGTTTTCCCTTGATCCCGCCGTCGGTGCCGTCGGCCTCCCGGATCCCGACCCACGCGCCCAACCCGCCGTCGTAGTGCCCGCGGCCATGGAACGGCAGGCACCAGTCGCCGCGGCGCGCCGACCGGCAGCCCTTGGTGTCGAGCGAGAAGGTGAAGGAGGACGAGGCGAAGACGGTGCGGCCATCGGGGTGCACCGCGTGCGACATGACACGGCTGTGGCCGCCGCCGGCGTCGACCGGGAGCGGCGACCGGCACATCTTCCAGACCCACTCCTCGTCAGGCTCCTCGTATACTAGGTAGCCCGGCGTATTGTCGTCTCCGTCTAGCACCCACAGCTTGTCGCCGACGGGTGCGGCTTGGTAGGGACCAGAGCAAGAGGGAAACCATTCCCTGGCCTCTAGAACGTCGCCGTCGGGTTCGCCGTCGTAGGGGCCAGGGGGGAATTCATGTGGAGGCCTCCCGCCGTCCAGCTTCCCCGTCTTGGTGTCGTAGACCAAGGTGAGGAAGTAGGGAGTGCGGCAGAACAATACGGAGAGGGTGCTAGAGTGAGCCGTCATGACGATGCTGCTGCCGACGGCATCGAAGTGCGTGTCATTGTATGTGCCCACCAACGAGGCGCCCAGGCGGAGGGCTCGTCCGGGGAGGCGGCGCGGCGCCTCGTTGTGCTCGTCGCCGCCGGCTCTGTGGAAGTCGTCGACGTCGAGCTTGTAGATGCTGTGGGTCACCGAGCGCCTCTCCTTGAGCACCACGTACAGATGCCGGCGCAGATTGGACTCCGCCGCCGCCGTCCTGCCATCAGCTCCGTTGGGCCGTGCCGTGTCGTCGTCGGTGGCGTACGCACGTGATGGGGGGATCCTTGGCTTGGCAGCGCCTGGAGCGGTGGCTGCTCGCCACCGGAGGTGGGAGAGAAGGGGCTGAGATCGGGCGATGATCGGTCGCAACATCGTGGGAGGAAATTCAGATCGTGATAGTCCGCGAGAAAGGAAAAAAGAATGATGCGATCGTGATTCGTCTTGAGTTACTACGTGCTTTAATTGGTTGGGACTGTACAAATCTTCCTATATACTACAGCCGGCTGTTGTTTCCTTATCTCATGTTAGGGAAGACAACATTGTAACGGGTTTTTTGCGCAAAAAAAAAACATTGTAACGGGTTTGCTTAAGCTCAGTCGGATTAGACTAACCATTGGATCTTTGCACGGGGATTCGTGCTAGAGTGAGCAACGTCAAATGGCCCTCATAGCACTTCTTCCCACCGCTTGAACCACTTCGTCTTACCGGTCGCAGCATCTGTCGGTGCTGGTTGCAGCATGTCATGTCACCAGTTGTTGTGTCCGCCCTCATAGCTCGAAGCACATTGTTCCGTCATTCGCAAATTCTGCTATCGTTGTATGCAGCACTAAGCCTCATCAGTTGCAGCGTCCGTCGTCATTGCTCACAGCATGTCTCGCAGCGTCTACCGTCCTGTTTGTAGCATGTCATACCACCCCGTTCGTAGCACAACTACGGTGATGTCACTCAATTGAGACTTGGTTAAGTCTCAATCGACTGAGTTCTATGCAGACCCATATTGTAACAACTAACAATCCGCTGCAGATTGGAGATAAAATCTCTCCGAATGGAATGTCATGGGAAAGGGAAAACCGGAGGAAAAAAAGGGAAGACAAAATTGTAATTTCTACTCTATTTCTTTCACCAGGATCCATACCTCCATATATACATGTGCAAATGATAGCGTATAAGAGCAAGCAAAAAATTCGAGTCAATTGCTACCCACATGACCGGTCTCAGTAAAGATAACAAACTGCACTTCCATCGACTAAGGGAGTTATTACTGGAACATCTCGAGGGCAAGGCTCCACACTAGTGCACGAAAGAAACTTTGTAGGAAAAAAAGGACTTGAAAAGAGGATGTCTTTTTTTCACGAGAGGTGACTGCATGCATCTATTTTCAGCACTAGGGCAAAGCTCAAGCTCATGTCATGTTGCCTTGGTGCCGCCTTTCGATATCTTCAAAGATTCCATAGCTTCCCTGCACATCACACCCACAATCAGTGCTCGATACCAGCATTGATAAAGTTTAAAGTTTTCAGTAAGCACATAAGAGCAGTCAAATAGTATAACGATCTCGCAAAAAAAAAAAAGTCAAATAGTATAACGTTTCCAGTATATAACTAACAGTGACATGTGCTGAACACAAACATGCATGCGACAACAAAAGGGGTAGATGGATACCGTAATGCAGATTCCATCTCGGCATTCTCCGGGTCCAACTTGAATCCATCAAGAAGCGCCACGCACGCGTTCGCGTAGTCCTGGTGATGAATGATGGCCTTGTGAACGAATTATTCAAAAAAACAAATTGCATTGGTCAAATGAAGTAGCCAGCAGGATCTTCGATCCCACCTTCAGTGACATCAGAGCTGCACCCTGCCGGTAGTAGGCCTTTGGCCAGTCAGGCCGCATTCCTCTGCAATCAAGAGCGTCCAGCAAAGCCCTCTGTCCGTCACCCATGCAAAGCAAGCAGAGGCTTCTGTTTGAGAACAAGGTTGCATCATTAGGGTCATGCTCTATTGCCTGCATCCAACAAGTTAAAGAAGATCTGCTGAGTATCGAAACAGATACGAATTTGTGAATAGGAAATCTGCAAATGGCTGCTCATTGACTAGTATTAGTGCAAGACATTAATGACTCATGCAAAAACCTTGATTTTCTTGAAAAGAAGCCAATCTCAGAAGCTTTTTCATATATAATTCATTAAATATAGGACAATACTGAAGTAAAGTCAATTGCGGACCAAATAAGTTCTACTTGATTATCTCCTACCCCCCCCCCCCCCCCCCGCCCTTAAAAATATGGAATGGCGACAAGCAAAACGAGCCCCCTTATGACATTTGTTTTTGGTCGACACCAGACCAGTTGTCTTGTACTGAGGACTTGCTTACTAGTTTTCGAGTTGGCAGGGATGGGGGAATGGGAGATAAGTTACTTTTGGAGTACAAGATTCTCTTTTTCAGCATCATTCTATGGAAGCAGGATGGCACAACAGAATAGGTAAAGAAATGACCAAGGCAGCAAAAAGAAAGACGTAGCACAGCTATTAGTTGGAGTTTATCCCGGGCAACATCCTTTGCAGCTGCAAGACAGTCCGACGCCCCTAAGTTGTTGATAGTGGGCTTGATGCACAGTTACCGAGAGCAGAGCAGTGAGCCAACCAATCGAGCAGTAGGTTCACTGATTTCTCCATCCGTTCAACTGGTAGTTCTAACAATAGGTGAGCTTTTAGAAAATTTTACTTCATGGTAAATGTATCTGCAGTAATGTCAAGGTCCAAAAACAGCTTATTGGCTCTGAAAAACAGAAGATTGTGATACTCCCCCCCCCCCCCCCCCCCCCCCCCCCCCGGCTCCCGAGTCGCTCCCGCGGGCGACTCCGGGAGCCAACCCTAGCGCCGCCTCTTCTCAACCCCCGCCCCGGCCTTCCTCCATTCGCCGCCGCCGGTGGCGTAGGCGGCGGCGGGGCCTCTTTCTCCCGCGCGCTGGAGGTGTACGTCGCGGGGTGCGACCTTCCGCGGCAACGACGTCGGTCGTCGGGCCCTGCCCCCTCCCCTCGATGGCCTGCATCCTGGTGGTGTTGCTCCCCCTCCCTGCGGCGGCTCGTGGGGTTCCGGGGGGTGGGGGACTCGCTGGCGGCGGATCTGGTCCCCCCATCCCAGATCCAGGCGGTGGCGGTGGCGGGGCGGCCGGCGGCCAGGCTGCTCTTTTCAGGGTGGTGGGGCGCTGGGCATCCATGGCCGGGGGACGGGCTGCGTCTTCGGCAGCGTGCCGCAGCTGCTGCAAGGTGGCTCGGGGCTGCCCCTCGGGGTCTCGGCGTGGATGTGGGCTGTCACGGCGTGGTGGTAGCTCATGGTGGTGGTCGGGATCGTTTCACAGCGGCGGCTGGACTCCTCCGGCGTCGGCCCGTCGGTGAGCGGCCTGTGTCGGCCTTCGATTCCTCTCCTCGTCGTCCGGGCTCTACCTTCGTCGAAGGGCTGGCCCGCTCCCAACTGCGGTCCATTGCTCGTCTCGCGCCCGTTGTTGCGGGACCGAGCTCGTCTCGCGCCCGATGCTGCGGGACCGAGCTCGTCTCACACCCGGCAACTAGACCGAGCTCGTCTCGCGCCCGGCAGCAGGACCGAGCTCGTCTCACGCCCGGCTGCAGGACCGAGCTCGTCTCGCACCCGGTGCAGCAGGACGGGTCGATGGAGGCCAATTTTGGCCGGCCTTTTGGGTCTTGGCGCTAGGGGCCACCCAGGGGTGCGAAAGGCGAGGCCTTTCCGCTCATCTCTTTGGTTGGGGTAGCGTCGGGTCTCGGGTGAGGTGGTGTCAAGGTCTTGGATGCCGGGGCGGCGGCCTTGGTGGTGGTAGCGCGGTGCTCATGGGCAGAGCCCATGGCTTGGTGCTGCCCGGTGACCATGGCCGTGTGGGCGGCATGGTAGCTGGGGTGTGGCGTTCGGTGGCGGTGAGTGTTGGCCGGGGTGCAAACCTGTTCTATCTTCGGACGGACCGGCGACGGCGAAGCTCGTTCCCTTCTTGAAGGCGTCGTCGCGGCTCTCACTGCCCGTCGTGCGGCTCCAGGGGAAACTTTGATCCTCGGATCGGGCGGTGGCGGTGCTCCGGTGTCGTATCCTTCCTGAAGGCGCCGCCTTGGAGCCCACGGTTCGTCGTATGCGGCTTCATCTCTTCGCGGTGGTAGTGCTAGGGGTGGTGTTGCTGCACTCAGCGCCTATGTATCCTGCCTTGGGTGTGTGCGTGTGTGGTGGTGGCGTGCGTTTGTACCGGGTGATGTTGATCTTTGCTTTATATATAAAGCGGGGCGGAAGCCTTTTTCTGTAAAACAGAAGATTGTCTAAACATAGGTTCATTTGCACCTCCCACATGCAATGCAGCACGTAAGGAGAAGGCAACAGGTCAGCAAATCCAATTATGTCCTCTCCAAAGGAAAATCAGGAAAGAATTCATTCTAGTTTTCCCAGCTGAACCGTTGTGGCCGGGAAAGCCTGCTAGAACACCAGGAGTCAAATCGGACAAGCAGCCAGGGCATGAATGCATGATGGGGCTGGCACACAAGGAGCATAAGCTGGCTAGTAGGATTAGTCACCTAGTATGAGTTAAGAAACTTAATGGGGCTGGCGCACAAGCAGCCAGGGGAAAAAGAAATAAATGATGGTGTTTTGTTTGGAACGGGGCAGAGATAAAGAAAGAGTTCTAGTTTTAGGTTTCAAGATCTGATACACCTATACAAGAGGAGACTATTAAAATCTGCAAGCAATATAATACCAACATACAAATCAGTGCCCAGCTAATCCCTTTCCAGTCAGTCTAGCCTTACTTTCAAGGTAGTTATCCCTTGACAATGCCACTGACCAAGTTTCCTTTTCAATAACTAGGCCTTGCCATTTGGTGACTCAAACATAGCTAGAAGCCTGTTTGAAAATCTCCAGGTTCACGTGCTTTCTTTTCTGCCAAAGAATTAGAAGCAGAGGCGGAGCTACGTTAGGGCAAAAGGTGGCCATGGCCCACCCAGCCTAAGAGCAAACGCTCACACTGTGCATGACGTGAAGGCCAGCCCAAGAGCAATTCCCTTCAGATTAGCCTGCCAGGCCCACCCAGTTTTTCGTTTCAAGCTCGGCCACTGATTAGAAGCAGGAAAGAATACAAAATATGGCGTTGTAACTTACCTTAGTGTACCACATTGTTGCAGAAAAATAATCTTTACTCTCGATTGCTTTAATCGCAGATGACTTCAACTTTGCTATTTCCCTTTTAGTCGCATGTTCATCCTGAACCATAAATATCAAATAAGATGGAAACACGAGTAATGAATAGAAAAATGCTTTAAAAGTAAAGAAAATACATAGGACTGTTCTGTGAATATTTGGGAAAACATATGGTTTTGATTTGGCAAAAATGTTACTATCAACATTCCATATTGTATAAGCATAATGTTTAGACTTCAATCATACAACATCCTGCATACATGCTCAGTTCTGTAATAAATATTATTGGGTTATTAGGCTCCCATACCAATCAAAACTTTAACAAGCAGCAATATACTGTAATAAATATTATTGGGTAATAGGCCCCAATACCAATTGAAACTTTAACAACCAGAAATGTAGTCTCATAAATTTGAAATTTTCACCTCACACATATTTTTCTAGTGTAAGTGTGCAACCCCTTTCATCTCCTATTTTCTATATGATCTTAAGATTTAAGATAATGTCACAATTAGTAACTCCCTCTTGTGCACATTGATAGTAGATGATAGTTTCGAGCAAGATCAAAAAACAAATTGCCATCACTTCCCTTAGTATGCCTAGTATAGAACGCTGGAATCTCATGACTTGATTTTCACATAAATAGGTGTAATTCCAGCAAAAAAACAAATTTATCCATTTCAAACAGGACCTAAATATGTGAAGTCAAATTGGTCAGCATAAGAAAAATATAGCTAAATTTGAACTGTTTCAGTTTGACATGTTTCATCGCACATTACCTAAAAGCAAACATAAGATACAAATTTGATATTTAAAATATTCTTAATATCTCTTTACCTATTTGCCAATATTTTAACAACTCAATCTAGAAAGGAAGCCAAATATAGCATTTGATCAATATATTTTTCATGTGGAAGCATAAATAAAGTGTAGGACAATCAAATTGTTTTGAGCCAAGTCATTAGTCAACTTAAGCATCATGTGGCGTCACAAGCCAAAATGCACATTCAAGTTTTCAGCCCAAAATCTACATAGCAAGAATCCTTAAGGACCCAACTTGTTATGTGCACATTCAAGTCACATAGCAAGAATCCAATCAGACTGTTCTTTACTAGACATAGATTAATTCTAGAAGAAACTGGAGGCACATAAGGACCTGGTGCCATGTTTCGTGGATAATGTCCACCACTAGGATGTTGCTACCAAAAGAATGCAGAGTTACAAACATAACGGTTTACTAATTGGCTCACTGCCATGGTCTACCACTATTTCGTCCACAGTCGTGGGCTTGTGGCCGCCACAAAATTTTATGGAGAAGAAAATGTCTGCCACAGCTGTAGCCAAACTTAGCTATAAAGATAGTAACTGAGATTTGAGTCCTGCTAAAGAGCAGTTTGGCGTGCTAGGCCAATCTTGGCTACCTAAGATGTGGCAAACTGCAGCCACAAATTAAATAGGCCCTAAAGATGATAAAACTGACTGAATAACTATCCTAGAAGCACCTTAGGATTGACTTTGACCTCGACCTCTTCCCCACGGGCAACGTGCTGCTCCTGTTGTTGTCGTGGCCCCTGGTCACGTCCCCGTCCTCTGCCGGATCGCCGGGCGGTGCCAGCGACTCGTCCTCTGGCGCTGGCGCGGACAGCAGCCTGAAAAACAACGAGTTGTTTTCACAAAATCCACCAAACACACAACTCACCCTCTTCTCTGACATTAGCACCACCTGACCGCAACTTACAATGCCAGGAAAAAAACAAGCACCTAAGTTGTCTGACAAGACAAATTTTGGTTCAACAATGATAAGTGGCAGTGTGGCACTGAGGCTGCAATACTCTTACCCTGAAGTGAATCGCTTATATTCTCACTCCAGTCAGTGTTCTCACTGGAGGTAGATGTACAACATTTCAAAAAAAAAAAAACTCAGGTCATAACAAGAGCAATTACCACATTTTGAATATTACATGACAACAAAACATCAAACTGAACCTCGACAGATATATAATGGTAATACTAATATTTGATGGCTCCATTCTTTCTATCTGCTTCTCAAAGTAGAAAAACTTATTTTACTGGGCATCAAACCGAAACAATACAAAATATCTATGCATCATTACTGGGAAAAAGTTACAGCCTGTTAGTATGTAAATTAAATAATAATTACAGGGAAGTTTACCCAAACAAGAACCAATATTTCAACAAACATCAATAGTCTAAACATCTCATACGACATGTATCGCATATTTATATACCCCACAAACAGAAGAGAACAGATAGCATGGAATCCCATGGAGCCACATAGCACAGCAACATACCTCGTGTACAAGATGCCCATGCTAAGTTAGGTGGGTCAAGGGTCCAACAGGGAAAGATGGTGAGTGCATGGTTTCGTAGTAAAGCACCGACAAACTATGGATAGGAAATAAGCGTCTTGAACAGTGTCATATGCTTGTGTTTACTAGTGGCAAAGAAGTAAATCTTACATCATTGGAGGCATTACGCTTGGCAGCAGCCTTCAGTAAGAAATTTAAGCACTCTGTTGAGCCGTCATTTCCCATTGCAGAATCAAGTGAAACAGTTTCGATACAATCTGGGTTGATAACAGCGCCCGCCTATCACATAAAAGGAATGTAACATTTTATGCATGGTGAATAACTAAAGAACTTAAAGATTTCCAAGCTTAAGTGTTGGAAAATATTGAATATTGAAATAAAGTAAACAAACCTCAACCAGGAGCTTCACGCATTGTAGTGATGATACATTTACAGCCTGAAAGAGGGGTGTCATAGGATACAGTCCATAGCTCATGTACGTCTTGTTGCACTAGTGAGAGATGTGAAGCACGTTAGTTGCTATTAATTGATGATAATAACTAGACATAGAAAAATAATTAAACAGAACAGTAAGTATGCATAACCATATATCTATGCCAAGCTTTAACTAAAAAGAAAGTAGGAAACAGCTCCTGGCTCCTGCGACGTTGAAATTTGCAAACACAAATAAGTACAATGTTGCAATAGTCGCTTTATTGGTTAAATCTTGACTAGAAGATTTTTATTATTTTATTGATGATTGGTACTCCCTCCGTAAACAAATATAAGACGTTTTAGGTCACTAAAGTAGTGACTTAAAATGTATTATATTTCTTTACAGAGGGAGTACCATATAGTACCACATAAAAGTAGCACCCATGATAGGAAATCAATCATTATGGCAAGTGCACAAAATGACAATGAGCCCAGAAGAAATTGATCAACACATGCAATTCGCACTTTGAAAATTATAGATGCATGAAAGCATGTATAGTAGCTTCCACAGAAAACAATAGTGGAGATTCCAAACGAACACCAAACATTACTCTTGCATAAGGATGAAGATTATAAGCTACGGCCCAGACTATAGGTTGGAGAACACAATGTTATGGACTTGAACAAAAGTAAAATGAAGTATTAGTGATTCTTGTAACAGTTGCTCCCTAGGAGATCTTGAACAATAACATATAACTAGAAAATTAGACAACTAGAAACAGCAGGGAAGAAAGAAGTAACAAACATTTGAAGATTTAATTGTGCTGCAAAGAACAATGATCACACCATAACTTGCATACTAGCAAAAGAACAAAACAGCTTCAAGAGTACCAAGCAATAACTAGAATGGAGCATGAGAACAATACAGTTAAAATGGAGAAAATGCAAACAATTCAAACTCTATTTTGTGTTTACAGTTGAACATGCAACTTAAGGCAGAAGTAGCATGAAGTTAAGCTTACATCTGCATTATGCTCCAATAAAGTCTTCATAGCACCGACTTGTTGTTCCTTAGTAGCAAGATGCAGTGGTGTCCCAATCTCCTCAGCTATCGGGTCAACATAAGCTCCCTTTGCAAGCAACAGTTCTATCATTTCACAATCTCCTGCATAAAAGAAGCAATATGAAGGTACTTATTACATAATAAGATGGTAAGTTTTTTTCTGACAATCTTTTTTATTTATTTTATCTGGCTCATGGCAGACCTCAGTTTTCCCTGCATATAGGCTACGAAGATCATGCTAAAGGGGTCAATTTTCCATAGAAACAAGAACTACGCCTACTCGTCTAGTCAAATAAGTTGACTAAACCAATTTCTTTTGAAATCAAGCGAAGGGGACTAACTATTTCACTTTTAAGGGTGGTGTAACTGAGAGCTGAATAGAATTTAACTATTGAATTTGAAGATAACCTACTTCCATACTAACCTAAGGGAAAGAAAACATAAGTTGCCCTGGAAGTTTGGTCAAACAAACTGTAGTAAGAACATAATACAGCCACAAAATATATTAGAAACAAAAATTCAAAAACTGTGGTGCACACGTGCAAAACAGAGATAACATATGAATAGGGAGGACCTATTCCAGCAGCAGAATGTAGAGGGGTTAGCCCGGCCTCATCAGCTTTGTCTGGATCAGCACCATGATCAAGAAGACACTTGACAATAGCAATCTTTTCACTCATCACCGCATAAAAAAGAGGTGTTCTACCTGTCAAGCACACATACCACGAGGCTTATTTGGCGCAAGTCAATTCAGGATCAGCAAAGAAATGTACATCTGAAAACTCCTCACCGAACATGACATCTAGAAATATGATAGCAAGATTACAAACTAGGTGACGACAGATACATGAAATTCAGGTATCACAGGAGTTAGAATGTGGAGGTCGCTGAGGCACTGTTTGGCAAACAGGACTAACTATTTCACTTTTAAAAGTTTTATTAAAAGACCCATAAATATGCAGAATCAACGGTAGAGTTTTAGTTTCGGTCCCTGCGAGATGAAACTGAAGTTCTAATGGCACCATTAAATCCTTTGGGGCATTTTCATAAGTGCAACCAAGCAGCGTTTGGGAAGGAACAGACCCTTATCATCTGCAGCATCGACATCGACGCGCAGCTCCCCGGCCAGGTACCTGCAGACCTCGAGCTGTTCGTTGGCCGCGGCGACCAGCAGCGCCGACATGCCGCCGTCGGTCCTCGCCGCCTCCACCACCTCCCTGGGGCGGCCCTTGCCGTTATCCAGCACCCACACCACCCCTGCAACCGGCCCCCCAAAAAATCAGAGCTCGGAGGAACCCAAACAGCTGGGAGCCGAAATCGGGAGGCGGGTGAGGGAGGAACTCACTCTTGAGGAGGGGGAGGTCGCCTTTGAAGGCCGCGTCGAGGAGCGTGTCCTGCATCGAAGAGATGGCTCTCGCGACTGCGGAGAGGGGGAGGGAAAGTGAGCGAGCGGATTTAGTTAGGGTTCGGGTGCGCGGTCGAGGCGCGGGACCGTACGCGGGGAGGCGCTTACCACCGGCGGCGGAGGGGAAGCGAGGTGGCTGCGGCGGCTCCGCCATGGCGGATCGGTCGGGGAGAGAAGGGAGGATTTGGGGATGCGGGAAGAGGGTGAGAGCGAGCGAGGAGGGGGCAGGGTTTGAATTTGGGCGCTGATAGGCGCCGGCGCGCCGGCCAGAAAACTCCGCCGGTCGCAGCGCATCCGCACGATTCAGGCTAATTTTTTAAAATATAATACATTTTTTAATAAATTTAAGAAATATTACGCTGTTTTGTTTTTGGAAAACGCTTAGCATCAACCGGCGGATCACACACGAGCATCCACCGGCTCATTCATACGACGCGTGTCCTACCCAAGCGGTTTTCTTTTTTGGGGTCAACGTGCCCCTGCTCGTTGCTCACTGTCCGCTATGATGAATTTCTGCAGCAAGGTTTTTGTTGCAAAAACTGCACCAAGACCTCTGTTGCAGAAAAACTAAATTTGCAATGAGACCTCTGTTACAAAAAAAATTGCAACAAGACCTTTGTTGCAAAAAAAAAAAATTGTAACAAGGCCTCTGTTACAAAAAAAATATCTTGCAAAAAAATTCTGCAACATGACCCCTGTTGCAGAGATTTTATGCAACACAACCTGTGTTGCAATGATAAAAGATGACGCTCGGTCGTTCAATACATCAGATTCGACGGCTTGCGAGGCGGCGGATCTTTTAAGGCCGACGCGTAGCACCGCCCTTTGTTTTTTTCCAAAAATAATACATTATCGGCCTCGCTAACGCCGATTTGCTTCTGTCGGTCGTGCCTAAGCCGATTGGATCCTATCGGCTTTGCTGGGGCCGACAGGTCCCAGTCGTCCATGGCGTGGTTGATAAGTGGCCTATCGGCCACGTGCAAACCGATGGCTGGCTACACCACCCCCCGGCCACTCGGCCTGGTGGGCATGCAGTCGGCCTGGGCCAGGCCGACAGGGCCAGTCGGCCGCAGCGAAGCCGATAGGTGGCTCACAAGCCATCGGCCGCCCTGCGCCCCCCTTCTTCCTCCTCCATTCTTTTTCTTTCCTTCTTTCCCCCTCTCTCCCCGTCTGGAAACACTCTAATTTATACACGAAACTTAGCCGATTTCTTGCCCATTTTCCACCATAGTTGCATTCTATAGGGTTGGGGGAGGCAAGGGAAACCTCGGTCTCGTGATGGGATAGCTTGTGGTGGTGGTGGTGAGCATTTTGGTGGTGGTGGAGGTGGTAGTAGACACTAGTAGAAAACATGACTTTGGTTCAGGCCAGATAATTGCATTAGCCCCGGTCGTGGGTGCATCAGTCCCGGTTCATGAGGCCAGGACGTCGGCCGGGCCTCGGCAAGAACCAGTCCCGGTTCGTCTGACCCCTTTGGTCCCGGTTCCAGACACGAACCGGGACTAAAGGGCCTCGCTCCTGGCGCAGCCCCTTTAGTCCCGGTTGGTGGCTGGAACCGGGACTAAAGATCAGTCTTCTGTCCCGGTTCTAGCCACAAACCGGGACTAAAGAGATGCCTATATATATGCTCGCCCCTTCCCGCTCACTCCTCTGTTTTTTGGCCGGCGTGTGGGAGGTGTGTGCTGCTCTGCTCTCACCTCCTATGTACATGAGGTGTTCGATGAAATGCCCGAGCCACACTTAAGCTTTCTCCTCTCCAAGCTCGACCTCCAAGCTCCATTTTCCCCAAGATTTGTCTAGGTTTGGCGGTCCATCCCGTCCCGTCCCCGTCCTCACTGCCGTCGATCACCCACGCCGATCTCGTCGCCGGCACCACCGTGGTGAGCCTCTTGTTCTTATCTTCTTTTTGAAAGAAAAAAATTCTTACTTGTATGATTTAGATAGATACTTGTATAAATTTCTTACTTTTATTATTGTTTGTTATTATATAGTGCCATGGTTTTGGTATCCGCCCCCGTCGGCCCTCGTCCGGTCTATGATTCGGATGTGGTATATTATCTTTTATAACTATTTGTTTCATTTAGTGTTTATGATAATTATGCCGACCAACGTGACATAAATGTTTTTATCTAGGAGGTATGTGAACCAGAAATTCCAACCGACCCTCTTGTCGAGAGGTTAAATTTAATTGAAAAAGAAAACAAGTATTTGAAAGAAAAATTGAAAAGAATTGAGGAGGAGAAGATGAAATTGGAGTTGCATGTTGTCGATGTCGTCGATGATCACAAAATCAAGATGGATGCAATGTGCTTGAAGATTAAAAAGATTAAAAGTATGACATTGATAATGAGGCTTGGTATCATTATGTTGTTGGGTCAATTATTACCTTAGTTGCCATTATGATCGCATTTGTTATTGCATTTAAATGTTTTACATAGTTGTATGTTAGTTTCAATGTATGTTTTAATTAGATGCTCTAGAGAGCTATATGTTGTTCTATGAAAACTATGTATGAACTTTATGTATTTATTTTTTAGTAATAACATTTGATCACTACTGTACTTTGGTTTTAATGTGATGATGAACTTGTATTAATTTGGTCACTTCTCTATTCATGATGTTCTGTAATGGTTTTTGATACACTTAATTATATAATGCACGCAGATGAACCGACAATGGATGTACGGTGACCGACGCACCTTCGAGTATATTGAGGGCCTGCATAAATTTCTCGAAGTGGCTGAGGCAAACAAGCATAATGGGTTTATGTATTGTCCATGTACTGTCTGTGAATACGAAGGATCACTCTATCTTGAAAACCCTTCATATCCACCTGCTTGAGAAGGGTTTCATGCCACACTATAATGTTTGGACCAAGCACGGAGAAAGAGAGGTTATGATGGAAGACAACGAAGAAGAAGAGGATGATGACAACTATCCCCCTGAATACGGTGATACTGCAACGGGGGAAGCTGAAGATCAAGAGGAACCAGACGATGTGCCCGATGATGATCTTCACCGGGTCATTGTTGATGCACATAGAGAATGCCAAAGTGAAAGGGAGAAGTTGAAGTTCGATCGCATGTTAGAGGATCACAAAAAAGGGTTGTACCCAAATTGCGAAGATGACAACACAAAGCTCGGTACCACACTGGAATTGCTGCAATGGAAGGCAAACAATGGTGTATCTGACAACGGATTTGGGAAGCTACTGAAAATAATGAAGAAGAAGCTTCCAAAGGATAACGAATTGCCCGACAGTACGTACGAAGCAAAGAAGGTTCTATGCCCTCTAGGATTGGAGGTGTAGAAGATACATGCATGCCCTAATGACTGCATCATCTACCGTGGTGAGTACAAGGATTTGAACGCATGCCCGGTATGCGGTGCATTGCGGTATAAGATCAGACGAGATGACCCTGGTGATGTTGAGGGCGAGCGCCCCAGGAAGAGGGTTCCTGCCAAGGTGTGCTCCTATAATACCATAGTTGAAACGTCTGTTCAGAAACAAAGAGCATGCCAAGTTGATGCGATGGCACAAATAATACCGTAAGAAAGACGGGAAGTTGAGAGCACCCACTGGCGGGTCGCAGTGGAGAAAAATTGAGAGAAAGTGGGGGGACTTTGCAGGTGACGCAAGGAACGTATGGTTTGGTTTAAGTGCAGATGGCATTAATCCTTTTGGGGAGCAGAGCAGCAATCATAGCACCTGGCCCGTGATCTCTATGTATCTATAACCTTCCTCGTTGGTTGTGCATGAAGCAAAAGTTCATTATGATGTACGTGTGTGGGATGATCACAAACAGCAGGAATTTGACCTACATGCATTGATGTTTGTAACCATCAATGATTGGCCTGCTCTTAGTAACCTTTCAGGACAGACAAACAAGGGATACCACACATGTACGCACTGTTTAGATGATACCGAAAGTATATATTTGGACAAATGCAGGAAGAATGTGTACCTGGGACATCGTCGATTTCTTCCGACCAACCATCTCTTAAGAAAGAAAGGCAAGCATTTCAAAGGTGAGGCAGATCACCGAAAGAAGCACGTCCTCTGTACTGGTGATGCCATACTTGCTATGGTCAAGGATTTACAAGTAATCTATGGAAAGGGTCCTGGTGGACAATCTGTTCCGAATGACACTGAGGGACGCGCACCCATGTGGAAGAAGAAATCTATATTTTGGGACCTACCCTATTGGAAAGACCTAGAGGTCCGCTCTGCAATCGACGTGATGCGCGTGACGAAGAATCTTTGTGTGAACCTGCTAGGCTTCTTGGGCATGTATGGAAAGACAAAAGATACACCGGAGGCACGGGAGGACCAGCAACGTGTGCACGAAAAAGACGGCATGCATCCAAAGCAGTATCAAGGTCCTGCCAGCTACGCTCTTACCAAAGAAGAGAAGGAAATCTTCTTTGAATGCCTGCTCAGTATGAAGGTCCCGTCTGGCTTCTCGTCGAATATAAAGGGAATAATAAATATGGCAGAGAAAAAGTTCCAGAACCTAAAGTCTCATGACTGCCACATGATTATGACGAAACTGCTTCCGGTTGCATTGAGGGGCTTCTACCAGAAAACGTTCGATTAGCCATTGTGAAGCTATGTGCATTCCTCAATGCAATCTCTCATAAGGTAATCGATCCAGAAATCCTACCAGGTTAAAGAATGATTTGGTGCAATGTCTTGTCAGTTTCGAGTTGGTGTTCCCACCATCCTTCTTCAATATTATGACGCACGTCCTAATTCATCTAGTCAACGAGATTGCCATTCTGGGTCCTGTATTTCTACACAATATGTTCCCCTTTGAGAGGTTCATGGGAGTCTTAAAGAAATATGTTCGTAACCGTGCTGGGCTAGAAGGAAGCATCTCCATGGGCCATCAAACAGAGGAGGTCATTGGGTTTTGTGTTGACTTTATTCCTGACCTTAAGACGATTGGTCTCCATCAATCGCGGTATGAGGGGAGACTGATTGGAAAAGTCACGCTAGGAGCGGATTCAATAATATGTAGGGACGGGCATTCTTGGGCTCAAGCACACTACACAGTTCTACAGAATTCTACCTTGGTGACCCCGTATGTTAATGAACACAAGAATATTCTGTGCTCCAAACACCCGGAGCAGTCTGACGACTGGATTACCACTACTGCAGGATGCTGCTAACGCGACACTACGATTAGAGACCCTTTGACGAAACTGTGTGCGATGCATTAATCGCAAACGGTGATGTAAAATAACCGTCAAAAAAGATGCAAAACGTTTGCGATGAAGGATACATCAAACACGGTTCAGATTTTAGTTGCGTGTGCGATGAGGGGCATACGGTTCACTCCAATGAACTGTTTGCGATGAGGCAGAACAAAAGAAACGGGCAGCCAGATGAAGGCGTGTGCGATATACGGCATACAGTTCACTCAGATAAACTATTTGTGATGAGGCAGAACAACAGAAATGGGCAGCCAGATGAAGGTGTGTGCGATATACGGCATACAGTTCACTCGGATGAACTGTTTGCGTTGAGCCAAGAGAACAGAAACAGTTCAACTTAACAAGATGTGTGTGATACACGGCAAACAGGTCTGTAATCGGAAACGTGTGGGAAGACCGATAACAACACATACGATTCCTGTTAACAAGCCATGTGTGTTGTGAGCAAACGATTGCTGGTATACAATTGTCAGTGATTGATGAAATCATCACCGACGGGTTCCATTGTTTAGTCCGTGTGCGATGTGATTTGCTCTGTCTACAGAGCATCAACATATATACTTAAAAAGACAGCATTGGAAAACCAAATTAAGCATACAATTACATAAGTGACTACACACATAACATTTCCACACACCAAAGTAAGCAATTACATGCATACTAAACTAGGAGAAACGAGCATCTAATCATCTACTTCCTGTTGCAACGACGCTTGCCATTGCTCTGCTTCCGGCTGGATCCCTAGCCGTTTTGGGGAAGGAGGCACTTCCTCATGTCAACGATCCGCCTATACATGTCGTAGCTCGTGTACGCCTCCTTGGCTGCGTACACGACGTGAGCTTTGTCTAGTTTCTCCATCTAGGCCGAGTGCCAGGCACGCTTGTCTTTGTTGCAGGAATCCTTCATGTCTCTGTAGTAGGGATCGATGATGGCCTCGGCGAGGTGAACCAGTGAGTCCTTCTCATGCTCGTTGCTGCCCCAGATCTTGTATTGGCCCTGGATGTCGACAAGATTCTGGCAGGCGATGCCCGAATTCTTGAGCCCCTTTATATCATTGGTGATGTCCACCGTAGCGAACATGTAGTGGGGGCTGTTGACAAACCTGGCAAAACGCTCGCAAGGCCTTGTGGCCAGGCAGTAGTGGTAGACGAGGACATGATCGCGCACGCACATTTGGGCGACGGCGACCTTGGGACGAGACCCGGCACGAGCGCGGGTGTACTCGAGGTCGAACCCGACCACCTTGTACTTCTCCTCAGCAAGCAACAGCTCCATGATGAGGATGGAGTGCTCCACCCAGACCGGGTTGTTGGTGTACACCACCGAGAGGTTAATTTGACATACATGACTTATAAGTTGACAGAAGTCATATCACTTTTTTTGAAACATGTCGTAAAGTAACGCGATAGACCTTAGATTAACATGTGTTGAAAAATGGCTCATCTTGCAATTGACGCTGACACATTGCAGCACTCCTGCAAGGCCCGGAGGTTAATTTGAGAACAAATACACATGGGTTAATTTGACATACATGACTTATAAGTTTCACAGAAATCATATCACTTTTTTTGGAAAACATTTAATTGCGTTGAATGTATATAGTGCTCCGTCCTATTAGTTGAATTAACCTCGAGGTCCATGTTTTGGAAACATGTCGTAAAGTAACGGGATAGACCTTCATTCAAGCCAATCAACATGTGTTCAAAAAACAAAAATTATCAAAAAGTAACGAGATAGACCTTCTTCAAGCCAATCAACATGTGTTCAAAAAACAAAAAATGTCAAAAATTACAAAACAAGGACCTCGAGGTTAATTCAACTAATATGATGGAGCACTATATACATTCAACGCAATTAAATGTTTACAGTGATCCATCAAATCAGTTAATTTAACATCGAGCCCACTTCCCATCCGGTCACCCATCTGATGACTACTACAGTCTCAGCACAGTTAACTTGGGAGTTCTGTTAGATGAGCTATCGGTAGGGAAGCTGGTCCTTGCTGTTGTAGTATCCCTCTTTGCATCCTTTATTGCGCACCCGGATGACCGACTGTTGCCGCCCAATGGTCAATGCCATGTCCCCCGCGAATGTAGAAGCTTCCCTCCCTTGGATGAGTGGCAAACGGTTAATCCAGAAGAACTTTTTGCGATGATGCAGAACAATAGAAAACGGGCAGCCAGATGAGGGTGTGTGCGATATACGGCATACAGTTCACTAGGATGAACTATGTGTGATTAGGTAACACAATAGAAACGGTTCAACTGAACAAGATGTGTGTGATACACGGCAAACAGGTCCGTAATAAGAAATGTGTGCGAAGACCAATAATAACACAGACAATTGCTACTAATAAGCCGTGTGATTTGCTCTATCTACAGAAGAATAACATATATATATATATATAACTGAAATAAACATCCAATTACATAAGTGACTATACAGATCATTCGCACACACCTCAATAAACAATTGTATGCATTCTAAACTAGGAGAAACGATCGTCTAGTCATCTACTTCTTGTGACGCTCCCGCGACTACTCTGTGGCTCGATCCCTCGTTTGGGGCAGGAAGAAGACACTCCCTCATGTCAACGATCCGCATGTACATCTCGTAGCTTGTGTACGCGTCCTTGGCCGCGTACTTGACGTGTTGTTCATCCAGTCTCTTATGCCAGACACTGTGCCAGGCGTTCTTGTCCTTCTTGCTCTCACCCTTCATCTTCATGTAGTAGGGGTCGATGATGGCTGAGGAGAGGTCAACCAGGGAGTTCTGTTTGTTGTTGTCGCTGCCCCAGACCTTGTAGTGGTCCTGGATGTTGACAAGATTCTGGCATTTCAAGCCCGAAACCTTGAGCGCTTTTAGATCGTTGGTGGTGTCCACCGTAGCGAAACTGTAGTTGGAGCTGTTGATAAACCTGGAGAAACTCTCGTAAGGCCTTGTGGCCAGGTGGTAGTGGTAGACGAGGACGTCATGTCGCACGCACAACTGGGCGACGGCAACCTTCTGATCATGCCCGGCACGACCGATGGTGTACTCGAGGTCGAAGCCGACCACTTGGTACTTGTCCTCGGCAAGCAACTGCTCCATAGTTTGGATGGAGCTCTCCACCGAGACCGGATCGTTCGTGTACACCACCGAGAGGGCCTTCCCCCTCACGTGGGTGTCCACTACGTGATGCACGGTGAACTGCCCGCCGTTGTCATCGTCGGCCTCTGGGAGCGCCATTGGAGCTACGGGGAGCGCCATTGGAACCGCTGGATGTCCTCTTTGTATGTGTCGTCGTGGGTGTGCTTATTGTGTCATGTGGCGCGAGAGATGAAGGTAAATGGCCGCAGGAATAAATGGGGGCCGGGCAGCCTGGATTCTCGGCGCGTCCGCATGACAGTTTTTGCAGCGGGTAACTGCATCGTCGCGCCGCGCCCGGCGCAACCGCATGCACACGAACGTGTGTGATCGTGCGCCGGCCCCAAACACTGGCAGCGCGCGTGGAGGGACAAGGGCAGAGCGCCCGGAGGGACGCAAAAGCAGAGCGCGCGCGGCGGGACGCGAGCAGAGCGCGCCGCGGCCGCCTCAACCACAAGCAACCACACGCATAGAGCAGTTGAACACGCAGGAAATGGTCGTCTACAAGCCGGCCGACAGTTGCGTCGCTGCGTAGAGAGCGACCGTGTGCTACTACCGCCGTCTTGGTCTATTAGTCCCCTTTTATATTCTGTGCCATATTTTGACCTTAAATTTAACCAACAAAATGTTAATGAATGTTACAAAAATTATATAATTGGAAACTATGTTCAAATACGAATCCAACGATATAATCTTTGGCGACATGCATTCGTATTTTATTAGTTAAATCCTACTTATAAACTAGGACGGGGGTATAGTAGGTAATTAAATCACAAACATTTTTTTTATTAACCGTATGTGTACGTGTCCTTTCGTCCTCCTCTCGCACATCTTTTCACCCCGCTGCCGCAGCGCACGGGGACGTTCTTTTAGCCAAACGGTGGTGAGGCCGTTCCCGCGCAACCGCGCAGGTTCCCGCGCAAGCTTCCCGCCCGACTCGGTGAAATCCCCCAAAATCCCAATGCTTACCAGCCTACTATATAAACCCTCACGGCCGGCGAGTCCTGCGTCGCATTTTCCCCTCCCTCCCTGTAGCTTATCTCGTCTGCTTCTCCCACAATCGCCAATGGCACCGGTCCATCGTCGTCGCTCAGCCACTCCGCCGTCATCAGAGGACAGCTCCAGCTGGGAGGCTACAGCGCGGCGGTGGCGCAGTCCCCGGCGTAGTGTAGTGCGCGTGGCGTCCCTGTTGGGTGTGCGCGAAACACCCACCACAGGCTCCGCCGCCGCTGCCCGTCGGCAGCTGTTGCCGGCCACCGTTGCCGCCACACCACCATCGAAAGCCAGGGCCATCGCCCGCTCCGCCGCTGCGGCCCGAAGGCGGGAGGTGGCCGTCGTGGCCGCCACCCCACTGCCGGCCACCGTGGCCATCACCCGCTCCGCCACCGCGGCCCGAAGGCGGGAGGTGGTGGTCATGGCCACCACCCCATCGTCGGCCGCCGTGGCCGCCAGCCCACCGTCGACCGCCGAGATCATCACTAGCTCCGCCACCGCCGCCCGAAGGCGGGAGGCGGAGGTGGAGGCCCGCACGTGCGTCAGCGACCTTGCGCGCTACATCGAGTTCCTGCGGGAGGAGGAGGAGCGCCTCGTCGAGCGAGCCTTACCGCAGCCGTGGCCGCAGCACACGCCGACGCAGAGGCGAGGAATCAGGAGATCTACAAGCAGTCCCGCCGCTTCGAGAGGGGTCGTCTGGAGCGGCAGTGGGTGTTCGAGGTGAGCGTCGCTGAAGGTGCAGCAGCGGTAGGCACCGTATTGCAGTTGTCCAGCTCGTCGGTAGGCTCCTCCTCCTCTTCCTCTTACTGAGCGCGCTCGGCAGAGGAGAGGCTGCCGGAAGTAGTACAAAGCCCCTCCATAGTAGTAGTAGTAGTATTTAGGGGCTATTTTGTTCAGTTCATCTGACTATAGATGTGGTGGAACTGTACAACATACTTAAAATTAGCTAGTATATATAGTTGAACTAGCTATTTTAGTACATGATTGGCAACAATTGGGGAAAAGTTTGGTCGGTTCAGCTGTCGAGTTGAACTGTTTGTATAAAGAACGACTGCTTAATCTATGAATGAAATCTATGCTTAATTACTGAATTTTAGTTGCAAAAATTAGATAGTGCTAGTGATTTTTAGCTGCATATTTTGACAAATCGCAGTGTTATAAGGTTGACAAATGACAATGTTACTAGATCAACAAATGTCACTCTTTCCAGTTTGACAAATGGCAATATACCCAATATGACAGATGTAAATCTTACCAAATTGTCTGTACGTGGTTGCACACGGGTCATCCGGAAAAACCGTTTGCGTTGAAGGGAGGTACAAATCCTGCTTGCCAGATTTTCTTTTGGCTTAGCGCCGAAGTCTCGCTTTGCATACCTTATTCAATCTGAACCGTTTGCGTTGAAGAGATGCACAAATCCTGCGCGGCGAATTTTCCCTTGGCTTACTGCGGAAGACCATAGCTCTGACTTTGCATACAGGTGTTCTATCTAAAATGTATGCGATGAAGAGCTGCACAAATCCTGCTCGGCACATTTTCCCTTGGCTTACTGGGGAAGCTGTCGGTTTACATACGGGTGTTCTATCTAAAACGTTTGCGATCTAGAGCTGCACAAATCCTGCTCGGCACATTTTCGCTAGGCTTCCTGGGGAAGCTGTCAGTTTGCATACGGGTGTTCTAACTAAAACGTTTGCGATGAGTGTTTTATATTTAAAAACCGTCCGTCCCAGTTAATGTATAAACATGTCCAAACGAACCCCGAAAAATTCTAAAATTTAACACAACACTCCTGTTGTTCTATGTTGACACTAGAAAATTTTTGAAAGCAATAAGAGGCAATGGATATCGTTTCGTCCCCAAAGGTGGCACGTTCCCTACCAAAACCATCAGGTTTATTGTGAGAAGCTCTGGTTTGTGAGAAGCTTATACCCAAACCTGCCCCAAATGGGACATAAATTTTACCACGGCATGTTGATGCCGTTCCATGATAGCATGCCAAGTTTCATGAATTTCAGACGAGTTTTGTATTTACTAGAATTTAAAAACCATGTATCTCAATGTTTGCGGCCGAGTGACGGTGGCAGGGTGTTTGACATTCATTCCCATTTCTTGCATGGGACCTAAGCATGCAACCAAAGACATAGATTTGAATTTTTAACCAATTTATATGCATTAGAGCATGTGCCTGTAGTTCAAATTTGAATTATGCACATAAATGCATTGAAAACTCAATTAATGTATAAAAATGTCCAAACGAACCCCGAAAAATTCCAAAATTTAACACAACACTCCTGTTGTTCTATGTTGACACTAGAGAAAAAATTGAAATCAAGAAGAGGCAACGGGTATCGTTTCATCCAGAAAGGTGAAACATTCCCTACCGTAACCATGAGGCTTGTTGCGAGAAGCTCTGGTTTGTGAGAAGCTTATACCCCAACCTGCCCCAAATGGGACAATATTTTACCACTGGATGTTGATGCCGTTCCATGATAACATGTCAAGTTTCATGAATTTCAGACGAGTTTTCGATTTACTAGAATTTTAAAACCATGTATCTCAATGTTAGCGGGCGAGCGACGGTGGCAAAGGTGTTTGACATTCATTCCCATTTCTTGCATGGGACCTAAGGTTACAACCAAGGACACACATTTGATTTTTCAACCCGTTTATATGCACTGGAGCATGTGCATGTAGTTCAAATTTGAATTATGCACATAAACGCATAGAAAACTCAGTTAATGTATAAAAATGTCGAAGCAAACCACGAAAAATCCCAAAAAATGACACAACACTCCTGTTGTTCTACGTTGACACTAGAAATGTTTTGAAAGCAAGAAGAGGCAACGGATATCGTTTCGTCCACAAAGGTGACACGTTTCCCTACCGGAACCATGAGGTTTCTTGTGAGAAGCTCTGATTTGTGAGAAGCTTATACCATAACCTACCCCAAATGGGACAATATTTTTTATCCTAGCATGTTGATGCCATTCCATGATAGCATGCCAAGGTTCATGAATTTCAGACGAGTTTTAGATTTACTAGAATTACAAAAGCAAGCACCTCAATGTTTGCCGGAGAGCCACGATGCCGTGGTGTTTGAAATTCATCCCCATTTCTTGCATGGGACATAAGCATCAACCCATGGACACATATATCATTTTACAACCCATTTTGGTGCACCGGAGCCTGTGTATGTAGTTTAATTTTGAATTGTGCACCTGAAATGCCTAGAAAACCAAGTTAATGTATAAAAATGTCCAAACGAATCCTGAATAATTCCAATTTTTTTGACGACACACCTATAGTTGCATGTTCACTGCAGATAAAAATTCTAGCAATTCAAACACCATCCTTTGCAGCTGTGACCCCATTATGTAATTCAAATCAAGACGAAAAATCAAGTAGATCGCACACAGTTTATTATCACCAACCGTGTGAGATGCAGCACAAAATATCTTGGAGCACCGTCGGAGTATAGTACGCATACGGCTTACGCGAGAACGTGCGTCGGCTACAGTCCACAGCCGGCGTGTCAAGCACACTAGCTCGCTCCCCAAATATCATTTCACTGTTCAATCGTCGCCGGTGAAAGATGGGGACATGGACCCGCTTCGTGAGGGCAACTTCGGCGGCCCACTCCGGCGAGAGCGCGGTCGCAGCCGCCAGGCGCGTGCTAACAAGCTTCGTGAGCGCGGCCGCAATCTGTGACCGGGCGGCCAAGGCAGCCCAAACGATCGCTGTTGCTTCTCAGGTGGCGGCAGCAACATCTGCCTTGGGATAGCAACTGGCGAGAGCGACACAGCAGCTGTCCGTTCCGTAGCGGTGGCCTTAGCCCTGATGGAGGCCGCCCACGACCATGTCGAGGCCACCCACGCCCAGCTCATGGCGGTCACCGCACAAATCGAACGAAGCTTCTCCAACAATGGTCGGCAACCCACGGCCGAAGAGTTGGCAATCGCCGAGAGCGTTCGAGGAGCCATCCGTTCCTGCACGGCATACCTTGCCACGACGGAGGCCGCCCAAGCCCAGATCACGGCCGCCCACGCCCAGCTTGTGGCGGCCTATTCCAAAGATATGGCGGATGCGGATGGCGAGATGCTTGTCGAGTATGGTGCGATGGATGCCATGGAGCCCCTTCCCCAGGAGATCGTCGGGCGCGAGCTGGACATGGAGGAGGCGGCGGAGATCGACGAGCACCAGCCGTAGTAGTACTCTTTGTTTTGTTTAATTAAGAGCGCCAGTCTTTAATTTGTTAGAGTAATGTTTAGGTCAGCTAGCTCTGTTTAATTGCTGACATTGCTCGATTAAGAAGTGTGGGTGTGCTGTAGTCTCCTTTGTGTACCCAAATTATGCAATGACGTGGATGATCACTGTAACCAGGGAAATTCAAACCAAAATTTTTCACGTTCAAACTCATCACACACGGGTTAAGCTATATGAATCGTTTGTTATGTTCACATATCGTACACAGGGCTGAATAAGGGACCGTGTCTGATGACACTTTGCGCGCCAGTTTTTTCGCTGAACCGATTCAAAATTTTCGGCTTCCGCAGAAATATCTACCTCCCCGCCCCCTCCTCCTTACCAAAAGCCACATTTTCCCTGTTTCCGCCTTCCTTTTCAAGTTGAAACCTTCACTCCTTGCTTGCAGCACTGCCTCCTCACCGGCGACCCTCCTTCACGCTGCTCGGCCTCGTCTATCCACGCAGGTAATCCACACCCCGACCCCCATCCTCCTCCTCCTTCCACATCCGACATGCCCCGACCGCTGGCGCGACACATTCCACCCAAATCACCGACCCCTCTACCAAATAAGCGCCGCTCTAAGCCATGGTGCACGCAGTATAGCCAGGAGCTCAAGGAGAATTTGGCAGTGGAGAAGCAAACCGCGGCCGCACGCGCGGATGAGGTCGCGATGGCTGCCATTCGTGCCGACCCCTAGATCTTGGAGGAGCACCTCACCGTCGAGGCCACCGTCGACGCCTCGCGCGCCGATGCCGCGATGCGGTTGGCTACTTTAAACGACAGTTCGTGGCGTTTTCTCAAGGCCACCCTCGGTGCCTTCGACGAAGACTACGAGGTGTTTTCTTAGCATGCACGTGCTTACCTCAACTCGAGAGCCAGCAGGTTGGTGCCCGGAGCGGCTCAGGCAACTCACCACTACAACGAGGGCACCCACGATGCAGAGGCCTCGCCCTCTTCCATGTCCAAGGAGCCAATCATCATCGATATCTCCAACGATGAGGAGTAGCTTGTCTTATTAGCTCACTATACGGACCCATGTTCAGTTTGCTAGCTACGCCGGTTACGCATGCTCGGTTTACCCGTTGCATGTGCTGCTCCTGCCTTTCCTTAACAAATTCTAGTGAATTATGCTATCTACTTTTACCATGCAATATGTTGCTCTAGTGTATATGTTCTATATGTCGTGCAATGTGGTGCTCACTTATTAACTGTTTGGTTAATTAGTTATCGTGTTCAGTTAACTGTTTGGTTCAATTCTGCAAATGTGATGTCCAATTCTTCAGGGTGCAATTTTGTATTGTCTTCCATGTGAGAAATAAATCGAATTTATCTTTACAAAATACATGAGAAACAAATACAATTGCTATATTTTTAAGTTGTCAAGCATGCTTGGTTTGGTTAGCTGTCTGATCTTCTAGTATGTTATACATTGTGCAATGTGGTGCTCAGTTAACATTTGGTTCATTTGTTGCGGTGTTTAGTTAACTGTTTGGTTCAATTCTGCAATGCGTTGTTCAATAGTTGTGGGTGCATTCTGTTATTGTATACCATGTGAGAAGTAAATCGAATTTGGCTGTACTAAATACATGAGAAACAAATACAATTGCTATATTTCCAAGTTGTTAAGCATGCTTGGTTTGGTTAATTGTCTGATGTTCTATTAGGAGTATGTTATATTATGCAATGTGGTGCTCAGTTAATGTTTGGTTCATTTGTTATGGTGTTTAGTTAACTGCTTGGTTCAATTCTGCAATGCGATGTCCAATTGTCGTGGGTAGAATTTTGTATTGTTGTGCATGTGAGGAATAAATCGAATTTGGCTGCACTTAATACATGAGAAACATATACAAGTGCTATATTTCCTAGTTCTTAATCATGCTTGGTTTGGATAAATGGGTTTTCCATGTGGCTTGAATTAATCTGATGAATCTACAATGTGCTTATTTTTCATCAACATATTTTACTGATAGCATGCGAACCCTCACTTAACCTGATGACTAACTACCTTATATGTGTTGAAGGGAAACAATGGGAAGCACTGAGGTTTACAATCGAGGTTAGCACATGCATGGTCCTTTGTCTAATAGCATATTATTGTGCAATTGCAGGAACCATTCTAATATTTAGGTTTTTAACAATTTGGTCTTGCACATGTAGGTCCTGCTGTCAGAGGTTTTGACGCACTGTTCGACCCTTTTTGCATATGGGAAAATGAGTTGTCCATGAATATCAATCAAGTCAAGAAACTCAGAAAGATTGTTAGGATAAAGAAATTAGCGACAAAAAAACAACAAGATCTTTGTCTGCACAATGAAGAAGACATCAGTTCACTACAAGATGGTACTAACTATTATACCTTGCCTTTTTTTATTCCTTTGCCCCATTTCTAATATAGAGAAGATATTTATGCACATCCTTGTTTTCAGGCCTTTCCAAAGCAGTTCACTGATGATTACCTCTCAAACCATCTCTATGGTCAGGAGGCGAGGAAGGTTTTCATACAACACCCACGGTTCAATATTGAAGTGTTCCTGAAGAGGACGAAGGATGGACGGTCAATCATCCACAGGCACTGGCCTAAAGTTGCAAAGACCTTCAACATCAATGAAGGCTCAATATTCGCCTTCCGCTTCAGCAGTTTTCCAGATGAGATGCATCTGTCTATGTACCGTCTATGATGCTAATTTCGAAAGGTTCTAGATGTTGCATGTGAAACTTGGTGCTGGTGCAGTTGTGTAATGGGGTAGCTGAGTGCTGAAGCTATATGATGTTGTACTCTGATATATTTCAATTATGAAATCCTGCTTCCTTAATATGGAAATGAAATATATTGTGTGCTTAATATGAAATGTCAATAGATTAATAAATGGATTATTAATAATAGGGCAATTAGCCTGCTAGTGGCCAATTAGCTTGCTAATTGGGTTTTTCTATTGCAAATGGTTATTGAGAAAACTCCGTGGGCGATGACCTCACGCAACGCAGACAGTTTCTAGGAATAAACCGTGTTGGATCAATGAACAATCACACACGACATCCTCTTGAAAACTGTTTGCGTTAGGCCACCTTGCGCAAACGTTTACCACATAAAAAGTGTGTGTGATGGACAGCATTTGCCACACAGTTTCTTCTACGCACCGTGTGTGATGCATTCAATAACGCAAACGATAAAATTGTTAATATCGTGTGCAATGGCAACACTATCACAAACGATTTAATGGGGAAAATTGTGTGTGATGTACCTGCGAACGGAAACGTTTTCCTTGGAGCGACTGTGTGGGATGTATATACAAACGGAAACATTTAGCGGGGACTGACTGTGTGGGATGTACTTACGACCGGAAATGATTTCGCCTGTATAATTGTATTTTTTAGCACTACTGTACGTATAACCGTATTTGATCGCTCACCGGTCGCACACGACCTCATTTTGCTGAGTGTGTGTGCCAGGAGGGCATATCCCCGACGGTTTCTGGGTCGTGTGGGAAGGACCCCCCTATCGCAGTCACTCACTAGGCGACGGTTCAGAACGCCGTTGCGGAAAGGGGTTAAAAACCGTTTGTATAGCACCTCGCTGTACCAGTGTACATGTGAACACATCAGGACTTTCGGCAGTTGGTTGCAAACACATCTCATGGGTAACAACATTCACTGGTACAGCGAGGTGCTATACAAACGGTTTTTAACCCCTTTCCGCGACGGCGTTCTGAACCGTCGCCTAGTGAGTGACTGCGATAGGGGGGTCCTTCCCACACGACCCAGAAACCGTCGGGGATAGGGAGCCTTGATGCATACAGTTGTCCCAATATAACCGTTTTTGATATCTCGAATATCCCAAACGCTTCATCCTTGCTACTCGTTTGTGCTCGCATTGCCATCGCAGTCAGAGTTTTGTGGTTTTACCTAAAACCAGGCACATTCCAGGCACGGGAGTTTTCCAGGCACGTACCAAACTGGCTCTACGTTTATGATGCCTGGCACATCACAAACAGTTCATGATTGTAATCCGTGTACGATAGGTAGACAATCACACACATTTAGTTTTCCTGCACCGTTTGTGATAGTGTCTGACATCACACACGCTTTGCAAATGGCAACTGTGTGCATTGTTACACATGTTTCCTCTCCGTGAACCGTGTCAGATTATGATGTATATCGCACACGCTGTGCTTTATAGACCGTGTGCGCCGTAATGACCTTCACACCGTAATTTCACCCTAATTTAATTGCTGCTATTTAAAATTGTACCTAATTTGAACTTGAAAGTAGGCTATAGCTTTATTCATATCCATCAGGTTCAAACAACCAATGCATTATTCGATTCATAGGTACATATGTTTAAGAATTACATAAGCACCAAATAAAGAATGATGAACCAGGGTTCTATACTTGTACTATTACAGATGGTAAAGAAAGAGGCGACAGACATTCTGGTTGCTGAACAAGGTGAAGCGGAATGACCCTATTGTGCTCTCCTGGATGCAGAAGGCACGCACGACTCTAGTCCAACCCCTTGTGATGGCCGACCGCCAATCATGTAGTTTGAGAGGTAATCTTGAGTAAACTGCTTCAGGATCCACTGCAAAGGAAAAAAGATTCAGACATTGTCATCTAACACAACTCATTACGGGCAGTAAAAAGAAGGCTACAGAGTTCTTACTTACCATCCTGCAGTTCACTGTTGTCTTGCATAAAGTGTAAACAAATAGTTCAATTGACATCTTTTGACCCATTTTAATAACAATCTTTATCAATTTCCTCACTTGATGCTGGTTCATGAATATCTCATTGCCCCATCCGCAGAAAGGGTCGAAGTGTGGATCTTTGGCAATGACATATGTACCTAAAAGCACCAAGTTAATATTAGAAGCTAAACAACAATTGGAAAATGATGTAGTACAACACTCCCTCCATCCCATTATATAAGATTTTATTACATGTATATCTAGACATCATCAGAACATTAAGGTAACACTCTTCCTTGTTGCTATGTAGCCTGGATTGCATATTTAGTCATTCAGTACAATGCATGTTGCTATGTAGCCTCAGATATATTAAATATGGCCCTAGTTAACCTACTGATAAATGGGTTACAGATATATTCAGTGAAATGCCTGATTCGACGATTAATCCCTTATCAGCCCCCATGCTATATGGTACCAGCTACCGATATCCTGAACAGTGAGTACATATAAGCAATGCGATGAAACTAACCTCGATGGAAAACAACACTGTTCTCAATATTGTCCTGTATGAGAACATATAAAGGCATGTTAAGCACAATAGGCTAAACATCAACCAAATATATCCATGGTAGACATCATAATCTACAAATGATAGCTTTAGTGTGCAGGTTTAAGCACGCTAGTTAAGCAAAATAAGAAGTGGAAAGGTGTGTTAACTGCATCAGGCATAACATTTAAAAACAAGCAAATAGTCATTCAAACTGGTATTGTGCAAATCTAAAGTACACTAGTTATTGTTAAAAAAACGAAAAGGCATGTTAACTGCAACATCCTTAACAGCAACCAAATATCGTAATTCATAGTGGTATTGTTGAAACTGTTATTGATGAAATTGAACTGCACGGCAAATAGTTGCACATATAGAGCATCACATTGTGAAGAACTGAAATAAACAAGGCATAAGGCCATCTCTAGCCGATCCTTTAAAAGTTAACGGACTAAAACCCTTAGTGGATATATATATACTCCAGCAATTTTTGGCCGTTTCTAGTCGATCCCTTAAACTTAATGTTCTAAACTTCAATTTGATCAAGTTCAAAGCAGGTTCAACCGAAATTAGCATGCATTCAAACATAAACATAGATAGTTTTGCATAACCGAACATAAAACATAAATTTAAACTAAGCTAAACTACTTTCGGTCGAAGTGGAGGTCGAGCCAATCCTTCCTCGTCAGGTACGGTGTGCCACGAGCCGGGTCCGGGCCGGTGCCGTCGTCGGGGTCGTTGGGGAAGACACTCCTCCACTCGTCGACGTCGATCTCCTCGCCCTCGCCGCCCACCTCGATGCCCTCCGCGTCGCCGTCCTCGCCGCCTTCGACCTTGTCATCGGAGGAGAGCACGATAACCTCGCCGCCCTCTGCGCCGGCAAAGATCACCCGCTCCGCCTCCACAAGCTCCGGGTGCTGCCGGCGGAGCTCTTGCATGTAGGCCTCGTCGGCGGCCTCGGCCTCGAGGCGCTCCCACGCCTCACGGTCCTCCCACGCCATAGCCGAGCTCACCACCCCTGGCTCCGGCGGAACGAGGTCGACTGGACGTGTGCCAAAGGGGAAATTGAGCCTAGCCACCGCGCCATGGTAGCGGACCTGCCAGCGGTCGTGCTCCATGGCCGCGAGCTCGGCCGTGTGGAAGCTACCGAGCCACCGGCGGGTGTGGGTCTCCCGATCCGTAATCTCGGGGACCCACGTCCCCCACCGCCGCTGCCGGACCCTGAGGTAGGACCTCATCGGCGGCCGGGCCCGAGGAAGGACGGGGAAGTCCTCAAACCGGCGTAGGGGCGCGGCGGCGGGCGGATCGGGCGACCGACAACGGCGTATCGATAAAGAGCCCGCGGAGGATGACGGGGACACCTCGGCGGCCACCTCGCCGGCGTCGGGCGAAGTGGCCGTGATAAACCTCTTTTTGGCCATTGGCTCCTCGAGCTCCCCGGCACACAGGCAGAGGTTGAGGATGGAGGCGGCGGCGGTGGCGGTGGCGATGGCGGCGACCTACCAATGGTTTCGAGCGAGGGAGGGGTGGTGTGTGTCTGTGTGAGCGGAGGTTTTGGGGAGTGTGTGGTGTGTGTGGAGGGGGGGCAAGGTGGTGTTTGAGGAAATACCGTGACAACTAAAAATTTTACTAGGCGGGAGTAAAATGCCGGGCTATTGAAAATTTGGATCAAGGGCGAGCAGATATTTTTGAGATTGCGAGGGATGCAGAGGCGGGAGTAAAATGCCGGGGCAACTGAAAATTTGAATCAAGGGCGAGCAGATATTTTTGAGATTGCGAGGGATGCAGAGGCGGGAGTAACAAGGTGAGGCTACTGAAATTTTGAATCAAGGGCGAGCAGATATTTTTGAGATTGCGAGGGATGCAGAGGCGGGAGTAAAATGCCGGGGCTACTGAAAATTTGAATCAAGGGATTGAAGCAGAGCGGGAGTAACAGACATCGCACACGGTCCGCACATACTAATCGTGTGCTATCAAACATTAAAACCTTCCAGGCAGTAGATATTTTCGAGATTATGAGGTAGTAGATATTTTCGAGACCGGGAGGCAAGCCTCGTGGAGCCCAATCTACTGTGCTGATGTGAGTGACTGCAGGGCACGAGCGTGGCACACGGGTAGTCTGACCGAACCGTGTCTGTTGCGTACCCAATCGCAGACGGTTTCTACATCCAACTCGTGTGCTGTTTATAAATTTGGCAAAAAGAATAATGCGGGAGAGGGTCAGAACACGAACACACTTGCATGTGGACCAAATATATGTATGAAAAGGGTGGTTTGATGTTCGAATACCCAATGCACAACTTTGATGTGGCACCTGTCGCACAAAAGCACAGTATTGCTAGTCAGCCACCCCCTACGAACCCCACTTCGTGTCGGCGGTAAGGTAATCCTAGCTATGAATGCATGCCCCCAAATAGCTAGGTCTGAAATCTCACCCTACCGTAACACAAAACCTATAGGAGTCCATCATATATATATGGTCAAACTTCCCCTTTCGCTTCCCGACAAAGGTGGACCGTGTGCCGACCCACAAATGTGTGCTTGTGGCGCGAGATGGGTGAGACCACATACGAACCACATGCGGGTGGCCCTACTATATGTATGAAAAGGGTGTGGTGTGATATTTAACTACCATTCACAACTTTGATGTGGCACGTGTACCTCGCAAATTAACCAGACTTCCCCGACCCCACGGAGGTTGCAGGTAGTGCGAAGTAGCCCCCCCCCCCCACACACATGTCGGGGGGAGGGCATCTCACCAAGACGTATTGTAACACGGACCAAGCAGAATCCAACTTGGTCGTACAACCTCTCCTGCTCGTTGTTGGTCAATGTGATGGACGTCCACACGGCCCCACAAAATGGGCTAGCTTGTCACTGATAACCTCGCGAGGGAGTACTGTATGAAGACAAACCCACTCTGTGCATGTGGCCCAAGTATGTATATGGAAGTGGTGTGTGTGGTGTTTGAATACCCAATGCGCAAATTTGATGTGGCACCATGCTTTGGAACCATAAAATCCCCACACTGAGTGAGGGTTCACGACGCGTAGCATGCGCTCAAACTTAATTAGGCTTGGAATGGTTGACCTACTATACGGTAACTCGAAGCAAAGAAGAAGAATCCACCCTGGTAACCTTTCTCGTCGTTGGTCGAAATGATGGACATCCACGCGGGCCCACGAATATATATAGGCTTGCCGACCATAACCAAGCGAGTGAGAGTGTGTCCAAAGATAACCATTGCATGCGTGTGTCCCGAACATATTTATGGAGGTGTGTGATGCATGCATATGTGTTGAATACCCGACCCAATGCACAACATTGATGTGGTGCATGCATTGAAAATCGCAGAGGTCCCCACACAGAGCAAGAGGTCGTTCATGACGTGTCGTGTGCTCGCCCCCCCTTCGATCCAGCGGGATAGATTCATGTGTACACATGTGCTATTATATATATGTAATCTCACATCATGATCTATATCATGAGACAAACAAAAAATTAGTCCCCTCCTAAGTCAAATTAGTTAACCTCTCTCGCGCTGTCGGTGAAAGTGATGGACCAAGCGGGCCGACAGATGGAAGCATCGCCGATAACCGCGTGAGTGAGTGCCATATGTAGGACAACAACCATCGCGATTGCACTTGTGCCAGAACATATATATGAAGAGGTGTGTTGCGATGTTTTGAATACCTAATGCACAACTTTGATGTGGCATTTGCCTCAAAAACCGTAAAGTCCCCACACAGAGTGAGGTTCATGGGACACCTAGTATATATATATATATATATATATATGCTGGTCACCCCCCCTTCGACACGTACTATACACCTAGTAACACAGCCCTAAAAGAATTAATCCTCCTTGTTCGTCAAATGTACCTCTCTCTCGCTGGGTCAAAGTGATGGACGACGAACTCGCGGGCCCAGCACAGAAGCGAAGCGTACATCGCACGCGAGTGATCATCCTATATAGGACTACGTACCACCGTCTACATGTGGTCCAAAGAGGTGTTTGTGTGATGTTTGAATACACAATGCACAACTTTGATGTGGCACCACATATATAGGAAACCAAAAAGTCCCCACAGAGAGCACGAGGTTCATGATGCGTGGTATGTGCTATATGTACGCCCCATTCGACGCGTGGTATATATGTACTTCATTGTATAGCACAAACCAAAAAAGAATCATTCCTTGATGGTCAAATTAACCTCTCTCTCGTTGGGTCAAAGTGATGGAGGACAACCTCGCATGCCCACGGATGGAAGCGCCACATGCGAGTGAGTTCCTATTGGGCAACCACCGCCTGCATGGTATTGCGTGATGTTTGAATACCAATATAATGTACAACTTTGATGTGGCACCTGCCTCGGGAACCGGAAAGTCCCCACATGGAGCGAGGTTATGACACGCATATATATAGAGTATTCATGTTGCCCCTCTTTGACATCTACATACTCCTACCGTGCATATACGTAACACAAACCAAAAAAGAACCATCCATGTTGGTCAAATTAACCTCTCTCTCGTTGTACGTTCAACTGGTCGACGATGACCTCATGGGCCCACAGAGAGAGGCACACGTGAGTGGGTGTCATAGGACAAAACCACCGCGTGCATGTGCCCATGTGTTATGTGATGTTTGAATACCCAATGCACAACTTTGACGTGGCACATGCTTCGCAAATCGGAAACGCACTACACCACGATGCGTAGCCCCCTCACTTCAAGCCGGTGGGAGGGTTGATGTAGGGTAGAACCCTAGATGCCCGATCTTTCACGAAAGGAGCGGATCCCGCGATGAACACGAAGAACACGAGGAGAAAACACGAGAGAAACACTCAAACCAACAAGATTCGATTACACATGCACTAGATCCTCGAAACACAAAGAGAGACACGATCCACGGTCAACAAGGGACGATACAAAGGTAACTAGTCCATCTCCGTGAGGAGGCCTTGAGTTCTTCCCGTTAGGGGTCTTGAATCCAGGTGGATCTTCTCCGAAGAGGCACGGTCTCTCTCGGAGGAGCAGATCCGGATGGATGAGCAAAGCTCTATCTCTCAAATGAGCTATCACTTCGCTAACCCTGGCTAGAGGAAGGGGAAAGAGTATATATAGTCTAAGTGGGTGAAGGGGTACACGGGCCTCAGCCCAACACGCGGTGCACACACAGGCAGCGGACGTCCGCTGGGTACCGGACGTCCGGTCGCTCACGGGAGTCCGGACGTCCGGTAGTCGTCGGACTTCCGCTAATTCGGTTCGGATGCGGTGTCACCGGACGTCCGGTGGTGTAGCGGTCGTCCGGTCCTGGACGGACGTCCGGTGGCTGTAGTCTTTCGGACAGCTCTTCCTCTTGTTCCTCGCGCTTGGTGTCCTCGCCGTCTTGTCCATGGTCTTCCTCTTTGTTCCTGGCCATGCATAGCACATATATTTGAGGTAGTAGCCATATCTCACATGTGGAAAGTGACGGTTTGGAGAGGAGCAAGTTAACCTTGTGTCCAATGGCGTGTAGTTGAGGTCTCGTCTTATGTATCCTTGGGTCATGGGGAGTGGTCGAAGTGAACATGGGGATGATGGTAGGATGCTCCGCATCATCTCCCCCCCCCTTGGGAAAGATCCGACCTCGGATCGAAAACCTCATCACCATGGAAACGTTTGTCGTGGATGGACTTATAGTTGGACGAAGTGGGAGACATTGCGCAATCCAAGTACTCCAAGGTGTCTCCGGAGTGGTATACATGCAAAAAGAGCAAACACAAGCGACACTCGGAAATACAATGGTTAGTGCACACAAAGTGTCCATCAAGTAAGTATGAGTCCGTGCGGCAAGATTCTTCGTGACAAAGCGCATGAAGCTTATCAAGATGATATAGAATGATATGCAAAGCGTTCATAGGAGCAAAAGCATTCATTGTGCACACAAATGTGTTGTGAATATGATCAATGCAACCACAGTGCAAAATGATGTCATAATGGGTCGGTGTATCAAAAGCATGAACATGGTAATTGGTGCTCAATGTGAGTATGTGATCATGCAATTGATGATGGGCAATATGATCATGATGTATGAATATGCCATCAAGGAAGATCACAACAAATTTGCTAAGGAAGTGCACAAGCTCATATATCATGGATAACATAGAAATACAAGATGCAACAAGGCAAGCATAATATGAGTCAATCCATGCATAGGGTGCAAACTTGTGGTGACTATGAAATGTCCATCGAGCATGACATGTGTGAGCACAATCAACAAATATGGAGGTGTTGGTGCAATGTGTTAAAGGAGTGTTGATGTACCAATGCTCGATGTCGCGGTAGAAGTGGTGGTCCAAGGTGCATCCAATAAGTCCGAGCGCTCCTCAATGTGAAAGTCTATATGGTCCATCTCCAATGTCGCTCCTCCATTTACGAGATGTATCATGTAGACAAGAAGAAGGAGACAACAATGAAAGAATGACCCATCCAATATGCGTATTTGAGGATGGCTCAAAGGGAAGGAGTTCACCTTTATGAGGATGTCGAAAATGTTGGTGTCGCGCATCATGTAGACCTTTGCATGACTAATATGTCTCATGATAGTACCGCCTTGTGAATCCTTCAAAACGAAAGAACATGACAAACACTCAGAAAAACAAATGAGGTTAGCGGAAGTGCAAAACCTATCATTCGTGTGGTAATATACCCAACAAGTGTATGCATCATGCTCATCATAAGAAAGGACAAGGGAGTATTTCATAGTATGAAGGCATATGATGCGAGAACAACCAAATACAATAGGCTCAATCAAACAAGCATGCATCACAAGTAAAGTGTCCAAGTCTCCAAGATCAAGAAGCATAGATGCAACTATTGGAGGCAAGCGACAATGAACAAGATATATCATGTGAGAGGCATGAACATAGATGTCATCAACCCAAGAAAGCGAGTAAGAATGGAACATGGGTGATGCGACAAAGCAATCAATCATAGTGATCAAGTCAAGCAAGCTAGTAGTGCGAAGATGCAACGTACTAGAAGGAATCATGGCAAGCATGTCATGGGTGCAAATAGTGGTCATGAATAATGCACATGACATATCACAAGCATGAAAGCAAGATATGAGCAAAATATCATCAATGTATTGGCGAGAGGCCATATGTAAATAGCAATGGGACATCATGACTCTCCCAACACAAGAATCAACAATAGCATGTGGCACATGGTAAACATGGCAATAGCTACTAGCATCTCCACCAAGCATGCAAATACACATAGAAGGAGTATAATGGTGAATCACATGTAAGTGCAAGCAAGGGTCACAATTGCATGGCAAAGTCATGTAAAGAGGCATAACATGCAAAGTGAACATGATAGAATGGGCATAAGGTAATAAATGGTATATGGCCCATAGCCGTGTGAGAGCCAAGTAGAAGAGAAGCGCGTAGTCCTTGCGCGAAGGGAACGGTGGTAAGGATAGTCCACGGGATCCCAAGTCATCGTTGCTCTCAAGAGCTCGTTTCATCAACTCTTGGGATTGAGAGGTTGACGAGTATATATGAGTACCTACACAAAACAAAGGCAAAGGGAAAATTGTGTGTGCGTGGTATATGTACACATCATCCATCATGATGTGCACGTGCATGTGTTGGTTAGCACCAAATATCCAATGCTCAAATAAATGAGATGCATGATATAGAAACATGTCATCCATCATGATAGGTTTGTTGTTATGTATAGCATAATGGAGACTCAAATTGTGTAATGCATCATGAGAAATATGTAGAGTATTGTTGTTCATGGGATGCATATGGTGCACACAATCATGGGAATCATGCAAAGTATGGAATGCATCAAAATCTCCTAATATGTATGAGGAAACTATGGGGGTCTCCTCATGAGCATTAGTGGAAACATCACATGGAGAATATTGACAATATCCAAAACAATGCATATTTGGTTCTACGTGATCATGGCATGGTATAGTAGATGAATTGCGCAAATCATGTAAGGGAAGCATGGCAATATCATCACAAGAGAAGCAAAAGCCAATGACCATCATCTCGTCATCTATGCCATAAGTGCAAATAGGATTTATTTTAATGGGGCATGCATAGTTACTATGTTGAGATTGAAAAAATGCGATATGGGAGATCTCACGCATAGCATATGACAAGTTTAAAGGGTTGTCGAACATGATGTGACCAAAAGAATTTTCACATGATATCCTATGGAGCATAGCATCACAACTAGGCAATTCAACATGCTCATCATCATATTCATCATAAATTGGTAAGTCATGACATGAGGAAGTCGCACTAGTATGAAGCATGGGAATAGGTGGATCAACATCATGCAAACAATCAACTATAAGAATGTCCACTAGTGGGACAAGAGAAGCACCATCACCTATGTTACCTTTGGGGCATCGCTCATGTGTTGTAGGTGAGGTGTCGAAGACCAAGTCGCGGTCATCTTCATCTTGATGGAACCATGTGGGGGGTGCATCATCGTCCACCATGGCCATCGTCGTCTCCATTGGAGGTATGGACTCATCGAGGATAGGCATGTCGTCATGTAGGAGACCTAGCACCAAAAGGGAAAACACACTCGGAGTAGAGGGTAAGTCGTTAGAAATCATAGTGGCCTCACATGCCGTGTCAACTACCTCACTCACTAAGTGTTGTGGCTCACTCACTCCCTCTTGGATGCTCTCACTCATATGGTTGGTGGAGTCACTCAAATGGCTCTCAACCTCACATAGGATGTGTGGCATGCTCTCATGTGTGGGGCTAGTGGTGGTCACACTCATCCTCTCATAGGAAATGCTCTCAATGTCACATATGGTGGAGTCGCTCATATCACTCATGGTGGGGTGGCTCTCCTCACATGGGAATTGGGGCATCTCATGATATTTGGGTGTCGGAGAGATGTAGGTGCAAATGTCTCCAAACTCAACTCCTTTCACCGGCTTGGTTGAAGGGATAGTCCCATGCTCAACCTCCTCATCCATAACGCCTCCAAAGATGAATGCTGTAGGAAGTGGCAAATCATCACTCTCCTCCGAGATCAAAGAGAAGGTGTCATGTGCGGTCTCGTAGCTTGACTCGGAGTATGAGTCCAATATGGGCACCGTCTTGATGTTGTAGAAGAGGTTCGCGCTCGTCGCCTTGGTCAAAGGGGATGGCCCTTGCTCGACCTGCTTGTCACCGTCTTGTTGTAGGAGGCCCAAATGATGTGGCACCTCGTAGCTCGTCTCCATGACCGAAGGGAATTTCCCATGCTCGGGCATCTTCCTTGAGGGGCTTCCGAATATGGAAGGGTCGCCCTCGCTCGTAGTTTGTCGCCTTGTTGTTGAAGATGTCGATGTAAGCGAACTCGTGGGAAGTAGGCAAAGATGCCGTACGTCCAAAGGCGAAGATGCCTTGATAGCACTTGGCGAAGATGCCGAAGTGGTGGTGGTAGTAACCGTAGCTTCCTCTTGGTGGTGCGTGTCTCGCGGTCTTCTCTTGTGCTCATGAAGGTAGGGCGTAGCTTGATGTAGAGCTTGTTGGGACTTGTAGGTAGGCGCATCTCGAGCATCTTCATGTTGATGGTGTCGTTGTCGTACTTGAGCTCGTGGAAGATGTCGTTCGTCGTCATCGTGCACATGATGCCTGGAGGTGACTTGCTCTTCATGATGATGTGGATCACGAATGTGAAGATGGTCGCCATGGAGATGTGGACGTGGACGAATTGCGCTTGCATCGCTTGGGCGCTCCGAAGATGATCGACTTGCTCGCCGTCGCCTTGAGGATGATGAAGGGGAAGAACGGTTGATCAACAAGGTCCGAATCTCCTCCATCCTTGCATCTTCCTTCTCCTTTTGTGCTGAAAACTTGTTGTCGAAGTAGTCCCTTCTCCTTGCTTTGGAATGTCGTAAGTCGGTGGTGATGTTGTCGATGACTTGCATTGCTCGTTGTAGTCCGAAGTGGGGAGTTTTGTTGTTGTAGTTGTACGCGCCATCGTTGTTGTGGAAGACCGGAGATGAAATGCCTTGCCTATCCATCACAAGACTCGAGCAAATATGAGTGGGAGAAAGGAGAGAACTATACCAAATGTACCTTGACCGATGTTGAAGATGGATCAATGATCACTCAATGATGTAACAAGGAAATAGCACAATTGGTACCGATCTCGTCAATTTCTCACACCTACACAAGTAAGGCTTATGGTGGAGCTCGGTGAGGATAGTGGCACAAAAAAAATGTGACGCAAAATGTTAGCAAGAGTCAATAATGTTGAACGAGATTCACAAATTCGCAAATGTAACAAGTAGACCAATAGCAATGAATGGCACACGAAAATGCACACACGGATAGATAAATGGGGGTCGTGCAACCAAGGAAGGAGCACAAAATGTGGAATCCACGGAAAACGCTCGTGTTGCACAACTCAAGAGAGACGCTAGCACGATTGCTCTATAGGCGGATATGACACTTGTGCACAACCTATAAGATGCAAAATGGATAAACTTTCTATCCCAAGTATGCTATTATGTATGGTTCCCGGTGTTTCTTCTCAAGATGATCCAAGATGATCGGATATGACAATCTTATGCAGTGTGGTATGATGCTATGGCTATTGCTTACAAGCTTCTTTGCTCTCTCTCTTTTGCTTAAAAGCTTATTCTTTTTTTTTTGAAATGGCCACTATGCGAAATGCACAAACCAAGATAGCAATTGTGTATATGCGGGAACAAGCTTGTGACACAAGTGATGGTATGATACCAAGATGATACCAATATGATATGGTATGTATGCAATGGAAGGTGTAGATCAATGATCACTAATGTGCACAAGTAACATTGCCGGCAATACTCAAATGGCTAGTCTTGATAGGTAAGTGACGCAAAATGGGCTAGGGGTTATCAATGCAATTGCAAGGGGAATATACAATTGTGTCGTCGAGGTTACCGTCCTTATGTACGATGATGACCTCGTGGCGATGATGAGTGGTGGTGTTCTTGATGTCGAACCGTCCCTAATTAGCCGAAACACCTTAGGAAACGGAAAAACCGCGAACTCAAAATCTCAAAGGCAAATGTCAAATGGTGGTAGCGGAAAAGCGGTGGTGGTTGCGGAAGTATTGGTGGAAACCTGGTCAAAATGGGTTAAGGTGGCGGAAGGGTATGATGGGCTATACACGGTGGCGGAGTTGAAAGCACGGTCCCTAAGTAGCCGAAACACCTTAGGAAACACAACTCACAACACAAACAAAATTGGGTTAAGTTACGGTGGTGGAAGTGTATGGTGGTCAATGCCTATGCGGAAGTTATGTCCAAGATAGTGTATTTGCATGTGAATCTTCTCTTCCCTTATTAATTCTTTCATGAATTGCATCATTGACCAATGCTATGTTTGTAAATCTCCAATAAAATTTTCTACTTATACTCTTTCTTATGTGGTGTCATTACTTACCATAAGATTAGCATATGATCTTTTTCATTTATTTCCTTTCTTTTTATTGAACATGAAAAGTAAAGAAACATAACTCAAACTACTCTTTATTATATATCTTGCACACGATTACAAGGATAGATCACTAAGCAAACACTCGAAAAGAAAGGATCAAACTAAACTTTTATTCATCTAAAGCAAAAGATAACTATGGATCAAACTAAGATAAGTGGAGGTGATACGATACCGGAGCACCTCCCCCAAGCTTGGCACAAGCCAAGGGGAGTGCCCATACCCGATACTCAATTTTCCTTTGGTGATGAAGAAGGAGATGGTGGTGATGAAGTAGATTTGTCTTTCTTCCTTAGCTTACGCTTGAGGGTGGCATTTTCCTCCTTTAAGTCACCGATCGCTTGCTTGAGCTCTAATATCTTTTTGCATAATTCTTGCTTGTTCTCCTGCAAGAGACAAAAAGGGGATAAACTGGATCTTAGGTTTCTTTGCTTTGTTGGGGAGACTTGACTTCTTGAATTCCACGTGCATGTCCCCAGGTTGAGGCAATGGAACTTCAACTTCATCTGAGCTTGTCTCCTCCTCCCCTTTAGGATCATAGTCTTCTTCTTCCTCGAAAGTCCAGCTATAATGCTCCACATCCCCATAAACCTTGGGGTTTGCGATATAATCAGCAACATAGCTCTCACCCTCCGAGTCTTGGGATGACATACTTTCAGATCTGTTAGGAAAACAGCGAGAAAAGAAAACAGAAGATTTCTCTGCGATACGGTGGTTAATAGGTTCGAGGGGTATATAAAGATTTTTTTTATCTTGGGAAACAAGCAAACGGAAGAAAAACAGAGTCTGGAAGGTACCCGAGGTGGGCACAACCCACCTGGGCGCGCCTGGCAAGCCAGGCGTGCCCTGGTGTCTTGTGCCCACCAGGGGTGCCTTCCTGGTTGTTTCTTATTTTCCTAATTTTTGATATATTCCAAAACTGACAAAAAATATTTTTGCGGATTTTTCGGAGTCCGTTTACTTACCGTATCACGTACCTCCTCCTTTTTTACGATTCTGGAGTGTTCCCGAAGGTTTCCTTTATGTGTTCTTCTGGTGTCATAGTTTGGATAATATTGCTTTCAACATTAATGGGCGTACCTGAGATATAATGTTTTATTCTTTGCCCATTGACAACCTTCGGGTTGGTACCTTCGGCATTATTTATTTTGATGGCTCCAGATCGATAAACCTCCTTGATAACATAGGGTCCTTCACATTTGGAGAGGAGTTTTCCTGCAAAGAATATGAAATGAGAGTTGTACAAAAGAACATATTCTCCAACTTTAAACTCACGCTTTTGGATTCTTTTATCATGCCATCTTTTAACTTTTTCTTTAAATAACTTGGCATTTTCATAAGCTTGGGTTCTCCATTCATCTAGGGAGCTAATATCAAATAACCTCTTTTCACCAGCAAGTTTGAAATCATAGTTGAGTTCTTTAATTGCCAAAATGCTTTATGTTCTAACTCAAGAGGCAAATGACAAGCTTTTCCATAAACCATTTTATAAGGAGACATACCCATAGGATTTTTATATGCTGTTCTGTAAGCCCAAAGTGCATCATCTAATTTCTTAGACCAATTCTTTCGGGACCTGTTGACAGTTTTTTGTAAAATTAACTTTATTTCCCTATTGCTAAGTTCAACTTGACCACTAGACTGAGGGTGATAAGGTGAAGCAATTCTATGGTTAACATCATACTTAGCAAGCATTTTACGGAAAGCACCATGAATAAAATGTGAACCACCATCAGTCATTAAATATCTAGGAACTCCAAACCTTGGGAAAATGACTTCCTTAAGCATTTTAATAGAGGTGTTGTGATCAACACTACTAGTTGGAATAGCTTCTACCCACTTAGTGACATAATCAACAGCAACCAAAATATGAGTATACCCATTAGAAGAAGGAAAAGGTCCCATGTAATCAAATCCCCAAACATCAAATGGTTCAACAGCAAGTGAATAATTCATAGGCATTTCTTGATGCTTACCAATATTACCAATTCTTTGACATTCATCACAAGATAAAACAAACTTACGGGCATCCTTGAAGAGAGCAGGCCAATAAAAACCAGATTGCAATACCTTGTGAGCAGTTCTATCTCCCGCATGATGCCCTCCATAAGCTTCGGAGTGACATTTTCGTAGGATTTGTCCCTGTTCATGCTTAGGTACACAATGTCTAATAATACCATCTACTCCTTCTTTATAAAGATGTGGGTCATCCCAAAAGTGATGTCTTAAATCATAGAAGAATTTTTTCTTTTGTTGGTATGTGAAACTAGGTGGTAAGTATTTAGCAACAATGTAATTAGCATAGTCAGCATACCAAGGAGTGTTATGAGAGACATTTATTGCAGCTAATTGTTCATCAGGAAAACAATCATTAATAGGTTGTGCGTCATCAAGAATATTTTCTAACCTAGACAAGTTATCAGCCATGGGGTGCTCAGCTCCTTTTCTATCAGTGATATGTAAGTCAAATTCTTGTAGCAAAAGAACCCACCTAATGAGTCTAGGTTTAGAATCTTTCTTTTCCATAAGATATTTTATAGCAGCATGATCGGTGTGAACAATCACTTTAGAATCAACAATGTAAGATCTAAATTTATCACAAGCAAACACCACTGCTAAAAACTCTTTCTCATTAGTAGCATAATTGCGTTGGGCACTGTCTAGAGTTTTACTAGCATAATGAATAACATTTAATTTCTTATCAACTCTTTGTCCTAGAACAGCACCAACAGCATAATCACTAGCATCACACATAATTTTAAAAGGCAAGTTCCAATCAGGTGGTTGAACAATAGGTGCAGAAATTAAGGCTTTCTTAAGTGTTTCAAAGGCTTCTACACAATCATCATCAAAAACAAATGGAACATCCTTTTGTAAAAGATTTGTAAGAGGCCTAGAAATTTTAGAGAAGTCTTTAATAAATCTCCTATAGAAACCAGCATGACCGAGGAAACTACGAATACCTTTGATATCTTTAGGACATCATTTTCTCAATTGCATCAACTTTCGCTTTATCCACCTCAATACCTCATTCAGAAATTTTATGTCCTAAGACAATACCTTCATTAACCATAAAGTGGCACTTCTCCCAATTCAAGACAAGATTAGTTTGCTCACATCTCTGCAAAACTCGATCAAGGTTGCTTAAGCAATCATCAAAAGAAGTTCCATAAACGAAAAAATTATCCATGAAAACCTCAACAATCTTTTCACAAAAATCAGAGAATATAGCAGTCATACATCTTTGAAAAGTAGCAGGTGCATTACATAAACCAAAAGGCATACGTCTATAAGCATAAGTTCCAAAAGGACAAGTAAAGGTGGTTTTCTCTTGATCAGGTTGTGAAACAGGTATTTGAGAAAAACCAGAATATCCATCGAGAAAACAAAAGTGTGTGTGCTTAGATAATCTTTCTAGCATTTGATCAATAAAAGGCAAAGGGTAATGATCTTTTCTAGTTGCTTTATTTAATTTTCTAAAATCAATTACCATTCTGTAGCCAGTAACAATTCTTTGTGGGATAAGTTCATTTTTATCATTAGGAACAACAGTAATACCTCCCTTCTTAGGGACACAATGAACAGGACTTACCCATCTACTATCAGCTATGGGATAGATTATACCTGCTTCCAGAAGCTTCAATATTTCAGTTCTTACCACTTCTTTCATTTTAGGATTTAAACGTCGTTGGTGATCAATAACGGGTTTAGCATCAGGTTCCATATTAATTTTATGCTGACAGAGAGTGGGACTAATGCCCTTTAAATCATCAAGAGTATATCCAATAGCAGCTCGGTGCTTCTTTAGAACCTTCAATAATCTTTCTTCTTCATGTTCTGAAAGGTTAGCACTAATAATAACAGGATATATCTTTTTCTCATCAAGATAAGCATATTTCAAAGTGTCTGGTAATTGTTTTAATTCAAACACAAGATCACCTTTAGGTGGAGGAGGACCTCCTAGAGTTTCAATAGGCAAATTATGTTTAAGCAGAGGTCGTTGTTCGAAGAATTTTTTTATCTATTTCATTTCTTTCATGCAGATGCATATCATTTTCATGGTCTAGCAAATATTGTTCTAGTGGATCAGTTGGAGGCACGGCAATAGAAGCAAGACCAATTATTTCATCCTTACTAGACAATTATTTTTATGATGTTTTCTACTAAACTTAGAAAAAATAAACTCATGAGACTCATCACCAAAACTAACACCGACAATTCGATTCTCACAATCTATTTTAGCATTAACGGTGTTCAAGAAAGGTCTACCAAAGATAATGGGACAAAAGTCATCTTGTGGGGAACCAAGAACAAGAAAATCAGTAGGGTATTTTATTTTCCCACACAAGACTTCAACATCTCTAACAATCCCAAGTGGTGTGATGGTGTCTCTATTGGCAAGTTTAATAGTAACATCTATGTCTTCTATTTCAGCAGGTGCTATATCATTCATAATTTCTTGATATAAGGTAAAAGGAATAGCACTCATGCTAGCACCTATGTCACATAAACCATGATAATAGTGATCTCCTATTTTAACTGAGACAACTGGCATGCCAACAACAGGTCTATGTTTATCTTTTTCATCGGGTTTGGCAATTCTAGCAGCTTCATCACAGAAGTAAATAACATGCCCATCTATATTTTCAACCAGGAGATCTTTAACCATAGCAACACTAGGTTCTACTTTGATTTGTTCAGCAGTCTTAGAAGTTCTAATATAGCTTTTGTTGACCATAGCTGATACTTTAGCATGTTCCTTTATCCTAACAGGGAAAGGTGGTTTTTCAATATAAGCAGTAGGAACAACTGGATCAACATTATAAATAATAGTTTCATCTTTAGCTATTACCGGTTCTTTAATTTCTTCTTTAATAGGTGGATGATATTTAAACCACTTCTCCTTAGGGAGATCAACATGAGTAGCAAATGATTCACAAAAGGAGGCTACTATCTTAGAGTCAAGTCCATATTTAGTGCTAAACTTTTGAAAAGCATCGGTATTCATAAAAGATTTAACACAATCATACTTAAGCTTAATACCTGACTCTTTACCTTCTTCGAGTTCCCAATCTTCAGAGTTGCGTTTAATTCTTTCTAAAAGATCCCACCTGAATTCAATAGTCTTCTTCATAAAGGAACCAGTACAAGAAGTATCAAGCATGGATTGATCCTCACGAGAAAGCCGAGCATAAAAATTCTGAATAATAATTTCTCTTGAGAGCTCATGATTGGGGCATGAATATAACATTGACTTAAGCCTCCCCAAGCTAGAGCGATATTTTCTCCTTCACGAGGCCAAAAATTATATATATAGTTCCGATCACGATGAACTAGATGCATAGGATAATTTTTTTGGTGAAATTCCAATTTCAATCGATTCCAATTCCAGGATCCAATATCATCGCATAGCCTATACCATGCCAATGATTTTACCTTCAAAGATAAAGGGAAAACCTTCTTCTTAGCTTCATCTCCGGGTAAACCTACAAGCTTAAATAATCCACAAATTTCATCCACATATATCAAGTGCATATCAGGATGTTCGGTTCCATCTCCTGCATAAGGATTAGCTAGTAGTTGTTCTATCCTACCCGAAGGAATTTCATAACCAATATTTTCAGTAGGTGCAGTAGGTTGAGGGGTAACTAACTGTGGTTCCGGTCGAGGTGAAGATACCCCGAACAAACCCCTCAAAGGATTGTTCTCCATAGTAACAAGTGATAATAAATTTCAGCACGTAGTAATAATTTTTCCTTACCGATTTCCACTTACCAAGAGCGCTTCACTCCCCGGCAACGGTGCCAGAAAAGAGACTTGATGACCCACAAGTACAGGGTATCAATCATAGTCCTTTCGATAAGTAAGAGTGTTGAACCCAACGAGGAGCAGAAGGAAATGACAAGTAGTTTGCAGCAAGGTATTCTCTGCAAGCACTGAAATTATAAGTAACGAGTAGTTTGATAGCAAGATAATTTGTAACGAGCAAGCAACGGTAACGGTAACAAAAGTGCAGCAAGGTAGCCCAATCCTTTTGAGGCAAAGGACAGGCCAAAACGGTCTCTTATGATAAGCAAAGCGTTCTTGAGGTTACACGGGAATTCCATCTAGTCACTTTCATCATGTTGGTTTGATTTGTGTTCGCTACTTTGATAATTTGATATGTGGGTGGACCGGTGCTTAGGTGCTGTTCTTACTTGAACAAGCCTCCTACTTATGATTAACCCCCTCGCAAGCATCCGCAACTACGAGAAAAGTATTAAGAATAAATCTAACCATAGCATTAAACTTTTGGATCCAAATCGGCCCCTTACGAAATAGCGCATAAACTAGGGTTTAATCTTCTGTCACTCTCGCAACCCATCATCTAATAACTACTCCACAATGCATTCCCTTAGGCCCAAAGATGGTGAAGTGCCATGTAGTCGATGTTCACATGACACCACTAAGGGAATCACAACATACATACCATCAAAATACCGAACACATAGCAAGTTCACATGATTACTTGCAACAAGATTTCTCCCGTGACCTCAAGAACAAAAGTAACTACTCACAAATGATAATCATGCTCAAGATCAGAGGGGTATTAAATAGCATAATGGATCTGAACATATAATCTTCCACCGAATAAACCATATAGTAATCAACTACAAGATGTAATCAACACTACTAGTCACCCACAAGCACCAATCTATAGTTTCAGTACAAAGATTGAACACAAGAGATGAACTAGGGTTTGAGAGGGGATGGTGTTGTTGAAGATGTTGATGGAGATTGCCCTCCCCAAGATGGGAGAGTTGTTGGTGATGATGATGACGATGATTTCCCCCTCCGGGAGGGAAGTTCCCCCGGCGGAATCACTCCACCGGAGGGCAAAAGTTCTCCTGCCCAAGTTCCGCCTCGAGACGGTGGTGCTTCGTCCAGAAAGTCCTCTCCTTATTTTTTTCTAGGTCAAAATGACTTATATACTAGAAGAGGGGCACCGAAGGTGGGCCGAGGAGGGCACAACCCACCAGGGCGCGCCTGGGCTCCCTGGCGCGCCCAGGTGGGTTGTGCCCACCTGGTGGGGCCCCTTTGGTACTTATTTGCTCCAATAATTCTTATATATTCCATAAAAATTCTTTGTGAAGTTTCAGCTCATTTGGAGTTGTGCAGAATAGGTAGCCTGACGTAGCTTTTTCAGGTCCAGAATTCCAGCTGCCGGTATTCTCCCTCTTTGTGTGAACCTTGCATATTATGAGAGAAAAGGCATTAGAATTACTCCAAAAAGCATTATTATACATAAAAATAATGTAAATAACAGTAGGAAAATATGATGCAAAATGGACGTATCATCCGCCGCGCAGGCATACCGGGAAGCGTGCGTGCAGGTGTGCGTATTGATGGGAGGCGTGCGAGTAGCTGTGTGAAATGATGGTAGGAATGGCAGAAGTCCACCGCGCAGGCTCACTGGAAGGCGAGACAGCCTTTGACCGCCGCTCGCCTCACTCCCGCTGGTCCGTATTAATTGCGCGCCCGAGCCGCCGGCCATAATAGGCGGCCGCACCCCCGGTCCACAGTGGTCACCAATGTCTGGACTCTGGAGTGTATGAGGATGCCGCCGAAGCACCCCATCGGAGGGAGTGGCGACGCCGGGGCTGGTGAAGCACCCACGCAACGCGTGAAGCTGGGCACAGAGGTTGCCGTCGCCACCGACGAGGTCTCGCGCGGGCAGCAGCACGACCTTGACTTTGTCAGCGCCATCGTGCCCCCCCAGCCAGAGCCGGAGGTCAACAGCAACTCCGGCAACGACTGCGACTCCGACGGAAAACCGGTTAGTCATCTATATACCCATTTGTGTGGCAAACATATCATGTGTTTTCTCTGGTTACTCCCCCCCTCTATAATTTTTTTGGAATACAAATCCTATGGTTATGTTCTCTCAGTCCATGAAATCAGAGTAATTAAGATCCGTTAGATGCACGTAGTGTATTGATTGTTTGAATGTTATCCGTATAGAGTTAGTGATTAATTGTTTGTTCTGTACAAATGATTTTTGCTAATAATCCGACTAGGGTTAGCTTGCGTGCTAATAATTCGTGGCCAGATCTTGAGAATTGATTTTGAATGTCCTACATATATGTTTGTGCCTTTTTTCTTCCAGATCTTGAGAATTGATTTTGAATGTCCTACATGTATGTTTCTGCCATTTTTTTCTTTCAGATTGGTATGTACACAGATGAGGCTCCGGCCAGTGCCGCTGCCGGATGTAGATCTTGGACCCGGCTGTGCAGCCAGAAGCGGCCACGCCCCCTGGACCTGAGGAACCAGTAGAATCTCCGGCGGACCGCATCAGTGATCTCCCAGACGGCATCCTTGGGGAGATCATCTCCCTTCTCCCCACCAAGGATGGCTGCCGCACACAAGTCCTCTCATCTCGGTGGCGCACTCTATGGCGCGCCACGCCTCTTAATCTCGACTGTCGTCAGTTATCTGTCGATGATGATTCTGAACTCCCCAGAGCCATCATCTCCTCCCACCAGGGCTCCGTTCAACGCATCTGCATCCCAGCATGCTACCTGCTAGACATACCCTGCACAGTGGCCGCCTGGCTGACATCCAGTCAATTCGATAAACTCAAGCAGCTTGAGTTCTACCATTACTACAGCGATAGGTTACCACCAAGAGCTGCATCTGTGCCCTCACCACCGATGCCCATCTCATGGTTTTCCTCCTCTCTCCACACCACCACCTTGACCCGGTGCCATTTAGCAGACAATCTGGTACAAATGCTTTGACTCCCACTGCTGAAAAAACTTGCGCTTGTGTTGGTTCATCTGTCAGAGGCCTCACTGCACAACATCATCCACTCCAGTTGCCCTGCCCTGGAGCGTTTGGTGCTTGTTTTTGGAAATGGAATCCATATCCCTTGTCTCAAAATAAAGTCGCCTCACCTTGTAAGCATTGGAATTCATTTTGAAGGACAGGAGCTCATCATCGAAGATGACCCTTCACTTCAAAGGTTGCTCCTTGATTGTTGTTATAAACCTTCGCAAATAACTATGGTCTTTGTGCCTAAACTGGAGACCTTGGGTGCAATTCGTGATCCGTTTAAATGGTTCGAGATGGTGTTTGCCTCCACACCTATTGAGGTACTGTATATTATTCACGTACACTTTTGTAATTTGCATTTTTCGTTTGTGCGCATAAGTTAAGTATCATCTTGGAGTACACTTTCAGTGCTAATATTATGTACTATGCTCAATGAAGAGCTTGTCCATCCTATCAGTGGTGGTGGTGGATTCTGTCAAGACCTTATATATCAGTATGTGGTGTTTTGATCTCAACATCATTATTGCCTTGCTGCAATGCTTTCCATGTCTGGAGAATTTGTATATAAAGGTGACGATTTCACGCACATTGAAAGCCCATATATAATGTACTATAATTAATCGTTCAGCTATCGCTCTTTCAACATAATATTTTTTAGACATTAACTGTTTTCAATCTTCATCTCTATTTAGGCACTAACACATGGAGAAAAAGGTATAACAAATCGATGGTTCAAGAAGCACCGGGATTTTCTCATATCTCATGACATTTGTTTGAAGACAGTAATGCTGGAAGGATATGCATCCAACAGTGCAAACACTACCTTTGTCACATTCTTCATGTTGAATGCAAGGTTGCTATTGTCCGTGAGGATTAAGTTTTTCAACAAGAAATTTCTCACGGAACTGTATGTGGAACAGCATAAAAAGAAGTTTCAGGTGGACCTAAGGGCTTCTGATCGTGCTCGGCTTATATTTACAACAACTTGTCGTCATCATGGACCAGTAGATCTTTTGTACCGGGATCTTGATTTTATGGATCGGACCGATCCATTTGATTGTGACTGCCAAAAACTTTGGTTGAGTTAGATGTTATTGCCCTGTTCAATCCGGGTTATGTGTAAACCTGATGAACAATTAATCCTCGTGCTTTTGTACCTTTTGTAAGCTGGAGTTAGACATTGTTGCCCTTTTCAACTAGGGTTTGACCCACATTTTCTTTCATACTGGGCGTCTGTGTTCCTATAGGTACTACCTCTATCATGGTTTATTCTTTATTGGCCCCCTTCGTATTTTGTAGTACCAAACTTTGACCTTAGATTTAACTAAGAATATATTAATGCATGTCATCGAAAATAATATTGTTGGATGGCTATTCCCGGCTATGTTCATCTGCTATATGCAATAATTATGCATGTGCTTGCTCGCCGTTTAGGTGGCCGCGGCGCACTCTGCTCGCATGCCTTCGCGCACTCTACTCGCCATTTAGGCGCCCTCGGGTCGCGTCCCTCTGCGCGCTCTGCACGCCGTTTAGGCGCCAAGTCTCGCTCGGGTCGCGTCGTCCCTCCGCGCGCGCTCTGCTAGCGGTTGGGAAAGCTTTAGTTATTTGATCTTAGATTATGTTAATTAATTATACCTCCATAGCCGGAATCATTCGGCTCTGGAGGTATAATTAATTAACCTAAACTATGATCTTCGGTGCCCGTTCCCGTCGCGCAACTCCATCCTGTCGTCGGTCGTTGGGGGTATGCCGGTATGTGTGGGTAACTAGCTAGCAAGTGGATCAGTAGCGAGTCACCGCTGGCGGCCATTGCTGTGGTTATTTATAGCAAGCAGCTGGCTAAGGGATTGGGGATTTTACAATTCACCCCTGTGGAGCGCGGGAAGACTTGAGCACACAACCCTACAACCATATGCGGTGTCACGTGTTACCGGACACGTGTTAACATAAGGAAACGTATGTGTAACTTACTAATCATCGCACACGAGTACTCGCACATGCATCGTGTGCGATACTCCTAGCCATCGCAAGCAACTAGTTTGCATTTTCAAAGTTTTTAGTACACACAGAATCGCACACGAATTAACTCTAGTAACCGTGTGTGTTATATTTTCTCATCGCAAACAGTTCATCCGAGTGGGCTGTTTGCCGCGTATCACACACATCTTGTTTACATGAATTGTTTGTGTTTTTTTGGCTCATCGCAAACAGTTCATCTATGTGAACTGTCTGCCGCATATCACACACATCTTGTTAAGTTGAACCGTTTCTGTTGTGTTCCCTAATAGAAAACAGTTCGTCCGAGTGAACCGTATGCCGTATATCACATACACCTTGATCTGGCTGACTGTTTCTATTTCATTCCCTAATAGGAAACAGTTCATCGGAGCAAACTGTATGCCGTATATCACACACACATTGATATGGCTGCCTGTTTCTGTTGTTCTGTCTAATCACAAATAGTTCATATGGATCAACCGTATGCCCCGCATCGCACACGTAACTAAAATCTGAACTGTGTTTGATGTCTCCGCCATCGCAAATGTTTTGCATCTTTTTTGATGGTTTTTTTACATCCCCGTTTGTGATTAATGCATCGCACACAGTTTTGTCAAAGGGTCTCTGATCGTAGTGTCGCGTTAGCAGCATCCTGCAGTAGTGTATACAAACGGCTTTTAACCCCTTTCCGCGACGGTGTTCTGAACCATCGCCTAGTGAGTGACTGCGATAGGGGGGTCCTTCCCACATGACCCAGAAGCCGTCGGGGATAGGGAGCCTTGATGCATACAGTTGTCCCTACTCGTTTGTGCTCGCATTGCCATCGCAGACGGTATTCTGTGGTGCTATGTTTATGATGCATGGCCCATCACAAACGGTTCACGATTATAGAACGTGTATGATAAGCAGACAATCACACACATTCACTTTTCCCAAACTGTGTGCGATAACTAATTAAGAAGATTAGCTAATCGTTGTACGAGTGTCGGATTGGATTACAAAACGTCGGACCGTCGTAACATCGTCGTACATGATAACTATCGCACACGCTATTCTGTGGTGCAACATTTACGATGCATACCAAATCAGAAACAGTTCATGGTTGCAAATCATGTACGATAAGGCAACTATCACAGACGTTTAGTTTTCCTGCACCGTTTGTGATATTGTCTGACATCACACACGGTTTGCAAACGGTAACTGTGTGCATGCTCGCACACGTTTCCTCTTTGTGAACCATGTCGGATTATGGTTTATATCACAAACATTTTTGTTTTACCAACCGTGTGCGCTGTAATGACCTACAGAGCGTAATTTCACCATAATTTAATTGCTGCTATTTAAAATTGTACCGGATTTGAATTTGAAAGTATGCTATAGCTTTATTCATATCAATCAGGTTCAAACAACCAATGCATTATTCGATTCACAGGTACATATGTTCAAGATTTACATAAGCACCAAATAAAGAATGACGAACCACGGTTGTATACTTGTACTATTAAAGACGGTAAATAAAAAGGCGTAATACATTCTGGTTGTTGAACAAGGTGAGGCAGAATGCCCATATTGTGCCCTCCTCCATGCAGAAGGCACGCACAACTTTAGTCCAGCCCCTTGTGATGGCCGACCGCCCATCGTTCACTGTCTTCATGAACACATCTAGATAATCATCGTGTTCTGGTAGAAATACTTTAACCTTTGCATGCCCACCAATCATGTAGTTTGAGAGGTAACCTTGAGTAAACTGCTTTGGGAACCACTGCAAAGGAAAAAGATTCATACATTGTCATCTAACACAACTCATTATGGGCAGTAAAAAGAAGGCTGCAGAGTTCTTACTTACCATCCTGCAGTGTGGCGCCCCACCTGATTACCACTGTAGCCAGACGGTCGCCACGCATACCAGCCTAGGAAATCACTCTGGCATGCGCGTTTACAACAAGTATCATGAACACAGGCATTTCTATTAATTGGTATATAAGTCTTACATGATATATTACATGAGTGATGGCAGCGGAAAAGCCCTATCTAAGGCGGCATGGTCTTGGTGCGGCTCCAATCCACAGGGATCTGACTGGGTTACTCTTCTAGCCTGCGAATGCTCCGGCTCCTTGACGACGGACGACGGATCCTTATGTGAACCTGGCCACATTGAAGGCCGCTGAGTACTTTTGAATGTACTTGCAAGCAAACCAAACTAACATATACACCAAGCAATGCAATCCATGGCATTCAAGCATGCATTTGTTATTAGAGCATCATTAATTAACATGGCATAGCATACCTATCTAGCAATATTAATCATCAAGTCATACTAGGTTTATCCAGCAAGATAACTACTAAAGTAAAATACAGTAAAGTAAAGCATATCAAGTAAGTGATCCATACTCCGAACATTCTCATGATCCAATCCAACTCTTTCGGTCATCCGACTGTCTCTCTTTCATAGCCATCCCATGGCTAACATATCATATCCCTGACATCATCCGATGGCTATGCATCTCCACTGTAAATCTGATAAACTTACTCTCTTCTAGGTTGTCCCACAACCCTCATAATACTCATGATCCACTGAGTACTTTCGATCATAAGGCGAGTTTTTCCATCATTATTATCAGTGTTACAGTTGACCACCTAGTGAGGTCTAGACGGACTGTCCAATACCGTGGACGCGACTATTCGAATAGATTTTTACACTCTGCAGAGGTTGCGCACTTTACCCACACCATGGGGCACCTGGCCTCGTGATCCCATTCGGGTGGACCAGTGTTGCTCCAACGAAACCTGCCTAACCCGTGACTCCTTCACCGTACCACCGGCAATCATTCTCCCCCGGAGTCAAGCCCTGGGTGGCCCCTGTGTCACCTCATGACACCTACCACCGTCGTGGCCAACTAAACTATCCCAAATGGGGACGCCGACAAATAACTCAACTGGGCTCACAAGGTTATCGTCACCTACCGGGCCAGGGTAGCACGAACGCATAACCTTCCCTAGTTGGTGGTACCGATAAAAGAGCACATGATCAGACCAAGTCAAGGCCGTCCCATACCGGCAAATGTGGCTGCACGGATAAGTCCAGACAGGTGACTCTGGATCAACTGACTAGGTTTAGCTTTAGCAAGTACTTAGCATGCATGGTTGTTTATCACAATAGCTTGAGATGGCAGCAACTATGCATTTAAGTAAATTACTTCGAATTATCACATAGCAAACTAATGCAAGTAATGTAAACAGTAAGCGTAACCTAACAGAAGTTTAGTCATTTCTATCACATGCATAATCATTAATTAAACACACAAGAATAACACAGAGCAATGCTTTAGGGCATATATCAGATGGTCAGCTTGCCTGGGGTCGCAGAAATACTCCGGGAAGAAGTGTGATGAAGCCGCGGAAGAATTCGCCGGAAAAGATTCCCTCTGGAAGGGCTGATTGAAGGGCAAGGGCAAAATGGTCATTTTCACAGTGTAGAAACCTTATGAAAATGATACCATCGGGACGGGTTCGACAAACTGAAGACGTGGGCGCTGGTTTCACCTGAATCGGAGTCACGGTCGCGAAGTTGTGGCCGTTCGTTGTTTAGGCAGAAAACAAATATAAAAGTATTCATTTCTGCACTTAACTGACGAACATTCACAAAATAAGGGTTTCGGCCGGCGGCTAAGACTGAAAGCGTATTTCGCTGAAATACGCCTTCGGTGCTGGGGAAACGCATTCCGCAGAGGGCGCCTCCACTTACTCCCGCGCGGGCCCGCGTTGACTTGGCTCTTAGGCTGACGGGTGGGGTCGAAGGAAAGGCGGGGCCCGCCTGGCCAGCTTGGCGCTCGTCCTCAACCTCTAGCCCGCGCTCGGGCGAGGCAAGGGCGCTCGACTGGCGATCCCCGGAGCTACAGGGGGTCCCCGGCGAAGCTCGGACCACCGCTGAGCTCAGCTCGGTGAGGCGCAGCCGCCCATGCGCCGCACACATGCCGAGGAAGGCCGCAACGGCGGTGGCTTGGGGTGCCCGCCGCGGACGGTGGCACTGGAGAGATCGAGCCCGAGGGCACGGGCATCTCCGGGATAAAACGAAGGCGGGGATCTCGACGTGGTGGTGGTGAGGGTCTACGGTGGTGGTTAGGTGAAGAGGGGAAAGACCACGGAGCTCGAATTCGAGCAGAGGGCGGTGGCGGTCATGGTGACTGTGAGCGGCGAGGAGAAGTCCTCGAGCTAAATCGAGAAGCCGGGGAGGTAGTTGGGAGAGAGAGGGAGGCTAGTGGGGTGGTGTGGGTGCTCGGGAAGACTCCGGTCGCGGCTATTTATAGCCAGCCGAGGGCGACGGATGAGGATGGCCACCGTGGCGCCCTCATCGGCTTACTGGAGCTAGGGGACACGCAGAGGGAGGGGGCGATGTCGGCAGGGTCTCCGGGAGAGTGGAGGAGCTCGTAGGAGCTTCGGGAGGGCTCGGAGCAAAAGAGGATAGAGGAAGACGACGACGGCGGTCACGGGCAAAACAGTGCGGCGGAGCTGCCGTGGTGTGGGAAAGAAGAAGGGAGGGGGAAGCTACGGGAGAGGGGGTGCGTGGATGGTGCGGAGCTGCTGGACATGTTTGGATAAGCGGGGACTGGCTGGAGGCGACTGCCCGGAGCTGGCAGAGCATAGAGCGCCATTTTGGCATGCTCTCCTGCGTGGGCACCACATGCATGGCTTGCTCTAGAAGGCTCCTGCCTGTCCAAACTTGTCCAACACGTCTCTGGTTGCTCAAATAGGTAAGAGGAGCATCTGGAACCAGCTAGGTAGCTCTGTGGTAAGAGAAACTTGCAGAAAAGCATTTCAACAGCAAACTTGGGTGGATTCTTGTGGAGAAATGAATAAGAGTGGGGAGCTGAACCTTTGTCAAAATGAATTATGGTAGGGAGGACTAGGTGCTGGTAAACTTTGAAGGCATTTGGACCTCATTTGCATATACTTCCTTTGTAATGCAGAATTTGGTCCAGAAACTCGACTTTGATGCTGCCCTCAAATGGCCGAATGGATTGGGTTGAATTTTGGTGGAGAGTGATGATTTGCATATATGAAGCCACTGTAAAAGTTTCATACCATTTGGATACACTAAAATGGTACTTGCTTCACAGAGGTTCCAAATGGACAGAAACTTAGGAAAAATGCTATGGGAAAATGGATGGATGGATTGAGCTGGTTTTTGGTTTCCAATAGTGATTTATCAATGTTAACCACCATGAAAAATTTCAGATCAAATGGATCAAGGTTTCAAGCACTTCCTTTGCAAACTGGAAATCTGGACAGAATTTGCAAATGGATGCTATGCTCAAACTTTTAACTATGGAACTTTGGATTTTGATGGAAATGGTGAAGATATGGATTGGAGAATCTCCACAATTTATTTGGGATTCTTCATGGCTACCAAAATGGTAGTTCCTTTAGAAACTGCCCAAAATGCAATATTGGCATTAAATAGGAAAATGCAATTTCCCTTATTTAATTATGGCCAATATTTTTATGGGAGCTCAATATGATCACAAAGAATATCTCCACAAGTTTTCATGAACTTTGGAGATGGATAGATATTTTCCTGGATTTAATTCCTTTAACTGGCAGAAAAAGGAATTAATTATAAATGAAAAATATTGCAAATGACTTGGCAATATTTTTGCATATCCAGGGTTTATAAGGATAGGATGATCACTGAGAGAAGTTTGGGAGGCAACAGATCAAAGGAAATTGGGGTTCCTTTGTAACGGAAGAAATTAGGGTTTCCCTTCCGGCAACTCGGAAGGTAGGGTTTCGATGGCAAAGTCTTGAGAATAGATCTTGGGTGGCAAGGTTGAACTGAAGAGAATCTCGGGATGGATAGGGAAGGCAAGGTTGTATGACCATCTTCATATACCCAGGAGCGAGAGAAAATCCAACAACATCGAGAAAAAAAAGACGGGAGTCAAATCCCGCGAAGGAAAAATCCAAGAGCAAAAACCAGGGTGTTACAAACCTACCCCCCTTAAGAAAATCTCGTCCTCGAGATTTTCGGGCTTACCTCCCGGTGAAGGGGGACTTACCTGTGTGCGACTTGGATCCATCAGCGGTCTTGTCTTCGTTGGTTCACTGACCTTTTAACTGCCTCTTCTGATGGACCATGAGTTGTCTCCGCACACAACTTCCTTGAATCCTTCTCTTTCCTGTCAGGTGTACCTTTTGTCCTGGTAGTGGTGTTGCTGGGTGGGGTAGCGGGTATACCAATAGACAGCTCGGTTTCCATGGCTTGAAAGTAACTGCTTCGGGTTTTGTTTGATACTCCATATCTTGACAGTCATGGGCAAGACATCCTTTCCTAGTACCAGGGCTCACATGCTCGTATGGCCTCGAGTGAGTGGGAGTGGCTTTCTTTTTGCCGTGTCAGAATGCTCAATCTGGCTGTGGGTTCCATATTGATGTTTCCTTCTATCTTAGGCATTCTAACTTTGTCTTTAGATGATCCACAATTCAAGGGATAACATGACCGAGCTATTGCTGCTATATCCCTAACTGAGATGTCAGGCAGGATCACAAAGTAATCATAGACAGTAATCTCTTATTCCAATGATGTCATGATGTCTACGAGCTGTTGGTGCTGACATGCTTTGAGCCATTCTATCTGAATGTCTTGTTTCAAACTCTATCGCTCATGGAGATGGCTCTGTCATATATAGCCTCTGTAGTCCTTGATATGACCACTGAGCTGAACATAGTACCGCTATCATCCGGGGTATCTTTCAGAGCATAGCCTCTTGTCTTGGTTGATGACCCGTATTTAGGACGAGTATGATATGCTGGCTGCATTGTTGTGGCCGTATATGCAAGAGTCTGACAAGGATTGGTAATACCACTCCGTCTGTGGAGATGTATCATGTTGACCATCATGGAGGTTGTTTGTCCAGAACCTCTTTATTCTTGAGGATTCCTTTGATGGACCTCTGATAACCTGCCAACACGGCTCCTTGATTGTTTTCCCGGCTTGTCGGGCTTGTTCTCAAAACTTACTCTTGCATATCTCGTAGGGTTTGCTGTGCTCATATTCTTCTCGAGTTATGGGGCCAATGTTTCTCTAAACACAGTCATTCCCGAGTACGAGTGGCTCGCATGAACTGATCCACTGGACTGCATGCTCACAACATATGCAGGTGTAGGATGAATCCTTTCATAACCACTGAGTTCTAAGGCGGATATGTGTGTCTGGACGAGTTTGGGTTTCTGACAAGCTTGTTGTAGGCATAATGGCGCGTTGAAGAAGACTGAACTCCTTATGCTCGAAGCTTCTACCAATGTAGCATGCTGAAGAAGGCTGAGTATCGTACCTCAGAAGCTTTTCCCTCATGTGTCTTGCTGAGGAAGGTCAAGTGTCTTATGCTGGAAGCTTTCCGCGGTAGCATGTTGTGGAAAATGGGGGTACCGTACCCCAAGAGATTTTCTCACTAAGTGGCATACCGAGTGACGATGACATGTACCTAGGGTAGGGTCATAGGCTTGATCTGGGTACCCTACCCAAGGACGCTGCCCTAGAGTCAAAGGCATACGAAGTTCTATAGAAGATACCGACTGATATCACCCTGAAGTGTAATCCACTTGATGGAAGATTCCACTCGGATATCCCAATTCCACTCGACTTGATAATTACACTCGACCATACAAAGAACCACTCAGAGTGCAGAAGGCCTACAGTCACCCCAGGATGGCAACGGTCAGGCATTCACTCCGTAGTCATAAAGATCATTAATAGCAGGCGTTACCAGTAACGCCCCTGTCTTAACTCGCATTAAACCCTGTGTAACCGAGGGCTGGAGGGGCCTGGCGCATTCTATATAAGCCACCCCCTCCTCTGGCACAAGGGTTCACACCCCCTGTAACTTTCACACATAATCCAGTCGACAAGCCTTCGAGGCACCGAGACGTAGGGCTGTTACCTCCTCCGAGAGGGGCCTGAACTCGTAAACAGGTGTGCACAACCTCGTCATAGCTAGGGCCTTGCCTCCTCCTATGTACCCTATACTATTACTGTCAGACTCATACCCATGACAGTTGGCGCCCACCGTGGGGCCGACGTCCGAGCGACTTCTGGCGAGGTTGCAAATTTCGTTCTCCATCAACATGGTTTTCGGTGGTGGCTTGGCTTTGGGTCGCGAGATCCGTCTCGGCGCGCTTGACTTCATCGCCGACGACTCCACCTGGCTTCAAGAAGCTCCCCTTGACGTCGAGGCCCTCCCCATCCGTGGGGCGGCGCACTTCCGTGCGAGTGCCTGCGGCGTCCTGCTGCGGCAGCCGTCGACTCAGTATCGGTCGGCTCCCGTGGCGTCTTCTCTCCCCGCCGTCCGCCGTCGCAAGCGATCCGGTCATTCGCGGCTCCAGCGGTGGGTGAAGCACGCGGTGGCTCGTCAGTCGACCACCCCGCAAGTCGTGGTGATCGAACCCGACGAACCCCTTTACGGTTTGTTTGATCTGCCAGCTCGTCACTCGGATTCACGTTCCGAGTGCGAGAGCAACAATCCAGCGGCAGAAGTCCTCATGGTCGACTCCCATCGCAGTCCGCCTGGATTTCATATCGGCGGCGGCGGCAGCGGCAGCCCGTCACTCGATCATGATGAGTATATTCCCGAGGCCCTCACTGCGGAGCAGAGGGAAGAGCTGCATCGCCGCAACGTCTAGGCGCTCCAGACCCCGATCATTGGGGAGTCCTCCGAGGCTCGGGCTTTGGAGGCTGCGCGCTTAGCCACCTTGGCTGAGCGGGCGCGTCTGGAGAATCTCCAGCAGGCACTCAACGAACACTCCCGGAGGATGATCCCTAGTTCTAGTCGACGTCAACGACAATTGTTTCCGACTGGACCTCAGGAAGAAGTTCAGGTATACCGTACTCTGATTCAAAATGTTGCAGCAGCTGCTCATATCGCAGATTCAATTCAGCCATCCCGGTCAGAAGCTGGTAGAGGGCTGCAGCAGATCCGAGCGCTGCTCCGAGCAGCAGGAGAACAGAATTCAGTCGTTTCCCAGTCGCGCAACAGAATTCATAGCAGGTCTGTAATGGCGGACACAGTTCAGTCGGCACATAGTCCGAGATCGCCTCCGCGGTGTGAAGATCGAGGTCACCGTCAGGATCGGTTCCTGGGTCGAGGCCATAGACAATATGATAATGGATATCCCCGTGATGACCACCGTCGAGTGCCTACGCCCCCTCCGAGGGGCGGGTCGTACGCGCCCCGGCGGCATGACGACAAGCGCCCGTATGGTGATGAGCGGAGGGCCCCAGTCGACCCGAGAGAGCCCGGGTTTGATGCGAGGTCACTCCTCGTACAAGGTTTGGTCGACAGAGGCAGGGCAAACAGAGAGGGACAAGACAGAGACCGTCTGATTGGAAGCAGAGCATTTGTTTCTGGACCCGAGTGTTTCAGTAGAGCCATCCGAGCCACTGAGATCCCTCCCAACTTCAGATTGGCTACGAGCGTGAGCAAGTTCACCGGTGAGTCGAAGCCAGACACATGGCTGGAAGATTATCGTGTGGCGGTGCAGATTGGTGGAGGCAACGATGATGTAGCCATGAATCACCTCCCCTTGATGCTTGAAGGTTCAGCCAGAGCTTGGTTGAATCAGTTGGCCCCTGGAAGTATTTTCTGTTGGGAAGAGTTAGCCCGAGTGTTCATCAAAACATTCGAGGGCACCTGCAAGCGACCCGCTGGGCTGACTGAATTGCAAAACTGCGTCCGACGGATGAAACTTTGAGAGACTTCATCCAGAGATGGACTACACTTCACCATATGGTGGAAAATGTGTCAGAGCACCAGGCAGTTTGCGCCTTCAAAGATGGTGTCCGATGCAGAGAGCTCAACCTGAAGTTTGGTCATTCTGGAGATATGTCTCTTGGCCGAATGATGGAAATTGCCACTCGGTATGCTAATGGCAAAGAGGAAGATCGGCTCCGCAGTGGCAAGGGAAAACCAGTCGGCCAGGACACTGGAGGTGGAAACACCAGTCGGAAGCAAAAACGTAAGGCCGAACCTACAAGTCCTGCCGAGGCCACAGTTCTGAATCAAGGAAAGTTCAAGGGACAACCTAAGGGGCCGTGGGTTCCCAAAAAGGTGAAAGATCAGTCAGGCCAAGACGTCTTGGATTTGCCGTGTCACATTCACACGAAGAAAGATGAGGAGGGTAACTTGATTTTGCCCAAGCATACCACTCGACAATGTCGACTCCTGATTCAGCAGTTCCGAGATGGCCAGCCCAATGAAAAGGATTCTGATAAGGATGAAGAAAAGGAAGAAGATGATGGTTACCCTAAAGTCAATGCTACCTTGGTGATTTTTGCTGATGTCGAGAGCAAAAGTCGACTGAAAGTTATCAACAGAGAAGTGAATATGGTCGCTCCGACAACTACGACGTACTTGAAGTGGTCGAAAACTCCCATTATGTTCGACCAGTCGGATCACCCAGCGCACGTAGCTACTCCTGGGCGGCAAGCGCTGGTGGTCGACCCAGTCGTTGGGGGCACCCGACTGACTAAGGTCCTTATGGATGGAGGTAGTGGTTTGAACATTTTGTACGCTGAGATCCTCCGGGGGATGGGCATTCCGATGTCCAAACTCAGTGAGAGCAACATGCAGTTCCACGGCATCATTCCCGGGAAGAAGGCGAAGTCACTCGGATAGATCACTCTTGATGTGGTTTTCGGTGATTCCAAGAATTACCGCAAAGAGAAGTTGACATTTGAGGTGGTGGATATCCACAGTGCCTATCACGCTATTCTGGGCAGGCCCGCATATGCTCGTTTCATGGCTCGACCATGTTACGTGTATCTCAAGTTGAAGATGCCCGGACCCAGAGGTGTGATCACAGTCACGGGGAATAGGCAGAGAGCAGAGGAGTGCCTTCAAAAAGGCTCAAAAATTGCTGATGAACAAATGGCAGCAGTCGAGATGGAAGAATACAAGAAGAATGCAGATCCGAGTGATTTGTTGCGAACTAAGAAGCCTGCCTCGGAGTCCGCATTTCAGTCGGCCGGTGAGACAAAACCTATCCATATTCACCCGAAAGACCCCACTGCTACTCCGACTCACATCTCAACAACACTCGACAACAAATAGGAAGACGCACTCATCCAGTACCTCCGTGAGAACTGGGACATCTTTGCATGGAAACCATCAGACATGCCAGGTGTACCCAGGGGGCTGGCTGAGCACCGTTTGCGTGTCGACCAGAAAGCAAAACCCATCAAAGAACATCTCCGTCGGTCCGCCGCGAAAAAGAGGAATGCGATTGGTGAAGAGGTGGCTCGGCTCCTGGCAGCTGAGTTCATCCGTGAGATATACCACTCCGAGTGGCTTGCCAACGTTGTCATGGTCCCCAAGAAAGATAAATCACTTTGTATGTGCATTGACTTCAAGCATATCAATCGAGCCTGCCCGAAAGATCATTTTCCTCTCCCCCGCATCGATCAGATTGTCGACTCGACTGCGGGGTGTGAGCATTTGTCATTTCTGGATGCATATTACGGGTACCATCAGATCCGACTGTATGGACCCGATGAAATAAAAACGGCCTTTATCACCCCTTTCGGGTGTTTTTGCTAAGTCACCATGCCTTTTGGTCTCAAGAATGCTGGCGCCACATTCATGCGCATGATTCAGAAGTGCCTGCTCACTCAGATCAGTCGGAATGTGGAAGCATATATGGATGACATCGTGGTCAAGTCACGCAAGAGTTCCGACCTGTTGGCTGACCTCGCTGAAACATTTGCCAATCTAAGAAGATATGATATCAAGCTGAATCCATCCAAGTGCACGTTCGAAGTTCCTGGTGGAAAGTTACTTGGTTTTCTCGTTTCCGAATGAGGAATCGACGCAAATCCCGAAAAGGTTGGTGCAATTCTCCGAATGAAACGCCCTGTGCGTGTGCATGACGTATAGAAGCCTACAGGTTGCCTTGCTGCTCAAAGTCGATTCATTTCTCGTCTCGGTGAAAAGGCACTACCTCTTTACTGACTGATGAAGAAATCTGATACATTCGAGTGGACTCCTGAAGCCGAAGCAGCGTTTGAAGAACTCAAAGCCCTGCTTTCCACCCAGCCGGTGCTCGCTGCCCTGATCAGCAAGGAGCCTCTACTACTATATATTGCAGCTACCGGGCAAGTGGTCAGCAAAGTGCTCACGGTCGAGCGAGAGGAAGAAGGAAAAGCCTACAAAGTTCAACGCCCAGTGTATTACATTTCCGAAGTCTTGACTCCGTCCAAGCAAAGGTATCCGCATTACCAGAAGCTTGTCTACGGAATTTATCTGACCACAAAGAAAGTTGCACATTACTTCACAGACCACTCGGTTTCATTCGTCAGCGACGCTCCGTTATCAGAGATTTTGAATAATCGAGATGCAACCGGTTGAGTGGCTAAGTGGGTGATTGAACTTCTCCCTCTGGATATCAAGTTTGAAGCGAAAAAGGCAATTAAGTCCCAGGCAATTGCAGATTTCCTGGCCGAGTGGAGTGAGCAACAGCAGCTGACTCAAGTTCACTCGGAGCCCTGGACCATGTTTTTTGATGGATCTAAAATGCTGAATGGCTCTGGTGCTGGAGTGGTTCTGGTGTCCCCAAGAGGTGACAAGCTCAGTTACGTCCTCCAGATTCACTTTGATTCCTCCAACAAGGAAGCTGAGTACGAAGCACTTCTGTATGGGTTGCGTATGGCCATCTCACTCGGCGTCCGTCGCCTGATGGTTTACAGCGACTCAGATTTGGTGGTTAATCAGGTGATGAAGGAGTGGGATATCAGGAGCCCTGTTATGACTGGATACTGCAATGCAGTGAGGAAATTAGAAAAGAAGTTTGAAGGGTTAGAGCTCCACCACATACCCCGACTCAAGAATCAAGCAGCTGATGATCTGGTGAAAATAGGTTCCACTCGGAAGCCTATTCCCAGTAATGTGTTCTTGGAGCATCTCCACACCTCATCAGTACAAGAAGATCCCTTTACAGAGGAGCCCCCACAACCAATAAGTGCTACCAATCCGACTGAGGTCGAAGTGCCGGCGGTAGTCGACTTAATCATGGAGATTGTGGTAATCACCCCCGACTGGACTGTGCCGTATATTGCATATTTGCTCAGGCAAGAGCTTCTAGAAGATGAAGTCGAAGCACGTCAGATCATCCGCAGGTCAAAAGCCTTTACAGTTATAGGTGGACAGCTTTTCAGAGAAAGTGTAACTAGCGTAGCTCAGTGATGTATCTCTCCAGAAGAAGGTCGACTGATCTTGAACGAGATTCACTCGGGGACCTGTGGTCACCATGCGTCCTCTTGGACCATCGTGACTAAAGCATACCGAGCAAGATTCTACTGGCCGCGGGCAAATGAGATGGCGAAAGATATCGTTGACAAATGTGAAGGCTTCCAGTTTTACTCGAACATGTCCCACAAGCCCGCATCGGCCTTGAAGACTATTCCACTCGTCTGGCCATTTGCTGTTTGGGGATTAGACATGGTTGGGCCCCTGAGGACTAGCAGAAGCGGCTTCACCCATCTGCTCGTGGCAGTCGACAAGTTCACTAAGTGGATTGAAGCCAAACCCATCAAGAACCTCGACTCAAGCACAGCCATCAGTTTTATCAGAGAGTTAATATTCAGATATGGAGTTCCGCACAGCATTATAACGGACAACGGCTCAAACTTTGATTCCGATGAGTTCAGAGCTTTCTGCGCTTCCCAAGGCACTCGGGTCGACTATGCATCTGTCGCGCACCCGCTGTCGAATGGGCAAGCTGAAAGAGCAAATGGTTTGATCCTCCAAGGGCTGAAACCCCGATTGATGCGCGACCTCAAGCATGTAGTAGGTGCTTGGGTGACCGAGTTACCTTCCGTTCTGTGGGGATTGAGGACAACTCCTAACCGGTCGACTAGTTGAACTCCTTTCTTCATGGTATATGAGGCTGAAGCTGTGCTTCCGAGTGATTTGCTCCACAATGCACCCCGAGTAGAACTTTTCTCAGAAACCGAAGCAGAGCAAGCACGTCAAGACGCTGTCGATCTTCTGGAGGAAGAGAGAGAGATGGCCTTGATCCAGTCGACCATCTATCAGCAAGACCTTCATCGATTCCACGCCCGAAGCGTCAGAGGTCGAGCATTTCAAGAAGGAGACCTTGTGCTCCGAGTGGATCAGCAACGTCCTCATAAGCTCGCCCCTGCCTGGGAAGGCCCCTTCATCGTCACCAAGGTACTCCACAATGGAGCATATCACCTTTACAACATGGCTAAGAAGAAAGACGAGCCGCGCTCCTGGAACACGGATCTGCTCCGCCGTTTTTACACCTAAACACTCGGATCGTCGGGATGTAATAAGAATAGTTTCAGATTGTTCATCAAAGACATGATTTCCGCAGTCTCCTAAATGATTGTTATCGCATAAATGTGTGTTAAAATCCCCCAGTGGGTGGCTTAGCTGCGAACTTGTTTCACCTAAGTGACAAAAAAAATAAAGCACTCCGAGTGGAGAGCAATCCTCCCACTCGGGGGCTTAGCTGCGACCCCGTACTCGCCTAAGTTTCAAAAACAAACTCCGAGTGGAGAGCAATCCTCCCACTCAGAGGCTTAGCTGCGATCCCGTACTCGCCTAAGTTTCAAAAACAAACTCCGAGTGGAGAGCAATCCTCCCACTCAGGGGCTTAGCTGCGACCCCATACTCGCCTAAGTTTCAAAACACACTCCGAGTGGAGAGCAATCCTCCCACTCGAGGGCTTAGCTGCGATCCCGTACTCGCCTAAGTTTCAAAAAACACACTTCGAGTGGAGAGCAATCCTCCCACTCGGGGGCTTAGCTGCGATCCCGTACTCGCCTAAGTTTCAAAACCAAACTCCGAGTGGAGAGCAATCCTCCCACTCGGGAGCTTAGCCGCGATCCCGCTCTCGCCTAATTTTCAAAAACGAACTCCGAGTGGAGAGCAATCCTCCCACTCAGGGGCTTAGCTACGATCCCGTACTCGCCTAAGTTTCAAAACCAAACTCCGAGTGGAGAGCAATCCTCCCACTCGAGGGCTTAGCTGCGATCCCATACTCGCCCAAGTTTCAAAAAACACACTCCGAGTGGAGAGCAATCCTCCCACTCGAGGCCTTAGCTGCGATCCCGTACTCGCCTAAGTTTCAAAACCAAACTCCGAGTGGAGAGAAATCCTCCCACTCGGGAGCTTAGCCGCGATCCCGCTCTCATCTAAGTTTCAAAAATGAACTCCGAGTGGAGAGCAGTCCTCCCACTCGGGGGCTTAGCTGCGATCCCGTACTCGCCTAAGTTTCAAAAACAAACTCTGAATGAAGAGAAATCCTCCCACTCGGAGGCTTAGCTGCGATCCCGTACTCGCCTAAGTTTCACAAACACTCCGAGTGAAGAGCAACCCTCTCACTCGGGGGCTTAGCTGCGACCCCGTGCTCGCCTAAGTTTCAAAAACACGCCGAGTGGAGAGCAATCCTCTCACTCGGGAGGAACGAGGTACACCCTGAGCTACACCACAAGTACAACATCTGGATGCACCCTGAGCTGTGCCACAAGTACAACGTCTACTCCGAGTGAAGAGCAATCCTCTCACTCGGAGACTTAGCTATGATCCAAGATTCGCCTAAGTCAAAAGATCCAAGAGCATTGGAGATAAAGCAACTGCGTTCGAATAAAGCAACCAAGTTCGGATAAATCCAACAAGGTTCAGAACTGCGAACAGAAGTACCCAGGCATCAGGCCCGAAAGGGTTAAATGATTACACAATCACTCGGCATTCCGAGGCAAGTAAAGTTAAGTTATCCAGTTTTTCACTCGGCAGGAGGAGGACTAGCTGGTAGCAACATTGTGAGAGAATTCTTTGAATCCAGTCGGATGAGGGAAAATACCTTCGAGCATAAGGAACATCTTCTTGGCAAGACCACCCAGATAAGCTTCCAGTTCGTCCCTCTTCCGAGTGAGAACATCCACTTTGTCAGCCAAAGCCACCTTCTCCTCCTTCAGCTGCACTACTTCTTTCTTTGCCTTGTCAACAGCAGTCTTCAGCTTGGCATTCTCCTCCTCCAACCTGCCGACTGAAGCTAGCTTCCTGTCTGCCAGTTCAGTCTTCTCGCGCGCCGTCTTCTGTGCCCCCGCAAGGTCAAGATCCTTCTGCTCCAAGGCCTGCTTCATTTTGTCTAAAGAAACAACATTCTTTAGTCGGGCTTGGAGTCGACGGTTTTCACTACGCACATCTGTTCGAGTGGAATCACACACTCGCCTCAAAAGGGAGCGGGAAAGGAAAAACGACAAGGCACGTAGTCGAAGGGTCGTTACCTCCCATGATTGCCACTTCATCTCGAGCTTTCTTCAGGTTCTCCTTGGCCAGATCTAGGTCAAGCTTGAGTTGGTCTTTCTCCTGTTCCAAAGCAGCATACTGAGTACCGAGCTCACAAGATTTCTGCAATCAACAACAAGACAGGTCAATCGACAGGAAAAAAGATTAGGTACTTCCGAGTGAAAAAGTGCAAGATCAAATTGCTATGGCGAAAGAGTTCTAAGACTGCTGCCGAATCAAACATTCAACAGCAGTCTCGGGGACTACACCCAGTGGGTGCACTCAGCGTGCCCCCACTGGTTCGATTTCCCACTTGGCATGGTCAGCCCAGCCAGAGTGGAGGGAGTAAAAAAAAACCACATTTGTTCTAAGACCACAGTCAACTGCCCGCAGTCGACAGCGGTCTCGGGGACTACACCCAGTGGGTGCACTCAGCGTGCCCCCACTGGACCAAGAACTCACTCGACACGACCTGCCTAAATTCGAGTGAAAGAGCTACACAGCTACAAAAAACACCCAGTGGGTGTACAGATGCAAGGTTCAGACTGACATCTTACGAATAATAAAGCAGCAGTTTCCTGATAGCATATCCTAACAGAGCAAGAATCGAGCTGGAAAACCAATCGGAAATCAACTTACAATCCTAGTTACTTGGACATTGGCTTGGATGGCGGAGCTAGCGTCATAGGCGGCCTTGCTGGTGTCATACACCACCTTTAGTCGGTCCATCATCAGACCCGCCTGGATCATGGCCTACTTGGCAGCTCCTACTTGGTCCTCCGGGACATGATGCATAACAAATGGAAGAACCGGTGGAGTTGAAGCTCGAGGTTGTACAATCAGATCAGAAGCCTGAGCAGTCGACGCTGAGGGTTGGTCAGTCGACAGAGGATCAACAAAAGAGACTGTAGCCCGTACTGGATCGTCAAGTTGTTGAACTACAGGCTCAGGTGCTGAGCGAGGTGTTCTGTTGGCAGGCGCCCTCTTGCTCAAAGCTCTGCCTCCCCTCCCGGTATTCCTCGAAGGCACATCCTCATCATCATTATCGGGAAGCTGGATAACATTTGTCGGCACTGCAAACACTCGACAGTGAGATTTCAGTCGACCAGAAAGATTTCAATCGACAGAACATGAATGTGGCTATGGTATCATACCTGCCCGAGAGGTGGCAGCATCCGCGGTCTTTGCATCACCACGCTCCTCGTCGATATCCATAGAAGTTGCAGAAGTAGCAGCACTGAAAGTTCCAAAATTCACTCGGTCAAGCGAGTGAACGAGTCCACAATAACACAGAAGAACAAAGGAAAGAAACTCTTACGTTGAAGCCACAGGCACCGCCACCTTGATCTTGGGCAGAGCCTTCCGGGGTTTCGGTGGAACAACTTTGGCCTGCTTCGCGGCCTTCTCTGATGGCTCTGGAGTTGAAGTCCGAGAACGCTTCAGAATTTTTGCACTCAGCAGGACTGCTTTGCCACGTCCTCCCACAGGGTCCTGCGACTGCTTGGAACACCGTTCAGAGCGGGGCGGCGAGTCGACTTCCTCGCTGCTGCCAGAATCATCACTGTCATCTTCACTGTCGTCTGCATACTCATAATCAGCACTCTCTCCGTCACTCTCTACTCCTTCTTGGAGCTGCTCCCCGTTCGGCATCGAGTACATCCTGGTGAAAACCTACAAGACACAGGTTACAAGTTTCAGTCGGGTTTCAAGACAGTTACATATCAAAGAAGTCATAAACACTCGACTGAAAATGCCTGACCTCTCCGGGTGCGTTCTGGGCGTCGAATGGCAAAATCCTCTTGGACCCTTAGGGGTTGTCCTTGTTGCCAGTAATGCTCCGGAGCCACTGGGCCACCGTCTCATCGTCAACCTCCTCTGGGTGGGCTCGAGCAGTGTCTGCTGGACCCGAGTACATCCACATAGGATGGTCACGGGCTTGCAAGGGCTGGATCCATCGTCTGAGGAATACCTCCAACAGATCCATACCCGTCACTCCGCCTTGAACCAAGGCGACGACCGCGTCGACTAATATGGATACCTCACCCTTCTCAGCCGCGGTTACTTTCAGTGAAGAAGGCTGTCGGAGTCTATCTAGAGTGAAAGGAGGGAGGCCAGTCGACTGACCAGGAGTCGGGACGTCTTTGCAGTAAAACCAAGTCGACTGCCATCCTCTAACTGACTCGGGAAAAGTCATGGGCGGAAAAGTGCTCCTACCTCTCATCTAGACCCCTAACCCCCCACACATTTGGATCACGTGCATCTTTTCATCATCTGGGTTGGCTTTCTTTATCGATTGAGAGCGGTAGGTGAAAATGTGTTTGAACAGACCCCAATGCGGATGACACCCAAGGAAGTTCTCGCACATGGAAACAAATGCGGCAAGGTACGAGATTGTGTTGGGAGGAAAATGATGGATCTAAGCACCGAAAAAGTTCAAAAAACCCCGAAAGAACGGATGCGGGGGCAAGGAGAAACCTCGCTCGACGTGGGTGGTGAGGAGGACGCGCTCATCCTCGCGCGGCTGGGGCTTAGATTCCCTCTCCGACAGCCTCCAGGACCCATGAGCAATCAGGCCATCATGGGCGAGATTCTCCAAGTCTTCCTTCACGACGGTCGAGAGGATCCAGTCCTCCTGGATCCAACCAGGCGGCAGACCGGACCGCGACGATGACCCCCGAGCCATCTTCTTGCCCTTCGCCGTCGCCTTCTTCGCGCGCTCCAGAGCCGCGGTCTTCTCCTTCACCATGGCGGCGGAGCTCGAGGGGAACAGGAAGTGGCAAGGCGGAGAAGTGGAGAGGAGGGTAACGAATGGAATGCACAGTGATTCGCATCGGCCTCGGTGCTTTTTATGGGCCCGCTTCCGAGTGGCTGGCCCATGGGCCCGAGCGATCCTATCACATCCCGTAACAGGCGCTGGCTCGATACGTGGCGAAAAAGGCGGCGCGAAGATCGAGGAGCCCCTATCTACTCGTTCCATTTATTGCGCCATGCCCCGTCCCACGCGCTTCCCCAAAATTTCAAATCCTGTGAGATCCGGAGACCGCAGAGCAGTCAATCGCCTCAAAGATTTCACATTCCAATTCACTCAAAGATTTGCAGCATAATTCACTCGGCAATCTTAGAGGCCAGAATCGATCGAGGTGACTGATGCAGGGTTAAAGTGCCCGAGAACTTTCAAGACCTCGATGAAATGCCTCCGAAGCACTGAATCGAGTCGGAACCAACTTCAACCCTTCCTCACTCAGACCTTAATCAATTCGGGGGCTAATGACGATGACATGTACCTAGGGTAGGGTCATAGGCTTGATCTGGGTACCCTACCCAAGGACGCTGCCCTAGAGTCAAAGGCATATGAAGTTCTACAGAAGATACCGACTGATATCACCCTGAAGTGTAATCCACTCGACGGAAGATTCCACTCGGATATCCCAATTCCACTCGACTTGATAATTACACTTGACCATACAAAGAACCACTCGGAGTGCAGAAGGCCTACAGTCACCCCAGGATGGCAACGGTCAGGCATTCATTCCGTAGTCATAAAGATCATTAATAGCAGGTGTTACCAGTAACGCCCCTGTCTTAACTCGCATTAAACCCTGTGTAACCGAGGGCTGGAGGGGCCTGGCGCACTCTATATAAGCCACCCCCCTCCTCTGGCACAAGGGTTTGCACCCCCTGTAACTTTCACACATAATCCAGTCGACAAGCCTCCGAGGCACGGAGACGTAGGGCTGTTACCTCCTCCGAGAGGGGCTTGAACTCGTAAACTGGTGTGCACAACCTTGTCGTAGCTAGGGCCTTGCCTCCTCCTACGTACCCTATACTATTACTGTCGGACTCATACCCATGACACCGAGGAAGATTGACAGTCTGGTGTCGTAAGCTCTTCTCTCGATAGCTTGTGGAGGAAGGCGGGGTTCCTTATACCAGAAGCCTTCCACTGTGTATGCAGTCGGATCTATGGCCGATTCTGGCTTTCTTCCGAAGTATCCGGAATTTTACCCATAGCGGAGTTAAAACTTGGTATAGGCCATACCTTGAATGAAGATATTCTGTTGTCATGCACACCACTTGTCCTTCTGCTGGCCTGATCATTGCTGCCATAAAGGTTGCATACTGATGCAGGCTTCATGTTGTTAATGAATTCGGAATACCCTTTGTATTCAAACCAGGTGTTGCCGATAATAAGCAATTAACGGATAATTCCATTCGGTTCAGCTGAGCTTCCAAGCATGTTAAGTTCTCATTGATTTGGGGCAACCGTGAACTTATCCATATTCCTCGCAAACCTTATTCACGGTGCCCGAAATTTTTTGTATTTGCACCGGTGAACTTCCAGATTTGCCTTGAAATTTGTACCAATGTACCGGAATTTTGTTGCTGCTCTTGGCACATTCACATTCTCGAAGTATGTCTTCGGTGGGTAATAAATGATTCTTGGGTCCATTGAGAAAAGACTCAAGGTCCACCTCACTGACTGAAATAATCCTTGTGCCGCGGACGGAACAATTTGTCCTTGCTGGTGTCCATTCCTGATAGCTCATCTGACTGCTTCTTAGAAGTGATTTGCTCTGAGGCAAACTCTCTCAGGTATATTCTGGCCGTGTCTGTTGCACATAGATTCTGCTTCTGACCCATCCTTCGTCCTTGACAGATCCAGTGTTGCTACTCTGAATACCAGGCAGTTGGCTTGGCTTGACTCTTGCTGAATTGGGATTATTGGGTATTATCCCAGTTGTATGCTGGTCTTCTTGATGGCACTTGCGGATGGATCCAGTCAGAGCGAAGAAACGGAACCAACAACAGAAATGAGAACCGCGAAAAACCAAAAAGCAAATAAATCTCAAATTTTGTGGACCTTACACACGTGGCCGAGGATCTGCTAGTATAACTAGTATAGCACACTTGATGCACCTCTAAGGATTTAGAAGCGAAACCACACAATGCTCCTGGTAGCACTAGTGTTGAGCTCCTACTACTTCCTTAGGGAACATCACACTCGACTCACGACCATAGCCAAAATGGCTTAGTCAACGATCCTAAGGTTGTCGGGGAAATATGGAATTTATAAGCGTTTCCCAAAGGAAACTAGATTTAAGGAGAGAAATGCCATGGTTAGCAAGCAAGGTAGGGATATCTGGTTTGCCTAGGGGTTAAGGGCTCACGGGTCGTTGCCGGGTGCGAACATTTCACACCGGAGGCAAAGATCACGAGAGTTGGGGTCTGATGGAGCCACAAACCTAGGGGGTTGCCTTATGATCAATAGTAGCCATGCCAGCTTGGCAAAAGATGGTTGAAATCCATCCGGGCTTTCTACTAACACAAGAAAATGAAGTCTGGCTAGGGTAACCTATAGTCAGCCTGGCTGCTCTGATACCATCCATTGTGGCGCCCTGCCTGATTACCACTGTAGCCAGACGGTCGCCATGCATACCAGCCCAGGAAATCACTCTGGCATGCGCATTTACAATAAGTATCATGAACACAGGCATTTCTATTAATGGGTATATAAGTCTTACATGATATATTACATGAGTGATGGCAGCGGAAAAGCTCTATCTAAGGCGGCAGGGTCCTGGTGCGGCTCCAATCCACAGGGATTTGACTGGGTTACTCTTCTTCTAGCCCACGAATGCTCCGGCTCCTTAACAATGGACGATGGATCCTTATGTGAAACTAGCCACATTGAAGGCCGCTGAGTACTTTTGAATGTACTCGCAAGCAAACCAAACTAACATATACACCAAGCAATGCAATCCATGGCATTAAAGCATGCATTTGTTATTAGAGCATCATTAATTAACATGGCATAGCATACCTATCTAGCAATATTAATCATCAAGTCATAACAGGTTTATCCAGCAAGATAACTACTAAAGTAAAATACAGTAAAGTAAAGCATATCAAGTAAGTGATCCATACCCCGAACATTCTCATGATCCAATCCAACTCTTTCGGTCATCCGACCATCTCTCTTTCATAGCCATCCCATGGCTAACATATCATATCCCTGACATCATCCGATGGCTATGCATCTCCACTGTAAATCTGATAAACTTACTCTCTTCCGGGTTGTCCCACAACCCTCAGAATACTCATGATCCACCGAGTACTTTCGATCGTAAGGCGAGTTCTTCCATCATTATTATTAGTGTTACGGTTGACCACCTAGTGAGGTCTGGACAGACTGTCCAATACCGTGGACGCGGCTATTCGAATAGATTTTTACACTCTGCAGAGGTTGCGCACTTTACCCACACCATGGGGCACCTGGCCTCGTGATCCCATTCGGGTGGACCAGTGTTGCTCCAACGAAACCTGCCTAACTCGTGACTCCTTCACCGTACCACCGGCAATCATTCTCCCCCGGAGTCAAGCCCTGGGTGGCCCCTGTGTCACCTCGTGACACCTGCCACCGTCGTGGCCAACTAAACTGTCCCAAACGGGGACACCAGGAAATAACTCAACTGGGCTCACAAGGTTATCGTCGCCTACCGGGCCAGGGTAGCACACACGCATAACCTTCCCTAGTTGGTGGTACCGATAAAAGAGCACGCGATCAGACCAAGTCAAGGCCATCCCATACCAGCAAATGTGGCTGCACGGATAAGTCCGGACAGGTGACTCTGGATCAACCAACAAGGTTTAGCTTTAGCAAGTACTTAGCAAGCATGGTTGTTTATCACAATAGCTTGATATGGCAGCAACTATGCATTTAAGAAAATTACTTCGAATTATCACATAGCAAACTAATGCAAGTAATGTAAACAGTAAGCGCAACCTAACAGAAGTTTAGTCATTTCTATCACAGGCATAATCATTAATTAAACACGCAAGAATAACACAGAGCAATGCTTTAGGGCATATATCAGATGGTCGGCTTGCCTGGGGTCGAAGAAATACTCCGGGAAGAAGTGTGATGAAGCCGCGGAAGAATTCGCCGGAAAAGATTCCCTCTGGAAGGGCCGATTGAAGGGCAAGGGAAAAATGGTCATTTTCATAGTGTAGAAACCTTATGAAAATGATACCATCGGGACGGGTTCGACAAACTGAAGACGTGGGCGTTGGTTTCACCTGAATCGGAGTCATGGTCGCGAAGTTGTGGCCGTTCGTTGTTTAGGCAGAAAACAAATATAAAAGTATTCATTTCTGCACTTAACTGATGAATGTTCACAAAATAAGGGTTTCAACCGGCGGCTAAGACTGAAAGCGTATTTCGCTGAAATACGCCTTCGGTGCTGGGGAAACGCATTCCGCAGAGGGCGCCTCCACTTACTCCCGCGCGGCCCCATGTTGACTTGGCTCTTAGGCTGACGGGTGGGGTCGAAGGAAAGGCGGGGCCCGCCTGGCCAGCTGGGCGCTCGTCCGCAACCTCCAGCCCATGCTCGGACGAGGCAAGGGCGCTCGACCGGTGATCCCCGGAGCTACAGGGGGTCCCCAGCGAAGCTCGGACCACCGCTGAGCTCAGCTCAGTGAGGCGCAGCCGCCCATGCATCGCACACATGCCGAGAAAGGCCGCAACGGCGGTGGCTTGGGGTGCCCGCGGCGGACGGTGGCGCTGGAGAGTTCGAGCCCGAGGGCACGGGCATCTCCGGGACAAAACGAAGGCGGGGATCTCGACGTGGTGGTTGTGAGGGTCTACGGTGGTGGTTAGGTGAAGAGGGGAAGGACCACGGAGCTCGAATTCGAGCAGAGGGCCGCGGCGGTCATGGCGACTATGAGCGGCGAGGAGAAGTCCTCAAGCTAAATCGAGAAGCCGGGGAGGTAGCTGGGAGAGAGAGGGAGGCTAGTGGGGTGGTGTGGGTGCTCGGGGAGACTCCGGTCGCGGCTATTTATAGCCGGCCGAGGGCGACGGATGAGGATGGCCGCCTTGGCGCCCTAATCGGCTTACTGGAGCTAGGGGACACGCGGAGGGAGGGGGCGATGTCGGCAGGGTCTCCGGGAGAGTGGAGGAGCTCGTAGGAGCTTTGGGAGGGCTCGGAGCAAAAGAGGACAGAGGAAGACGACGAGGGCGGTCACGGGCAGAATAGTGCGGCGGAGCTGCCATGGCGTGGGGAATAAGAAGGGAGGGGGAAGCTACGGGAGAGGGGTTGCGTGGACGGTGCGGAGCTGCTGGACCTATTTGGACAAGCGGGGACTGGCCGGAGGCGACTGCCCGGAGCTGGCAGAGCGCAGAGCGCCATTTTGGCATGCTCTCCTGCGTGGTCACCACGTGCATGGCTTGCTCTAGAAGGCTCCTGCCTCTCCAAACTTGTCCAACACGTCTCTCGTTGCTCAAATAGGTAAGAGGAATATCTGGAACCAGCTAGGTAGCTCTGTGGTAAGAGAAACTTGCAGAAAAGCATTTCAACAACAAACTTGGGTGGATTCTTGTGGAGAAATGAATAAGAGTGGGGAGCTGAACCTTTGTCAAAATGAATTATGGTAGGGAGGACTAGGTGCTGGTATACTTTGAAGGCATTTGGACCTCATTTGCATATACTCCCTTTGTAATGCAGAATTTGGTCCAGAAACTTGACTTTGAAGCTGCCCTCAAATGGCTGAATGGATTGGGTTGAATTTTGGTGGATAGTGATGATTTGCATTTATGAAGTCACTGTAAAAGTTTCATACCATTTGGATACACTAAAATGGTACTTGCTTCACAGAGGTTCCAAATGGACAGAAACTTAGGAAAAATGCTATGGGAAAATGGATGGATGGATTGAGCTGGTTTTTGGTTTCCATTAGTGATTTATCAATGTTAACCACCATGAAAAATTTCAGATCAAATGGATCAAGGTTTCAAGCACTTCCTTTGCAAACTGGAAATCTGGACAGAATTTGCAAATGGATGCTGTGCTCAAACTTTTAACTATGGAACTTTGGATTTTGATGGAAATGGTGAAGATATGGATAGGAGAATCTCCACAATTTATTTGGGATTCTTCGTGGCTACCAAAATGGTAGTTCCTTTAGAAACTGCCCAAAATGCAATATTGGCATTAAATAGGAAACTGCAATTTCCCTTATTTAATTATGGCCAATATTTTTATGGGAGCTCAATATGATCACAAAGAATATCTCCACAAGTTTTCATGAACTTTGGAGATGGATAGATAATTTCCTGGATTTAATTCCTTTAACTGGCAGAAAAAGGAATTAATTATAAATGAAAAATATTGCAAATGACTTGGCAATATTTTTGCATATCCAGGGTTTATAAGGATAGGATGATCACTGGGAGAAGTTTCGGAGGCAACAGATCAAAGGAAATTGGGGTTCCTTTATAACAGAAGAAATTAGGGTTTCCCTTCCGGCAACTCGGAAGGTAGGGTATCGATGGCAAAGTCTTGAGAATAGATCTTGGGTGGCAAGGTTGAACTGAAGAGAATCTCGGGATGGATAGGGAAGGCAAGGTTGTATGACCATCTTCATATACCCAGGAGCGAGAGAAAATCCAACAACACCGAGAAAAAAAAGACGAGAGTCAAATCCCGCGAAGGAAAAATCCAAGAGCGAAAACCAGGGTGTTACATGCAGTTCGCTGTTGTCTTGGATAAAGTGTAAACAAATAGTTTAATTGCCATCTTTTGACCCATTTTACTAACAATCTTTATCAGCTTCCTTGCTTGATGCTGGTTCATCAATATCTCATTGCCCCATACGCAGAAAGGTTCGAAGCGCGGATCTTTACCAATGACATATGTACCTAAAAAGCACCAAGTTAATATTAGAAGCTAAACAACTATTGCACAATGATGTAGTACAACACTCACTCGGTCCCATTATATAATATATTATAACATCCAATGTACTCACATATTAGATGAATTAACATCTTATATTATGGGACGCATGGAGTTTATTGCATTCTTACAAATTATCGGCTGATTAACTGCTGCTGTATCCAGGGGTTAGAGTTAGTTTGAGCTAGTTTGGGCTCAAATAGCCCTAAAGTATATCCAAACATGAGGGCTAGTTTGAACTAGTTGCATCTAAGACTACCCACAGTGGGAGTAACATAGGTGCTAACATCACACATATCTAGATAAAATAGATGATGTGGCAAGCAATTAATGAAGAAAGAGAGGCATGTAGTAACATAGCTAGTTACTAGTACTATGAGTAACATCACACATACCAAGGCAAGATGAGTCTATAACCTAATAAATGAAGTGTTGCATGACACCACACATATGTTACTCTCCATTGTAGAGGTAGTAACATAGACTAGTAACATATGCATGTTACTAGTCTAAGTTACTACCAACTGTAGCTAGTCTAACCCACCCAAGAGGTGCTAATTGGAGCTAGTTCTCCTAGTGCATTTATTGTCAATCTAACCCTGTCATCCAAACACCTCTTTGGCTAGAGTTAGTTCAGGGTCAGTCATGAGCTAGAAACTAACCCTAACCTCTAGCTAAGTTAGAGTATCCAAACAGGGTTGTGTCATTGTTGTTGTTGCTGCTGCTCTTCTACGTATATCTAGACACCATCAGAACATTAAGGTAACACTCTTCTTTGTTGCTATGTAGCCTAGGATTGCATATTTAGACATTCAGTACAGTGCATGTTGCTATGTAGCCTCAGATATATTACATATGGCCCTAGTTAACCTAACAATAAATGGGTTACAGATATATTCAGTTAAAAGTCCGATTCACCGATTAGTCCCTTATCAGCCCCCGGCCTATATGGTACCAACTACCAATATCCTGAACAGTGAGTATATATAAGCCATGGGATGGATGAAACTAACCTCGACGGAAAACAGCAGTCGTTCCCAAAATTGTCCTGTGTAAGTACATTGAGAGGCATGTTAAGCACAACAGGCTAAACATCAACCAAATATATCCATGCCAGACAAAATAATCTCCAAAAGATAGCTTCAGTGTGCAAGTTTAAGCATGCTAGTAAAGCAAAACAAGTGGAAAGGTGTGTTAACTGCAACAGGCCTAACATTTAACAACAAGCAAACATAGTCATTCAAACTAGTATTGTGCCGGTCTAAGTACACTGGTCATTGTTAAATAAAAATGGAAAGGCGTGTTAACTACAACATGGAGCAACCAAATGTAGTCATTCATAGTGGTATTGTTGAAATTGGTACTGATGAAATTGAACTGCACAGTTCATACTTGCACATATAGAACATCACCTTGTGAATAACTGGAATAAACAAGGCATACTATGAACAACCAAAGATATCATTTGAAACTGAACATATGCTAACTACAAACAACTGAACAACCAAAAAACTTTAAAAGAGGCATATGCTAGCTATAACAGGCTTAACAACAAGCAAATATTTGCATTGCTATCGGTATGTTTTAAACTAGTATTGATGAAAATGTACTACACAGTAAATAGTTGCACATATAGAGCATCACATTGTGAACAACTGAAATAAACAAGGCATACTGCAAACAACCAAATATAGTAATTAAAACTGGACATATTCTCACTACACTACAAAAGGGACTCGACAAAACAAATCATGGGTTCCCCCCTGTGAAGAGGCACGGCAAAACAAATCATGGGTTTCGTCACTTGTCACAGATGGGCTCGTTCCCGTGGGAAGAGCATAGACCCTGGGCGCGCTCCATGTTGTCGCAGATGGGCTCCTTCCCCTTGGAAGAGCACGGCTGTAGGGTGCCCTCCCTGATGTCGCAGACGGGCTCTTTCCCCTTGGAAGAGCCGGAGAGACTGCCCTTCTCGTGGTCGCCGTCGATGAGGTCTGACTTGGAAGCTGTGGATCCCAAGCCAGCGTCGTAGAACGTGTCCTTCAGAAATGACAAAAGGGGCTCGATGGCGATATAGGATGGAAAATTCTTGACAGCGAGCCAGAGGAGATCAGCGGCGGGGCCATGGATGAGATCGATGACGGTTGAACCCGAGGGGTTGGGGGTGGGCCACTTAACCTGTGACATAGCCCGCGTCAGGCCGTCGCTGTCGACGACCTCGATGTCGTAGCCGGCGTCCGTGACATACCCGCATACTCTAGCCCGCTGATTGAGTGCCTGCGGCCAACAATGGTCGTCAGCTTCCTCGGCGGCCACCTCGGCGACGTCGGGCAAAGAGGCCGCGATACACCTCTTTTGGGCCAGTCGCTCCTCGAGCTCCACGGGAAGCGTAGCCGGGCTTAGGCTGCGACGCTCTGGAGTGGGGGATGGGGATGGGGATGGGGATCTGTGGGAAAGGGGGCGTTTGGCAGGCATCATCTAAGAAACTCAGGGTGGCCTGGGTATATATGGAGATCGGTGGGTAAGCTGCACGGGCAAACCGGCAGATGTTGACAATGGAGGCCTTGCGGCGGCGGCGGTGACGACCTTGCTAGGGTTTCGAGTGAGGGAGGGGTGTGTGTGTGTGCGCGCACGCGCCCAAGGAGGTTTTGGGGTGTGTGTGTGGAGGGGGGTGTGTTTGAGGAAATGACACGGCTACTGAAAATTTTACTACGCGGGAGTCAAACGCGGGAGTGAAATGCCGGGGCTATTGAAAATTTGGATGAAGGTGCATCGCACATGGTCCGGAAATAACAACCATGTGTTATGAAACAGAAAAACCCTCGAGCCGGGCAGATATTTTCGAGGGATACAGGCGGGAGCGGGAACAACAAACATCACACACGGTCGAAACATAATAACCGTGTGTTATCAAACAGAAAAAACCTGTAGGCGGGTAGATATTTTTGAGAGGGGAAGCCTCGTGGAGCCCAATGTACTATGCTGATGTGCGTGACAGGGGCACCGGCGTGGCACACGGTTAGTGTGAGTGAACCGTGTCTGTTGCGTCATCAGACTTGTCTAATGTTCATAAATTTGGCGAAAATGACGGGGGAAAGGGTCAGAACACGAACACACTTGCATGTGGACCAAATATATGTATGAAAAGGGTGGTTTGATGTTCAAATACCAAATGCAACTTCGATGTGGCACCTATCTCGCAAAGCGCATGGTATTGCTTGCCCCCCCCCTCATGTCGGCAGGAGGGAAATCCTATGCTATGAACGCATACCCGCCCCCACGGAGGTTCATCTAGCAATGTGCGAAGTAGCAGTCCCCCCCCATCACACACACACACGCACACACACACACACACACACACTTTCAGTCGGCGGGAGAGGGTATCTCACCAAGATGTATCGTAAAACGGACCAAGAATAATCCACCTTGGTCGTACAACCTCTCTCTTGTTGTTGGTCAAAGTGATGGCCGTCCATGCGGCCCCAGAGATGGGCTAGCTCGCCAATAATCACACAAGTAGCTAGTCCCCGTAGACAACCACTGCCTGCATGTGGCCCAAACATATGTATGGAGGTGTTGATGTTTAAATACACAATGGAACAACTTTGATGTGGCACCGTGCTTTGGAACCAGAAATCCCCACACGGAGCGAGGGTTAGTTGACGATGCATATGTATGTCATACCACACTTCGAGCCGATGACGCGATTCATGCATGCATAGTATGCGCTCAAACTTAATTAGCTAGGTCTGAATCTCACCATGACCTACTACGATAACACGAACCAAAGGAAGAATCCGCCATGGTAACATATCTTGTTGTCGGTCAAAGTGATCATGGATGTCCACGCGGGCCCACGAATATATAGGCTTGTCGCCGATAACCACACGCGAGGGAGGGTACCGTTCGAAGACAACCACTACATGCATATGTATGTATGGAGGTGATGCGTGCATGCATGTTTGAATACCATTCACAGCATTGATGTGGCGCATGCGTCAAAAATCGTACAGTCCCCACACAGAGCGAGATCGGTTCATGACGTGTCGTGGTACTGGCCACTTCGACTCGATGGGAGGGATTCATGCGTACACATGCATGTGTGCTCAAACTGTATCATGTCATCCCAGAGCATGACCTATACCGTAATACAAACAAAAAAAATAATCCCCTCCTAAGTCAAATTAGCCTCTCTCATTGTCAGGCAAAGTAGTGATGGACCAAGCAGGCCCACAGATGGAAAGCATCGATATCACTGATAACCGCATGAGTGGGTGCGAGAGGACAACCACCATCGCTTTGCATGTGGGCCAAACATATGTTGAATACCCAAAATGCACAACTTTGATGTGGCACATGCCTCGAAAACCGTAAAGTCCCCACACAGAGCGAGGTTCATGAAGTGTACTACATATGCTGGTCCCCTTCTCCCTCTTCGACGCATACTATATGCTCCTACCGTAATACAACCCAAAAAGAATCCTCCTTGATGGTGAAATTAATTAACCTCTCCCGATGTAGGTTAAAGTGATATGCATGCATCGACAATGACCTCGCGGGCCCATAGATGGAAGCGTCACACATGAGTGTCCTAGTATAACCACCGCCTGCCTGCATGTGGCCCAAAGAGGTGTTGTGTGATGCTTGAATAGCCAATGCACAACTTTGATGTGGTACGTGCCTCGGAAACCGAAAAGTCCCGACACTGAGTGAGGTGTACGTGTTCACGGACGCGTACGTAGTATATATGCTAGTCCCCTCCCACCTCTTCGACGTGTACTATATACTCCCACCATAACACAAAAAAAAGATTCTACCTTGCTGGTCAAATTAACCTCTCTGCCGGCTGTTGGTCAAAGTGATGGACGACGACCTCGCGGGCCCACAGAAAGCGTCACACGCGAGTGAGTGTCATGTAGGACAACCACCGACTGCATGTGGCCAAAACATGTATGTATGAAATGGTTGTGTAATGTTTTAAATAACGAATTCATGACTCTGATGTGGCACCTGCCTCAAAAAACGGCCAACCCACACAATGGCTCACGACTCGTATTGTACTGCCAGCCCCCCCAGATGCACACACACCGCGCATCCACCGCAACTACGATGCATGTTAAATTTTCCCATGGTGAACATATGTTACCAAAGGAGGGACGTTTTAATTTTGAAAAAAAAAACCCAGAGATCATTAAGACGTTTTAGTACATTGATTGATTTTCTAGGGGTATAATGTGCAAAAATCAAATTTGAGCTACATGCACACGTGACAGTGCACCTAAATGGATTGGAAAAACACATGTGTCTCACTGGGTGCATATGTTTACTCCCCGTGCAAGAAATTTCAAACATTGAGAATCTTGATTTTTAAAATCTAGTACATCCAAAACTTATTTGAAATTCATGAAACTTATCGTGTTGTCATATGGACACAAATACACAGTGGCATTGTACATTTTTTTGTCAAATTAGAGACAAGTTTTGATGTAATCTTTATCTTCTTACAAACGGGATATTATTAATAATTGGGAACCAATATCGCAGACGGATTATTTATTCGAACCGTGGGCGTTAGACCAACAATGGATACATGTCGTGCTTCGGTTCAGCAATAAAGCGGCAGCATTAATCATCAAAATACAAAAACAATATACGTGCCGCCACGCAACCCGTGTGCCGTGCGAGCAGGCGTGAGTTGACGGGACGCATGCGAGCAGTCCACCGCGCAGGCAGACCGGGAGGCGTGTGTGCAGGTGTGTGAATTGACGGGAGGCATGCTCGCTGCATAGTGTCATCGGGAGGCGTGCGAGTAGCTGTGTGAAATGACGGTAGGCATGCCAGCAGTCCGGTGCACATGCTCACTGGGAGGCGAGCCAGCGGTTTGATCGCCGCCCTCCTCTCTCCCACTACTCCATATTAATGGCGCGCCCGAGTGGCCGCACCCCCCATCCTCGCCACACACACAATCCTCTCTCTCCGCTTGCATCCTCGACGCCGCTCTCAGTCCTCAAAGCCGTCACTGTATGAGGATGCCGCTGAAATGCCCCATCGGAGGGAGTGGCGACGCCGGGGCTGCTGAAGCACCGGAGCACGACGTGGAGATGGAGACAGAGGTTGCCGTCGCCGCCGGTGAGGTATCGCTGCACCCTGACGTCGTCGATGGTGTCGTGCTTCCACAGCCGGAGCCGGAGGTCCACACCGGCTCCGGTGACGACTCGGGCGAGGACTCCGGCGATGACTCCGACGACGACGGAGAATCGGTTAGTCATCTATACCCATTTATGTGTCAAATACATCCTAGGGTTTCTCTGGTTACTCCTGCGTCCTGCCTCCCCCTTTTTGGAATAGAAATCCTATGGTTATGTTCTCCTAATGCATGAAATCTGAGTAAGTTTTGTTAGATCCGTGTAGTGTATTCATTGTTTGAATGGTACAAGTGATAAGTAACTAGTTGTTTCATCTGTGCAAATGATTTCTGCTAATAATTCGACTAGGGTTAGTGTTCATGCTAATAATTCCTAGCCAGGTCTTGACAATTGATTTTGAATGACCTACATATATTTTTGTGCCATTATTTTCTTCAAGATTGGCCTGTACATAGTTTTATGTACTGAAAGCTGGCACTAAAATTGCACTGCACATAAAAGAGCCTGGTCATGAGATATATGCTAACTTCCCCGACGATATCATCCGTCCAGACTTGTTCGAAGTAAGTGTTCTTTTCAAATATCTGCATGTTGACTTACCTGGCAATATCAAAGGAATTGTGTAGTATTTAAGCAACCAATTGTTATTCCATTTTCTTACTCTATTCCTACCTACTAACTTCTAGTTACCAATACACTTTTCTATTGCCCTGTTTTAACTAAATATTCCCTATACTCCCATTTCTATCAGAAAGCGCCACTGATGAGGAGACTCCGGAGGTGGAGAACGGGGCTGCCAACAAGCGGAGGCGGGTCGAGCAAGAACCACAAGCGACTCCAGCAGGCCTAGACTTCATCAGCAGCCTCCCCGATGATATGTTGATAGTCATCATCTGCCTCCTCCCAATCAAATATGGGGCGCGGACAACCGTCCTTTCCCGGCGGTGGCGCCCCCTATGGCACTCCACCCCTCTCGACCTCATCGACACCCACGAGCTCTGCCATGGCTATTGCAAAAGCTTGGATGCGTTCTCCTAGATCCTCGGTAGTCACAATGGCCCAACCAGAGGCCTTAGAATGGGCAAGTTCCGTTCCAACGGCAAGGTCCGATCCAAGCTTGACGAGTGGTTCCGATCCCCCGCCCTAGATCAGCTCGAGGAGCTCACTTTTGATGATGGGCATATGCGCTCACTGCCAACGTCCGCGCTCCGCCTCGCGCCCACGCTGCGCGTCACCAAGATCATGAACTGCCATTTCCCCAGACTTAATGACGCGCCCGCTCTTATTCTACCACGACTGAAGCACCTCGAGCTCGTCGCCGTCTGCCTCCCAAACGGTGACATGGAGCGCCTACTCCACGGCTGTACTGCACTTGAGTACCTTTGTCTTCAAGCGATCAATGGGTTGAGTAGCTTCCACATCACCTCCATGACTCTCCGTACTATTTATGTGTGTTGCTGGTGCTACAAGAAGACATCACAAAATGTGTACCACGGTATGGTCATTGAGGACAAACCTTCACTAAAGAGATTACTTGTAGTTGATCAAGAAGGTCCAACAAGAATCAATGTCATTTCTGCGCCGAAATTGACAGCGGTGGGCTACTCGTTTGACAAATACTCCGAACTTGTTATTGGATCCACACCCGTTCAGGTACAACAGCCGCCTTCTACCTCTCCTTATAGAAATTAACATTATTTCTAATTTTGAAGATGTATGTTCGTCTGTCATCCAGAAAATGATTCCGATAAGCTTGACCCAAAAACCGCGCACAGTGAAGGTCTTGGCACTAGAATCTATCGGCCCCAACCTGGACCAAGTTGTCAGTTTCCTGAGATACTTTCCGTGCCTGGAGAAGCTATATATCGAGGTGATGTTCCTTTCCTGTTAAATGTTAACCATAAGGGAGTTCAATTTTTAACACCTTTTTACAAGTTTACAATGACAATGTACTACGATTTCTGAAGGATTTTTGGAGGATTTCAGTACATACATGTTTTCCCCTCCATATTGGTTACTTGATCCATATGGTTACAATCCATAAGCATTTCTCCTTTGGATTCATCTGTACTAGTTTTCTTAGGGAACTTTACATCCACTCCAACCTCTTGTGAAGAAGGCTACATTTTTCTAGATTGTAATCAAATGCCCATGTTAATCATGTCGGATCGAAGATGGCACGTTAGTGCATTTTACAAACCCTGCAAACCAAATAGGCATGTAGTAGTGTTCAAAACTGCATGTAGGCACTAACACGTTTTCTTTTTTTGCAGATAAGATTAGGCTCGGTGGTGGATAATGTGATACAATATAAAAATCACATCGAATGCCTAGATCTGCATCTCTCAGAAATTACTTTGAACTCCTACCGAGGGACCTTACTGGAGATTATATTCGCCAGGTTCTTTGTTACCAGAGCAAGGGTGCTGAAGGTTATGAGGTTTACCCTACATTTATTTCGCAAAAATGAATGGTTTGTTGATCAGCGCCAGCGGCTGCGGCAGAATGGAATAGGCTCCAAAAAAGCTGAATTTCATTTTGGAACTTCAGATGACAGAGTAATCGGAAGTCATCGTGTCAACCACATACATGACTTCTCAGTGGCTGACCCCTTTGCAAAAATTATGAGGTTTCAAAACCAGCCTTACAAGTGGTAATATTAGTTTGAACCTCTCTTATATCCATGTTCAGCGGATCAGCGCGGGCGTTTGCAGCTGATGAGCTGAATTTCATTTCTAATATCAGTTTGAACCTTGTAATCTTCGAATTTGAGCCATATAACTCTGGAATTTGAACCTTGTAATATTTCGAGCTTTTGTGGTACAATCGTTGAAATGGCATCGTATGAGACTCGTATATTGGTAGCACTATTTTGACCTTAATATGCAATGGACATAGATTTTATTGACCATTCTCGAATGTGTCTACCTCGTCGATCTCATGGCACACAATCTATATAGCTAACTCAACTGCGAACTTCGACATTATTGCACACAGTTGGTTTCTTCAACCGTGTGCCCTGTAGAGTGCAGAATTAATTATCGCACTCGAGTGTCCATCATCACCCTTCTGTGTAACTTTGACCTCATCACCCACGAGTAAACTTATGACCGAAGTCATTCCACACACTTTGTTTTTACAAAGCTTTTTGCCAATAAACGCCCATGATTTGTCCCTCTTCTAGCCAACGCGTGGCCAAACTAGCCGGGTGGGAAGCTTGCGCGGTTGCGCGGGAACAAGCTCACCAACGATACATTTGGCGCCTCTTCGAGCCCACACGTGGTCAAACGAAACGCGTGCGGTGTTCTCAAGCGTGCACTGGAATCCTCCGCTATGAACGCGGTGACAAGACGTGACGATTACAGGCCGGCCGGCCCCCATTTATTACAGCGCCATTTAACCCTTGTGTCTCTTTAACCTTTCAATCGTGCCCCGCTATTGCAAGAAGTACACCCACCATGACAAATTCTTGGAGGGTTTCCTGCGCGGCTCCAATGGCGCTCCGAGTGGCTGCTGACGACAAGCAGCTGTTCACCATGCATGCCGTGGTGGACACCCACAGAAGGTTCACGGAGCTCTCAGTGGTGTACACCAACAACCCGGTCTGGGTGGAGCACTCCATCCACATCATGGAACTGTTGCTTGCTGAGGAGAAGTACAAGGTGGTCGGGTTCGACCTCGAGTACACCCGTGCTTGTGCCGGGTCTTGTCCCAAGGTCGCCGTCGCCCAAATGTGCGTGCGCAATCACGTCCTCGTCTACCACTATTGTCTGGCCACAAGGCCTTGTGAGCGTTTCGCCAGGTTTGTCAACAGCCCCCACTACATGTTCGCTACGGTGGACATCACCAACGATGTAAAGGTGCTCAAGAATTCGGGCATCGCCTGCCCGAATCTTGTCGACATCCAGCGCCACTACAAGATCTGGGGCAGCAACGAGCATGAAAAGGACTCACTGGTTCACCTCGCCAAGGCCATCATCGACCCCTACTAAAGAGACATGAAGGATTCCTGCAACAAGGATAAGCGTGCCTGGCACTCGGCTTGGATGGAGAAACTCGACAAAGCTCATGTCGTGTACGCGGCCAAGGAGGCATACACGAGCTACGAGATGTAGAGGCGAATTGTTGACATGAGGAAGTGCCTCCTTCCCCAAAACGGCCAGGGATCCAGCCGGAAGCAGAGCAATGGCAAGCGTCGTCGCAACAAGAAGTAGATGATTAGATCCTCGTTTCCCCTAGTTTAGTATGCATGTAATTGCTTACTTTGGTGTGTGGAAATGTTATGTGTGTAGTCACTTGTGTAATTGTATGCTTAATTTGGTTATGCAATGCTGTCTTTTTAAGTATGTATGTTGATGCTCTGTAGACAGAGCATAGATTGTGCGGACAGAGGAAATCACATCGCACACGGGCTGAACAATGGAACCCGTCGGTGATGTTTTCATCAATCACTCACAATTGTATACCAGCAATCGTTTGCTCACAACACACATGGCTTCTTAACAGGAATCGTCTATGTTGTTATCGGTCTTCCCACACATTTCCGATTGCAGACCTGTTTGACGCGTATCACACACATCTAGTTAAGTTGAATTGTTTCTGTTCTCTTGACTCAAACGCAAACAGTTCATTCGAGTGAACTGTATGCCGTATATCGCACACACATTCATCGGGCTGACCATTTCTTTTGTGTTGCCTAATCACAAACAGTTCATCCGAGTGAACTGTATGCCGTATATCGCACACACCTTCATATGGCTGCCCGTTTCTGTTGTTCCGCCTCATCACAGACAGTTTGTCGGGGTGAACTGTATGCCGTATATCGCACACACCTTGATCTGGCTGCCCATTTCTGTTGTTTTGTATCATCACAAACAGTTCGTAGGGATCAACCGTATGCCCCGCATCGCACATGCATCTAAAATATGAACCGTGTTTGATGTATCCACCATCGCAAACGTTTTGCATCTTTTTTGACGGTTTTTTTACATCATCGTTTGCGATTAATGCATCGCACACAGTTTCCTCGAAGGGTCTTTGATTGTAGTGTCGCGTTAGCAGCATCCTGCAGTAGTGATTGTTGGAGATGAGTTGTACTCGTTGGCCAGGACACCATCTTCGACTGTATTGACTTACCAAGGGTACGAGATAAATGAGAATTCATTTTACACGATCGCCCAAGATCAAAAGAGCACCAACCAAAACAGTGGTGTCCGCTTTGATGCAGCAACCAACAGGGGAAAGGACACATATTATGGTTACATAGTGGACATATGGGAACTTGACTATGGACATGATTTTAAGGTCCCTTTGTTTCGGTGCAAATGGGTGAATCTGTTAGGAGGCGGGGTACAGGTAGACCCGCAGTACAGAATGACAACAGTGGATCTCAACAATCTTGGGCACACAAACGAACCATTCATCCCAGCCAATGATGTGGCACAGGTTTTCTATGTGAAGGACATGTCTACCAAACCGAGAAAAAGAAAAGATAAGGAAGCGAATACATCATACGATGAGCCAAAGCGCCACATAGTTCTTTCAGGGAAAAGAGACATCGTGGGAGTGGAGGGCAAGATAGACATGTTTGAAGATTATGAAAAGTTTCATGAAATTTCTCCCTTCAAAGTGAAGGCTGACCCAAGCATCCTGTTAAACGATGAAGATTATCCATGGTTACGGCGCAATAAGCAAGGGACACACGCGAAGAAAAAGTGAAGACTTTCTCTCCACAACTATTCTGGTGATGGCTTTTATCTAGAATATCACTGCAGTTACATGTCAAGAAATGAAATGCCTTTTGTAACAGATGAGTTTTCGTCCGAAACCCTGATACTTCGAAAGATATTGTCCAGTTTGTACACGAAGTGCATCCAGTTTTTGCCGTAACCCTCTCAACTTTTTAGCACATGCTATGTGGGTGAAATGATGATACCATGCCAACTTTGAACCTTTTCAGAGTTCATTTGCAGTGCTTTTCAATTTCAGGGTCATGTAGCTAAAAAATCAGTAAATGCATGAAAAATAGCAAATGAAGTCAGAAAGGGTTGAAAATTGATGATGTGGCTTTGAATGGTGCATGTTGAGCGCACAAAAAGTCTGGAGTTGAAATAAGTTAAAAAATGAAATGCCTTTTGTAACAGATGAGTTTCGTCCGAAACCCTGATACTTCGAAAGAGATTGTCCATTTTGTACACGAAGTGCATCCAGTTTTGTCCGTAACCCTCTCAACTTTTTAGCACATGCTATGTGGGTGAAATGATGATACCATGCCAACTTTCAACCTTTTCAGGAGTCATTTGTAGTGCTTTTCCATTTCAGGGTTATTAGCTAAAAAAATCAGTAAATGCATGAAAAATAGCAAATGAAGTCAGAAAGGGTTGAAAATTGATGACGTGGCTTTGAATGGTGCATGTTGAACGCACAAAAAGTCTGGAGTTGAAAAAAGTTAAAAATGATAATGTCTTTTGAACAGATGAGGGTCCGAAACCCTGATACTTCGAAAAGAGTTGTCCATTTTGTACACGAAGTGCATCCAGTTTTTGCCGTAACCCTCTCAACTTTTTAGCACATGCTATGTGGGTGAAGTGATGATACCATGCCAACTTTCAACCTTTTCAGAGTTCATTTGTAGTGCTTTTCAATTTCAGGGTCATTTAGCTAAAAAACAGTAAATGCATGAAAAATAGCAAATGAAGTCAGAAATGTTGAAAATGATGATGTGGCTTTGAATGGTGCATGTTGAACGCACAAAAAGTCTGGAGTTGAAATAAGTTTTAAAAAATGAAATGCCTTTTGTAACAGATGAGTTTTGTCCGAAACCCTATACTTCGAAAGAGATTGTCCATTTGTACACGAAGTGCATCCAGTTTTTGTTGTAACCCTCTCAACTTTTTAGCACATGCTATGTGGGTGAAATGATGATACCATGCCAACTTTCAACCTTTTCAGAGTTCATTTGTAGTGCTTTTCAATTTCAGGGTCATTTAGTTAAAAAAATAAACTAATAGCTCAAAGAATGAACTAAAAGGCTTTTATAAAACTCTAATAGCAAAAAGAATGAACTAAAAACTTTTATAAAACTCTAATAGCAAAAAGAATGAACTAAAAAGAATCAATTAAATATAATATTCTTCAATAGCAAAAAGAATCAACTAAAAATAATCAAAATAATATTAACTAAAATTATCATAAAGTAAAAAGAATTTTCATAAAGTATTTTTTGTTACAAACTTTAATAGAAAACTAAAAAGCTTTTATAAAACTCTAACAGCAAAAGGAATCAACTAAAAAGAATCAATAAAAAAAAACTTATGCAACTAAAATTATACTCCCTCCGTCCTAAAATAAGTGACTCAACTTTGTACTAACTTTGTACTAAAGCTAGTGCAAAGTTGAGTCACTTATTTTGGGACGGAGGGAGTATAAAATTTATGCAACTAAAATTATATAAAATTTATGCAACTAAAATTATATAACTAAAAATAACATAAAAAATTTAAAAACATAACATATGCAAAAAAAAGGCCCACCTACTAGCCACCACGCCTGCATACGACTAGAAACCCTAGAAATGGGCTAGGATCCAAGCCCGCAGTGCAAGCAGGCCCAACAGGGCGTCAGATAGGCATGCAATGCCTACATTAGAGAGGAGCTCGAGAGGGTAGCGGCAGCAGCGCTTATAAACCACTCCGAGCCCCTCTCAACTAGCGAGGTGGGACTAAACTTTTGGATGCGGCAGCACAGCCCTTTAGTCCCGGTTGGTGGCTCGCACCGGGACTAAAGGCCCCCTTTTGTCCTGGTTCGAGCCACCAACCGGGACTAAAGGTTTGCGCTTCCCGCCCTTTGGGCTGCTGAAATTGACCTTTAGTCCCGGTTGGTGGCTCCAACCGGGACGAAAGGCGGGACTAAAGGGTTGGGTATATAAGCAAACACTTAGGAAATTTTCCCCAACCTCTCCATTCTCCTCCGTGCAGTTTGATCTCCTCCTCGACGCTGACGACCACCTCGACGCCGCCAGGCTACCCTGACGCCGTCCCCCGCTCCCCTCGCCGCGCCCCTGCCCCGCCGTCGCCGTCGTCACCCCCAAGCCCGCGCGCTCTCGCTCCTCGTCGCCGCCCCCGTCGTCGCCGTCGCCGCCCCCGAGCCCGCGCGCTATCCCTCCTCCCCGAGCCCTCGCCGCCCCCATTGTGTGAGCCCTCGCCGCCCCCGCTGTGAGCCGCCGCCGCTCCGGCCCGCTGTCCATTTTTTTATTAATTATGTTTATGTATGTATGTAGATGTATATGTAGATGCTTAGTGTATATATAATGTAGATGTATATGTATGTATGTATGGATGGATATAGAAAATATTGATATGATGAATTTTTTTTGTTCATAGAATTTTTTATGTCCATAGAATTAATATCAAGTGGCACTTTTCAAACAAAGTTTTGAGCAAGCTAATGGACTAGCAGAGATGCAATTGATACTATCTTGTAGATCACAGGAGAGTGATCAATATTGATATAAGGCACTAACCCATAGGATGTACAAAACAATAGTTGTAGCCTTTGGAAAACAGCTAAGTGATGTTTAAAGTTGAGGAATTCTCAGACTTAGCAGAATTCCAGGAATTTTCAGGATATTGGTAAAACTTTAGAAATTCGTAGAAAATTAACCGTAACTCCGATGAAAATAATTTATATATGAAAATCGATCAGAAAAATATCACGAATCCGAATATGCCCTCCATTCGTCTGTCACAAGCAGCTAGCATAGCGAACCTGGAACCGTCCCCCTCCGGTTCATTTGTCCGAAAATACAGACTTCGGGAAAACATTCCCGGATGTTATGCCCCTTCACTTATATCATGTAGTGCCGCATTAGAACACCCCTAACTCTCTGGGGAATTCAACATATCCCCGATAACTTCGACATGAGGGGGGGGGGGTCTGCAAGTATCCTCGACGACCATGAAAGAGGCGGTCCACAAATTAGTATCCTCTCTCGAAAGATAGGACGACTCATCAGACATGAGGGGGGAGAAGTCCTCGACGATCGTCTGAAACTGACTGTTATAAAACTTGTGAACTTTGCATGATGTTTGCCACTAATCGATTGCTCATATGCACATGATTCCTTATTGTGATTAAGTCTATGTTTGCCACTAATCCATCTCTCATGGTTGTATATTGCCATGTTGTAATATGTGCAGAAACTATGGACAGAGACTTAGAAAAAGAAGAGTTGTTGGGGGATATAATCCATGACGGAGGTGATATCACCTTGTCATTTCTCAACGACACCGATGGTGATGAAAGACAGGATGGCGGCTCCGGTGATCCAATGGAGGAGGAAGGAGTTCGTGACGGCTCCGGTGATCGAATGGAGGAGGAAGGAGCCTTAACTGTAGCAAAGTCCGGTGAGCTATATATATATATTAATTAAGCCTCTGCTGACTAGATGCATTAATTGTTTTGTATGTACATATATTGATGCTTCTTTCTTCTTTTAGCCCTCCGGATCGAGCCAAACTTCGGTAAGGAGACGAGGTCCGAAGAAAAGGTTGGGCCAGGATGAAAGGTTCACGATCAAAGAAGTTGCTCCAAATGGCCAATTGATTGCTCCCAAGCAGACCAAGGAAACATTTATACATCAGTGCGGAGTTATTGTTAGGGACAGTGTCCCGATCAGCATCCAAGAATGGAATAAGAAGGACCCTGAAGTTTCTTATGTTCACGATAGACAGAAAGATGATCTTTGGAACTCGCTGATGACAAATTCCAGCCTACCGCCAGAGGAGGATCCGAATAAGCCAGTTATTCTCCCAAAGGTCAAGGCGTTTGCTCTGAAGAAGATGGCAGAACTATTCAAGAACTGGAAGAAAGATTTGAAGAAAAAGTTTGCCGACAAAGACAACTGAGCAAGACCTACTTGCTAAAGGGGTCCAACCAGCGACATTGCACTGGCCAGATCGGGCAAGGACCTGGTTCTTCGGGGTTGGGGGAACTTTGGACCCAGAATCAGGGAAGTGTGTTTTCACGAAATCTCAACTAGCAATACCCGTCGAAAAGCTTGAGGAAGCAATCAAGGAAGCGCATGAAGGGAGGTTCCATCCCAACAGAGAGAAGGACGAGCTGTCCAAGGCCCTCGGGAATCCTGAACACCCTGGACGAACACGAGGCACATCAGGCTCCGTTTCGTGGGTGCATGGGTTTCCCGACATCAGTGCCACTTATAGAAGCCGAGGGAAAAAGAAGAAAGAGGAAGCAAGCGAAATGCAGAAGATCAATGAAAGATTAGCGAAACTAGAGGAACTTGAGAGCCAGCGAGCTACCGGCCAACCATCTCAGCGGCACGAAGATCCTTCATTCGACACTGCCCCTGAAGCTACCCCACCATCTCAGCGGAGAAGCGCGTGGCTTCCACGGAGCTCGTTCAGCCTAATATCACGGTTCCTCGCTACCCCGTGGATCGTATCACGGAGAATGAACATTGTGTGCTAATGGCGAAATGCCATAACCTGACCTTGAAGGTGGCGGTCGGCTATGTCTTACCTCCTCGAGCTGAGGGAACTTTCCATTGCCGTCTGATTCCACATGGCTTTGCTATTGTCGGGATGGATGAAATAATGGACGGATTTGAGGGGCTGGAGCTTGAGTACCCTACAGGTGAAGGGGAGATTCATCTGGAAAATGCCTTAAGGACTACATGTCTATGGAGAAAGGAGAACATCAACTTCCAAACTAGACGCAGCCTCAGCAGACTCAGCCGGAGGATTCACCTCAACAGACTCCTCACAGTCCAGCTCAGCCGTCTCAACTGCCTGAGTCATCTCCGGCGCGTGAGCTGTCTCTGCCGCCTTAGTCGTCTCCGGCGGAGGAGGCCCCTCAGTAGAGTCCTCTTCCACCTCAGCTATCTCTGGCGCGTCAGCGAACTCCGCCACCTTCGGCGCGTCATCGGACTCTGCCTCCTCCGGCGTGTCAGCAACAGCGGAAGAGAGGCGCCGCCGCTACGGTGGCTAGCAGTACAACAGGTAAGAAATTCAGAGCTGGTCCAAGCCTCAGGGCTCCTCCAAAGTTACCATATGAGAGGACTGACGAGGAAACCAAGGACATCATGGCTGCCGAAGTGCAGGCCCATTTTGAACGGAAACGTCCACCTCCGAAGGAAATAATAGATCCGATGAAAGCGAAGCGCACTCTGGATGCCCTTAAGCGACCACCACCACCTCCGCCGCAATCACACTATGATCGCTGTATTGAAAAGACATATGATGAAGCGCGGCGGTCGGGAAGTACTACCAGTGCTGCAAGACGAAGTGGGAAAACAATTCCCCAGCTCAGCAAACAGGAGAAGCAATCATGCCCCCTGCTCAAGGTGTCTAGCGATATCGCTAATCATCCGAGGCTAGCGCCCGGTACCACTCTTGGTGATTACGTGGGCGATGATGTATAGTTTGAAATGGCTGAGGTAGTAGAGGTCTTTAGATACGAGCACGGGAAGCCTCTCGTCAAACCTGATCAGCTCCCGCATCTACCAACGATGATGCGAAGATTGCATAACTGGTACATGGAAACCTGCAGCAAGGATGGGACCGACAGTATGATGCTGGGAATTAAAGATGAGCACGACTTCATTGGAGTCGACCTGATGCCTGTTGAATTTGTGGAATTATTTCAGTTATTCAATCAAGAAGCCATCGACAAAACTCTCATGACTTGCTACTGTCTGTAAGTATTATTTATGTAATTAAGTCTCTAGCTCAGCTTGTTCATTGCATGTATATATAATTATCCTCACTATATTATGCAGATTGAAGATCGTCGAATGCGAAAGAGGACAAATCTATGACATTGGGTTCATTAGCCCAAATACCATGAATGAATGGGCGGTACAAAATAGAGCCAAGGATACTAAGGAAAACTTGCTAAAAGCGTTCCTTCGACATCAAAACAAAAGGGAAATACTCTTTCCTTACAACTTCAAGTGAGTGTTACTGTCTTGTGCATATTCGGTTTCGCTTACTCGAGGTTAAGTGTAATTCATGAGTTATGCTTGCGCAGGTTCCACTTTATTCTGCTATCCATTAAGCTTGACGGGGGAGTAGTAACTGTCTTAGACTCAAGACATAAAGAGCAAAAGGAGTGGGCGGACATGAATGAAATGCTCCAGAGGTAAGTTCAATCATTATCGCACCATATCGGCAACTTTCGTTCATTTCCTAATATCAAGTAATCATTTTCTTTGCTGGGCAGGGTTTGGAAAATGTTCACCGGAATGGTTCCGGGTCTGAAGAAGGAGCTGCGATTTACACACCCCAAAGTAAGTAGTACTAGCTAGTTCCACGCATCTCTCATTGATTCTAGTTTTATCAATACCATTATCATGCTTGATTATCAGTTTGATTGAACTATATTCTCGTAAAGTGCTTGTGGCAGGCACCCGGGAATAATTTATGTGGATACTATGTTTGCGAGTTCATTCGCAACTTGACCCTTGAACGGGGCATAACTTCAAAACAATTAGAAGTACGTAAACAATATTCACAATTTTATTTTATTACCATCAATTGTGTTGAGTTTCATTCATATATATGTATTGACCCCCTTCTTTAAATTAGATCTGGGAGAAGCGGAATGAACTCCTACCACATGATCGCATACGAGCAATTCAAGAGGAATTGGCGGGATTCTGTCTTGACCACGTCATACCTGAAAACGGAGAATACCATCAGGAAGTGCAAATGGATTTTGGTGCATGATGTCAGGGATCATAAGAGATGTTATATTGTATATATGTTGTAGCGTCGGATAGATATACGAAAACTTGTTGTTCGACCAAGCACGGAGAAAGAAAAGTCACTTCTCTCTATATATGTTCATGACGATCTTGTGTAATGGTTCCTTCATTGCTATATGTAGTAGCTAGCGTCGAGTTGAATGGAAAACATTAAATAAAAATGAAACCCTAAATGTGAAAGAATTGAAGGGTAAACACAAAAATAAAAGGGGGAAACACAATATGAAAACCCCTAAACCCTCCAAAACCCCAAAACCCCTCCTTTCAAAAAAAAACCAGCGCCTGGCAGCTGCTGACGCGTGGATGCCCTTTAGTCCCGGTTGGTGTTACCAACCGGGACTAAAGGTCCTCCTGCCTGGGCGCCCCACATCGGCCACGTGGAGCTCCTTTAGTCCCGGTTCATAAGCCAACTGGGACTAAAAGTAATAGGCATTAGTCCCGATCGTTTTGTCTCGGTTGCAGAACTAGGACTAAAGGCCTCTGGAACCGATGCCCTGTTTTCTAATAGTGAGAGGTGGTGGAGGCTCCGGTGATTGAAGGCCGTCATTCGTCGTTGCTTCACACGCTTCAAGGGTAAGATTCAACTGACATTTTCTCTGTCATAGTTGTTCTGGTAGTATTCGGTAATATGTTTAGATGTGAAATATTACGATGTGCGATTATTTAGTTGGTTCGGTAATATTTCGTAATATATTTAGATGTCAAATATTTAGGTGTGCGAATATTTTTAGTTGGTCCAGTAATATTCCGTGATATATTTAGATGTCAAATAGTAAGGTGTGCTAATATTTTTAGTTAGTCCGGTAATATTCTGTAATATATTTAGATGTCAAATATTTAGGTGTGTGAATATTTTTAGTTGCTCCGGTAATATTCCATAATATATTTAGATGTCAAATATTTAGGTGTGCGACTATTTTTAGTTGGTCCTGCTGCTTAATAGTTGTCCATATTGAATAATTTTTTAGGTCAGCAGAGATGTCTGATGTATTGAAGTTCGTATTTTACTACGGTCCTGGTACTGTCAAAACAAATGAGATGGGAGCTGATAGAGTGATTTTCAGTACATAGAGGTGCCACTGACTGCCCCTCAAACAAGGTCTGTTAGTCAGTTGATAGACTGGTTGACAGGATGTTTAGGGCTTAATATTGAAACACACACCGTTAGTGTTCATGCACTGTGGACCCGGTCAAGTTCAACCATTTATTTTTATTTGAGGCCAATTGTAGCGCCCAAGATGCAATTCTATCCCGATCACGTGATGAATTCATGATTGGGGCAGAATCGCATTTTGAGCGCATAGCAAGATGGACATCATTACAACATACCACATACTGAATAGATGAGAATACCAGATAAAGGCTTACACTCACCACAAGCTACAGCATGAATACAATAATACATCAATACAGAGCAATCATCATACAGAAGAGAAGGATCCAACTACGAATGAAATCAAATGAAAAAGAAGAATGACATCCACCCTGCTAATCCCAGGCTCCCAACCGGGAACCCATCCTATGATCGACGAAGAGGAAGAAGAAGAAATCCAACAGCAAACATGCATCAATCTCACGTCAAAGCATCGCTTTACCTGTACCTACACCTGTTGTTGTAGTAATCTATGAGCCACGAGGACTCAACAATCCATTACCATGGGTATCAGGACTAGCAAAGCTTAATGGGTATGGAATGGTTAAGTGATGAGGTTGCAGCAAGCACTAAGCATTTGTATTGTGGCTAACTTACAAGTACAAGAATAAGAAGAGTAAACTACGCATAACAATCGCAAACTAGTAATGATCAAGAAGTGATCCCGAACTACTTATGAGTCAAACATAACCCCGCCGTGTTCTCTTCCCGAAATCCCTCGAAAAGAGACGGTCACGGTTACACACACGGTTGGTGATACGTCTCCAACGTATCTATAATTTTTTATTGTTCCATGCTTTTATATTATCTATCTTGGATGTCTTATATGCATTTATATGCTATTTTATATCATTTTTTGGGACTAACCTATTAACCTAGTGCCCCGTGCCAGTTGTTGTTTTTTTTCCTTATTTTTGACTTTTACAGAAAATCAATACCAAACGGAAAGAAACTTTTTGATGATTTTTCTTGGACAAAAAGACACCCACAAATCTTTGAGAAGAGGCCAGAAGACCCACGAGGGGGCCACAAGCCCTAGGGGGCGACCAGGGGGCTTGTGGGCCCCCCGTGGCTCTCCTAACCCTAATTCCAGCTCCTTAAATGCCCAAATATTCCCCCTATACCAGAGGGCACACCAAAAATACTTTTTCGCCGCCGCAAGCTTCTGTTCTCATGAGATCCCATCTTGGGGCCTTTTCTGGTACTCTGTCGGAGGGGGATTCGATCACGGAAGGCCTCTACACCAACCTTGCTGCCCTTCCGATGATGTGTGAGTAGTTTACCACAAACCTACGGGCCCATAGCTAGTAGCTAGACAGCTTCTTCTCTCTCTTTGATCTTCAATACAATGTTCTCCTCGATGTTCTTGGAGATCTATTCGATGTAATCTTCTTTTGTGGTGCGTTTGTTGAGATTCGATGAATTGTGGATTTATGATCAGATTATCTATGAATATTATTTGAGTCTTTTCTGAACTCTTTTATGCATGATTAAGAGAGCTTTGTATTTATCTTCGATCTATCGATTTGGTTTGGCCAACTAGATTGGTTTTTCTTGCAATGGGAGAGGTGCTTTGTGATGGGTTCAATCTCGCGGTGTCCTCACCCAGTGATAGTAGGGGTAGCGAGTCACGTATTTGTATTGTTGACATTAAGGATAAAAAGATGTTTTTTTTACCATATTGATTGGATCTATCCCTCTACATCATGTCATCTTGCTAAAGGCGTTACTCCGTTCTTGTTAACTTAATACACTAGATGCATGCTGGATAGCGGTCGATGTGTGGAGTAATAGTAGTAGATGCAGGCAGGAGTCGGTCTACTTGTTACAGACATGATGCCAATATTCATGATCATTGCCTTGGATATCGTCATAACTTTGCGCTTTTCTATCAATTGCTCAACAGTAATTTGTTTACCCACCGTATGCTTTCTTCGAGATAGAAGCCTCTAGTGAAACCTATCGCCCCCGGGTCTATTTTCCATCATATATTTTCAGATCTATAAAACCAAAAACCCAAAAATACCTTGCTGCAATTTATTTATATTTACTTTATTTTTCCTTTTACTTATCTTTTATATCTATCTCTATTAGATCTCACTCTTGCAAGTGACCGTGAAGGGATTGACAACCCCTTTTTTACGTTGTGTGCAAGTGTTTGTTAGTTTGTGTAGGTGCATCTATTGGGGACTTGCTTTCTCCTCCTACTGGATTGATACCTTGGTTCTTAACTGAGGGGAAATACTTATCTCTACTTTGCTGCATCACCCTTTCCTTTTCAAGGGAAAAATCAACGCAATCTCAAGAAGTAACAGGAAGAAGTTCTGGCGCCATTGCCGGGGAGGTTCTACATCAAGCCTACCAAGTACCTATCATAAACTCTCATCTCTTGCACTTACATTATTTGCCATTTGCCTCTCATTTTCCTCTCCCCCACTTCTAAAACGTTTTCAGAAAAACACAAAAATATTTGCCTTTTTATTCGCCCTTCTTTCGTTCGTCTTTTCGTTTGCTTTTTGTTTGCTCCTGTGCTAGATTGCTTGCTTTGTTATCATGTCTAGTCCTTCTATTACAATTAGTACCCCAGAGAGTGAGGTTCTTAATTTCAAACAAAGGGGAGGAGAGAATTTAAAAGATGCTTGGTATAGAATTTATGATTCTCAAAATAGATCTACTCGTAAGCAATCCACTACCGTTCTTCTTCGAAATTTTTATGTGGGTGTTACTACTTGGTATAGATTTGTGTTAGACACTATCACTAGGGGTAATTTCTTGGGTAGTCACCCTATGGATGCTTACAGTGCTATGGTAAATTTGGTGGGATCACCACCACTCATGGTTAATGAAACAGCTTTAAACTTGGAACATGTGATGCAAAGGCTTGATATTATCGAGAATAAAATTTCTACCATCGACCGTATTGAAAATTTGGATAAAAATATTCATAATCACATTACTCAAATTGGATCAAAGGTAGGAATCAATTTAAAAAACCAAAAAGAAAAGGAACCTATAGTTAATGAGAAAATAGAGTAAGGTTCTACTAGAATCGATAAGTTAGAGGATATTATTACCAATTTTGGTTCTACCTTTGCCGCTCTTAAGACTACTCCAAAATTTCCTCCTACTAAAGCTACTAAGTTTATTTATGTTCCTAGAAATAAGGGTGAATCATCTAGTAAAGGAAACGAGGATCTTAAAATGATAAGTATTTGCCCTAGCTTTGTCAATATTATTAAGGAACCAATTGCTACAAACAAATTTCTTAATTTCCTGCCTAGGGGTGTGACCATCATTAAACCTAATGAACCACCTAGGGAGTATAGATGTGCAATTGAATAATTGAATAACAAAGATGACAATACCTAGATCTATGCAATATGCCTAGCTAGGGGCGTTAAACAATAGCGCTTGTTGGGAGGCAACCCAATTTTATTTTGTGTTTTTTGTTTCTGCTTCTGTTTTTCAATAAATAGACAATATTACTTCTGTAGTAATTGTGTTTTAGTGTTTTAGTTAGTGTTTGAGCCAAGTAAGACCTTTGGGATGATCTATGGTGATAGCTGATTTGATCTTGCTGAAAAACAGAAACTTTTGCGCTCATTGACAGAATTTTGAAAAATTACAGAAGAGCGATTTTGATCTGAATTTTTTACACAAGATTGATATACAAATTTACCAGGTTCTCCCAATTTTTCATAATTTTTGGAGTTACATAAGTATACGAAATTTCCAGATTACTACAGACTGTTCTGTTTTTGACAGATTCTGTTTTTTTTGTGTTGTTTGCTTATTTTGATGAATATATGGGTAGTATCGGGGGGTATGAACCATGGAGAAGTTAGAATACAGTAGATATAACACTAATATAAAATTTGAATGAGTTTACAACAATACCTAAATGGTGACTTGCTTTTATTATACTAACGGATCTTATGAGTTTTCGGTCGAGTTTTGTGTTGTGAAGTTTTCAAGTTTTGGGTAAAGTTTAGATGGACCACGAAATAAGGAGTGGCAAGAGCCTAACCTTGGGGATGCCCAAGGTACCCCAGAGTAATATTCAAGGACAACCAAGCATCTAAGCTTGGGGATGCCCCGGATGGCATCACCTCTTTTGTCTTCAATCCATCGGTAAATTTACTTGAGGCATATTTTTATTCACCACATGAAATGTGTTTTGCTTGGAGCGTCTTGTATTATATGAGTCTTTAATTTCTAGTTTGCCACAATCATCCTTGCTGTACACACCTTTTGAGAGGGACACACATTAATTGTGAATTTATTAGAACACTCTATGTGCATCACTTATATCTTTTGAGCTAGGTAGTTGCTCTAGTGCTTCACTTATATCTTTTAGAGCACGGCGGTTGATGTCTACTATGCAACTTTATTCTTGTAGACTCGTGTTGGGCCTCCAAGCGCAGAGTTTTGTAGGACAGTAGCAATTTTCCCTCAAGTGGATGACCTAAGGTTTATCAATCCGTGGGAGACGTAGGATGACGATGGTCTCTCTCAAACAACCCTGCAACCAAATAACAAAGAGTCTCTTGTGTCCCCAACACACCAAATACAATGGAAAACTGTATAGGTGCACTAGTTCAGCGAAGAGATGGTAATAAAAGCGTAGTAATGATAGTAGATATTGATTTTTGTAATAGCAACAATAAAAAACAACAAGGTAGCAAGTAACAAAAGTGAGCACAAACGGTATTGCAATGCTTGAAAATGAGGCCTAGGGTTCGTACTTTCGCTAGTGCAATCTCTCAACAATGCTAATCTAATTGGATCATATAACCATCCCTCAACGTGCGATGAAGAATCACTCCAAAGTTCTTATCTAGCAGAGAACATAAGAAGAAATTGTTTGTAGGGTACGAAACCACCTTAAAGTTATTCTTTCCGTTCGATCTATTCAAGAGTTCATACTAAAATAACATAAAGCTATTCTTTCTATTCGATCTATCCAAGAGTTTGTACTAAAATAACACCATATGATACGCATCAACCAACTCTAATGTCACCTAGATACTCCAATGTCACCACAAGTAACCATGAGTTAATTATACGATACGCATCAAACAATTTCAGATTCATAATACTCAATCCAACACAAAGAACCTCAAAGAGTGCCCCAAGATTTCTACTGGAGAAAGTAGGAGGAAAATGTGCATCAACCCCTATGCATAGATTACCCCAATGTCACCTCGGGAATCCGTGAGTTGAGTGCCGAAACATATATCAAGTGAATCAATATAATACCCCATTGTCACCACGGGTATTCATATGCAAGACATATATCAAGTGCTCTCAAATCCATAAAAATATTCAATCCGATAAAACGAAATCTCAAAGGGAAAACTCAATTCATCACAACAAGATAGAGAGGGGAAAACACCATATGATCCAACTATATTAACAAAGCCCGCGATACATCAAGATCGTGCCATCTCAAGAACACGAGAGAGAGAGAGAGATTAAACACATAGCTAATGGTACAAACGATCAGCCCCGAGGGTGGACTACTTCCTCCTCATCATGGTGGCCGCCGGGATGATGAAGATGGCCACCGGTGATCATTTCCCCCTCCGGAAGGGTGCCGGAACGGGGTCTAGATTGGTTTTTCGTGGCTACAGAGGCTTGCAGCGGTGGAACTTCTGATCTAGGGTTACCCCTGATGGTTTCTCTATTTATAGGAATTTTTGGCGTTGGTTTCACGTTAAGATGGGCCTCGAGGTGAGCACAACCCACCGGGGCGCGCCTGGGCCTCCTGGCGTGCCCCGGTGTCTTGTGCCCTACTCCTTCACCTTTTGGTCCTTCCACGAAGCTTCGGGGGTCTCTTTTGTTCCAAAAAAAATTGTCAAAAAGTTTCAGCTCATTTGGAGAACTTTCATTTCTGCACAAAAAACAACACCACGGTAGTTCTGCTGAAAACAGCGTCAGTCCGGGTTAGTTCCATGCAAATCATACCAAAACCATATAAAATTATTGTAAACATGGCATGAATACTTCATAAATTATAGGTACTTTGGAGACGTATCAGCATCCCCAAGCTTAATTCCTACTCGTCCTCGAGTAGGTAAATGATAAAAGAAATAATTTATGAAGTGTGAATGCTAGCAAAGTGCATAAGTTTGATCAATGATAATTTCAATCACTTTTCCTAGCATCATAACAGCAATTCTTTCTCATAAAACTTTTCATGTTAAAGTAGCAACCAATTCACACATTAAGGTTCAAACAATGAATTCTCTTGAAACTCAACAACCTATATTCTTAGTCACCAAACAATTGCAATTCAACTTATTCAACAGAGTCTAAGTAAGAGCTTCACATACTCAATCATCATATAGTCTTCTATGATTGCTACTACTCAAAGCATATTCTTAGAACAAATGGCATCCATCGAACACAGAGAAAGATAGGGCTTAATGTTTTGCCTCCCAACTCATTTATCATAGAGATAATTGTCAACAATAATAAATCATGATCAAATATATTTGACTGGTCATATGTGCCTAGATCTTTCCCCATCACATGATGATTGCCAACTAGAGAATAATTGAGTTTGAATGAGGATGTAAACTATTGACTCTTTGCATAAAAGTAAATACTGAAAAGTAAAAGATAGGCCCTTCGCAGAGGGAAGCAGAGGTTGTCATGCGCTTTTTATTGTTGGATGCCCAAGCTCTTAATGCAAAGGAACATCACGTTATAATAGCAACCTTTATTATGCAGTCCGTCGCTTTTATTACTTTGCCATCACAAGTTCGTACAATGCTCAATTTTCCCTTACAATAAAAGATCAAACATATTTAGGAACAATTTTTATTGCTTTATGCACCGATGACAACTTACTTGAAGGATCTTATTCAATCCATAGGTAGTTATGGTGGACACTCATGGCAAGAAACTGGGTTTAAGGGTTTTTGGATGCACAAGTAGTATCTCTACTTAGTACGAATTTTTGGCTAGCAAAAGATTCTAGGCAAACACCACATGTTGGAGGATCCATGACAATATAACTTCTATGCAAATATACCCAAACATAACTCATTACGTTGTCTTCCTTGTCCAACTTCAACTAATTTGCTCAAGTTTGAAAATAATTAATGGGTATTCACAATCATAGAAGATGTCCAAGATAATATATTTGCATGTGAAAGTTCTCTTCCTTATACTAATCATTCATGAATTGCTTGTATGACCAATATTGTGATTGTCAAGCTTCAAAAGATTTCACTTTCTAAACCCAATGTGAAGCCACTACTAGGCATGATATGGATATATAATTTCAACTTCATGATATTAAATTCATTCAACAATTTACTCATAGGATATAAGTGAAGCACAAGAGTAAATAACAAACTACTCCAAAAAGATATAAGTGAAGATCAAGCAAGTAGTTGAGTAAAAGGGTAGCTAAGTGAGGACTCTTTCTTATTTAAAAACTTTCAGATCTAAGTATTTTTATTAAAACAGCAAGCAAATAAAATAAATTGACATTCTAAGAATAGCACACATCATGTGAAGAAGCAAAAACTTAGGCTCAACCGAGGCTAACCGATAATTGTTGATGAAGAAAGGTGGGATGCCTACCGGGGCATCCCCAAGCTTAGATGCTTGAGACTTCTTGGATTATTAACTTGGGATGCCTTGGGCATCCCCAAGCTTGAGCTTTTGTGTCTCCTTAATTCCTTTTATATCACGGTTTCCTAAATCTTAAAAACTTCATCCACACAAAACTCAACAAGAACTCGTGAGATAAGTTAGTATAAATCAATGCAAAAACCTTATCATTCTCTACTGTAGCAAATCACTAAAATTATTATTCAACATTGCATACTAAATGCCTCTGCATATTTAATACTCCTATCCTCAAATAGAATCATTAAACAGGCAAACATATGCAAACATAACAGCAATCTGTCTAAACAAGACAGTCTGTAAAGAATGCAATTGTACTCATACTTCCCTAACTCCAAAAATTCTGAACATTTACCACACTGTAGAAAATTTATCATAGATTAATATGCAAAAAGTTACAACATTTTATCACATTCTGACTGTTTTGGAGAATTATTTCAACAGCGATAAACTTTCTGTTTTGAAACAGCAACCCATATATTTGCAAAATAAGCATGGTGATGGCTATCCTTGCCACTTTTATTGAAATAACAGCAAGCAAATACAAATAAAATAAAATGACGCTCCAAGAAAAACACATATCATGTGACGAATAAAATTATAGCTCCAAGTGAGGTTACCGATAATGTCGGAGACGAAAGAGGGGATGCCTTCCGGGGCATCCCAAAGCTTAGTTGCTTGGATATTCCTTGAATATTGCCTTGGGGTGCCTTGGGTATCCCCAAGCTTAGGGTCTTGTCAATCCTTATTCTCCTCATATCGATATCTCACCCCAAACTTGAAAAACTTCAATCACACAAAACTTAACGGAACTTCGTGAGATGGGTTAGTATGATAAAGACAAATCATTCACTTTGGTACTGTCAAGATAAGATTCATAATTGTTCTCACACAATGCCTACTGTACCTCATCATTTCCACAATTTATATTAAGCAATATAAGCCATAGAAACTAGAAAACAAGCAAATTATGCATTGAAAATAGAATCTGTCAAAAACAGAACAGTATGTAAAGATCTGAATTAAGGTTATACTTCTGTTACTCCAAAAATTCTGAAAAATTATTAAAACGAAGAAATTTTGTATATGCATCAACTGTAAAAAATTCAGAATATTTCCATGTTCCAGTAAAATACAGGAATTTCTGCACTGGACGCAAAAGTTTCTGTTTTTGCACAGAATCAAGTCAACTGTCATCCACACTATCCCAAAGGTTTTACTTGGCACTTTATTGAAATAAAAGCAATAAAACATGATTACTACAGTATCATAACCATGTGAACACACAAAAACAGTAGGTAAAAGTGTTGGGTTGTCTCCCAACAAGCGCTTTTCTTTAATGCCTTTTAGCTAGGCATGATGAGTTCAATGATGCTCGCATAAAAAGATAAGGATTGAAACATAAAGAGAGCATCATGAATCATAAGTTCCTCTCTCATAATAATTTTCAGTAGCATAATGAATAGATCCATCAATATAACCATCACATAAAGCATTCTTTTCATGATCCACAAGCATAGAAATTTTATTACTCTCCACATAAGAAAATTTCTTCTCATTCACAATGGTGGGAGTATCATATGAAACTCGAATACTATAAATTGTTTCCACATTAAAAGAGTAATGTTCAGAAAAAGGGTAATCATAACTATGACAAGTTTTATAAATATAATCATTACCACTTTTTATAACATAAGTATCATCACAATAATCATCATAAGTAGCAACTTTGTTCTCATCATAGATAGGAGGCATGCAATCATCATAGCAAATTTGATCATTCAAAGTAGGGGGACTAAAAAGATCATCTTCATTAAGCATATTACCCCCAACCTTGGGACAAACATTAATTGCAGCAAATAAATTCTCAAACATGTCATTCTCATCGAACATAGCATCCCCAAGCTTGTGGCTTGGCATATCATAAGCATAATTATTCTCATCATTAATAGTATGAATAGCACCAACGGTATAACAATTGCTATCATCATAATTTCCCAACTTGGTGTAAAAAAGATTTCCAAGATTATAAGAAGTATCATTGTCTTCCCAATCATAGTCATCACAACAAGCAATAGGCATAACAAAATCATCATCAAGTGCATCATCTTCCACAATTATTTTTGATTCATTTTCATGAGGCACAATAATAATAGTGTAGCGACCCGACCCGAATGGATCAAAGTCTCTGTGCTTAAGTGTCATCCCTGGATCGGTATGCTGACACACACAGTACTCGAGGATTTATAACAGAGGTAAATCACATGTATAAAGTAACGTAAGTACTATTACCTCAATCCATATAGCGGAAGTAACAACAAGGTTGTGGATTCCCATCAACACCAACGGCAAAGTTGAGTGTAGAAATCGTAACCCTAACGTATCACTTACTCGTCGTAAGAATCCTGCAACATGAGACGTTGCAGCCCGAAACGGGTCAGTACATTGAATATACTGGCAAGATAACACAGTAGAGTAATGAGCAGAATAAATGCTATCACTACATGCATATATGGCTGGTGGAGGCTCTACGGTTAATATGTTTTGCGAAAAGCCAATTTTTCCCTACATCAAAGGAATATATTTTGTTTAACTACAAAGTTGGTTGAAAATATTGAGAAGGTAAAACCCCCTCTCAATCCCAATTAAAAGTAATCATTAATCCCAACAAATTAATTTAGAGTGATGGGATTCAATATGAAAATCCAAGAACCAGATACTCAAGATGTCCATAACCGGGGACACGGCTAATCATGATTAGTTTGTACACTCTGCAGAGGTTTGTGCACTTTTCCCCACAAGACTCGATCTCCTCCGTTGGATTTCTCGCACTTCATGGTGTTTGAGAAACGGATGACCGAGACACAGTCTTTCAGAAACATTTACTCCTTACTCTGGGTAGACAGTTACACCTACTTTCCCCTACATCTGCTAGCCTACCACTGAAAGAGGTCAGGTAACATACTCAACTATGCTAGAGCCCATAATAGCTTGTGGCTGCACACGGAAGTTTCTAGCATGAATAATCTTATGATCCCTTTGAGCCTGGGTGGCGAACCATAGGAGGATCACACGGTATAACCCCGGGATCTCCTAGGACAACACTGGTATATCCCCAGGTGCCCAAACAAGCAATCCACCCAGATGTGTATTAAAGTAGCCACCTTAAGTTAACCATTACTTAACAATCTCACATCTGTCATGGATACACTCAAAACCCAATCCACGTCTACGAGCATAGCATGGCAACATAAGCATAGCGTGGAAGTAACTCCCAAGGGTTTGTTATTAAAAAGGGCAATAGGTTCTACCTCATCATCTACTTCCCAGTACCCACAAGTTGATCACATCCTAGTCATGCAATATTTGAGGGTCGAAACTAATGCATAAAAACTGGGTAACGAAGAAGTATGATCAATGTGTTACTTGCCTTGTACTGTTGATGAAGATCCTTCGCACTCATAATTCCTGATAGTTCTACTCGTCACACTCCGTTCAATCTAACGTGAGCAAGCAATTGCATACATAAGCACTCATGCAAAAGAATCGAAGAAAAGATCTCGAAAAACTTCGAAAACTAGCAATTAACTCTTGCAACAGAAAACAATTTCTAACAGTACCAAAATTGGGTGGATTTGGTCTTATCAGAAAGTTTAGGTTAAGAGCTTCAATTAGCAAAAAGAATCAATTAAATCGGAGTTACGAAACTCAAGTTATAGCCAAAACAAGTTTGAATATGAATCTGAACAAATTTCGAAATTTGAAAGTTGCAAAAAGTTTATTTGATAGATTCACTAGAAAGGTGGAATCAAGACAAAAATATTGGCGTTGGTTTCGTCTAATTTGGATGAACGAGTAAAAAGTTATGGCTATTTGAAAAATCAGGGCCAAGCTGTTTTACGGAAGAAAAAGAGTTATGGCTAAAAGAATTCTAGTCCTAAAATGTAAATACAAGGACTAATTTATAAATCTAATTATTCTACCGTACTAGTCTAGAAATAATAAGCTACGGGAGTATATAAAAAAATACGAAGAAAGATACCTTTATAAGGTAGAGAAAAGATGACTTCCGAGAGAAAAGACAACTTTCAGAAGTCCCGCCGGAGAGAAGAAAAATATTTTTATTTAGTGAATCTAGTCAAACCAAAATATATTGATTTAATCCGAATCGGATAATTTTTGGAGGCTCTATGGGTCTATATTTATAGGTGGAAAGGAGGCTTAGAGGTCAAAAGCTAGGCAATGTGGGACTAAACGTAAACAAAAGGCAGACGAAAGAAAAGAAACGACGCCGCATGGGCCTTCGGCCGGCCTGCGCGCATGCGCGCATGTGTGCGTGCGTTTTTTTTTTAACAGAAAATAAATAAATTAAAGGACAACTGGAAAAATAATATAGTCCGACCTGCTAGCTATGTTGCGCACGCTGGCGAAGGATAGCAGTCGGTCGCTCGTACAGTTTTTTTTTTTTTAGAATAAAATAAAAAAAAATAAACGGAAAATAAGAAAAATTTCCATAGGCATATTATATATCAAAATTTTCAGAAAAAGATTTCCTAAAAGATGAACATATTTTCAGCGGCAAATAAATTTCACAAAAATTTAAATAAAGCAAACAGTGCTACTGCTGCAATAAAACCTAATAAAAATCATTTTAAAAATACCAAAATGATTTCAAATTTATTTCCCTCTAATTTTATATTGAAGGGAATCATTTTACCCTAATTTCCATATATTTTATTTTTGGATAAAAACAATTTGAATAAAAACCAAATAACTCCAAATTGAAAATAATTTCAAAGGGACTTTAAATTCGATTGTTTTAAACTTCCAACTCATATTTCATATAATTTGAAGAAGTCATTTTATCTCCTCTCATGAAAGTCATTGAGTTGCATAAAGTTTTCGAATTTGGAATATTTCCAAATGGAATTCAAATCTTTTCAAAACCCTTTTTAAAATAGAAGAAGTCATGTTATCTTCACTCTAGGGTTTGTGATGAAATGAATATGAATTCATGGAGATCATAAATGCAAGGTGAAAGTTTTGGGAAAGTCATTTTATTCCCTCTCATTCAACTTTCAAAAAGTTTCCAAATTTCACTCAATTTCACACAAGCAACCACACCACAATCAAACAATCAATCAAAACTATTTATTTAATATAACATTCCAAAATTTAGAATTTTGGGATGTTACAAATAGGAGCAACATTATTTGGGAGAGATACCTTTTTACCTCTATTCTTTCTTCTTTTCTTCTTCTTCACCACATCATGTGTGGGTTTAATTAATTTTTTCAAGCTTCTTATTGATGAGATTGGTTGAATAGGGAGCTCCTCCTCGTCACCTATTTCATCATGAGAGACAATAGGAGGGAAAGTAGAAATCTTTACCCTTTCATTAGTATTCCTTTTATATTCTATTGGTTTTCCCATCTTTCTATAGTTGGAAATATAAGCATTCTCATTGCAACTTACCATGCAAAACATATAGATATTTTTTAGATTAGTTTCAATGTCGTCCATGAGAATGAGTACTTCAAACCAACTATTTTTATGTGTCAATTCTTCACTCCCCAAAAATAGACAAAGCTCATTATAAAGTACAAGGGTGATCAAGTCATTACAATATTTGGCCATGATTCGATCATGAAAAAGCTTGCATTGGAAATTAAGATGACCATCCTTATTGCAAAGTTCACAAGTAATAGGACAAAGAGAACATAATTTTGTAGCAAATTCATCTATCACTTTGAGCAAAAAATTGGTTCTATCATGTTTATGCTTCTTACAAAATCTATCTTCCCTATAAGGCACGTCTTCACAAAGTCTTTCCACTCCACAAAAATTGACATGCTTATAAGAAACATTTTTGTCATGACTTGTGGAATCATCATTAGCATTTTGGATATTCAAAGAATTCATACTAACAACATTGCAATCATGCTCATCATTTATGCCAAATATTTTATTGAATTCTTCTATCAATTGAGCAAAATTTTCTTTTCCATCATTTTCATGAAAGACATTATAAAGATGAACAATATGATGCAACCTTAATTCCATTTTTTTGTAGTTTTCTATTATAAACCAAACTAGTGATAAAACAAGAAACTAAAAGATTCAATTGCAAGATCTAAAGATATACCTTCAAGCACTCACCTCCCCGGCAACGGCGCCAGAAAAGAGCTTGATGTCTACTACACAACTTTATTCTTGTAGACTCGTGTTGGGCCTCCAAGCGCAGAGTTTTGTAGGACAGTAGCAATTTTCCCTCAAGTGGATGACCTAAGGTTTATCAATCCGTGGGAGGCGTAGGATGAAGATGGTCTCTCTCAAACAACCCTGCAACCAAATAACAAAGAGTCTCTTGTGTCCCCAACACACCAAATACAATGGAAAATTTTATAGGTGCACTAGTTCGGCGAAGAGATGGTAATAAAAGTGTAGTAATGATAGTAGATATTAATTTTTGTAATAGCAACAATAAAAAACAGCAAGGTAGCAAGTAACAAAAGTGAGCACAAACGGTATTGCAATGCTTGAAAATGAGGCCTAGGGTTCGTACTTTCGCTAGTGCAATCTCTCAACAATGCTAATCTAATTGGATCATATAACCATCCCTCAACGTGCGATGAAGAATCACTCCAAAGTTCTTATCTAGCGGAGAACATAAGAAGAAATTGTTTGTAGGGTACGAAACCACCTTAAAGTTATTCTTTCCGTTCGATCTATTCAAGAGTTCGTACTAAAATAACACAAAGCTATTCTTTCTGTTCGATCTATCCAAGAGTTCGTACTAAAATAACACCATATGATATGCATCAACCAACTCTAATGTCACCTAGATACTCCAATGTCACCACAAGTATCCATGAGTTAATTATATGATACGCATCAAACAATTTCAGATTCATAATACTCAATCCAACACAAAGAACCTCAAAGAGTGCCCCAAGATTTCTACCGGAGAAAGTAGGATGAAAACGTGCATCAACCCCTATGCATAGATTACCCCAATGTCACCTCGGGAATCCGCGAGTTGAGTGCCAAAACATATATCAAGTGAATCAATATAATACCCCATTGTCACCATGGGTATTCATATGCAAGACATATATCAAGTGCTCTCAAATCCATAAAAATATTCAATCCAATAAAACGAAATCTCAAAGGGAAAACTCAATTCATCACAACAAGATAAAGATTGGAAAACACCATATGATCCAACTATATTAACAAAGCCCGCGATACATCAAGATCGTGCCATCTCAAGAACACAAGAGAGAGAGAGATTAAACACATAGCTACTGGTACAAACGGTCAGCCCCGAGGGTGGACTACTTCCTCCTCATCATGGTGGCCGCCGGGATGATGAAGATGGCCACCGGTGATGATTTCCCCCTCCGGCAGGGTGCCGGAACGGGGTCTAGATTGGTTTTTCATGGCTACAGAGGCTTGCGGCGGCAGAACTTCTGATCTAGGGTTACCCCTGATGGTTTCTCTATTTATAGGAATTTTTGGCATTGGTTTCACGCTAAGATGGGCCTCGAGGTGAGCACAACCCATCGGGGCGCGCCTGGGCCTCCTGGCGCACCCCGGTGTCTTGTGCCCTACTCCTTCACCTTCTGGTCCTTCCACGAAGTTTCGGGGGTCTTTTTTGTTCCAAAAAAATCATCAAAAAGTTTCAGCTCATTTGGAGAACTTTCATTTCTGCACAAAAAACACCACGGTAGTTCTGCTGAAAACAGCGTCAGTCCAGGTTAGTTCCATGCAAATCATACCAAAACCATATAAAATTATTGTATACATGGCATGAATACTTCATAAATTATAGATACGTTGGAGACGTATCAACGGTGGTTTTATTTTGTAGAAATTGATGAACTCTCATACTTCAGTTATATCATTTTGAGAGTCTTGAAAATAGTATGGCAATTTGCTTAGGTTATGAATTTGGTCCTAATATGATGGGTATCCAAGAGGGATTTAATAAAAACTTTCATAAAGAGCATTGAATATATGAGAAGTTTGATTCCTTGCATTTGTTTTGAGATATAAAGATGGTGATATTAGATTCATGCTAAGTGAGTAATTGTGGATTGGTGGAAATACTTGTGTTAAGGTTTGTGATTCCCGAAGCATGCACGTATGGTCTATCGTTATGTGATGAAGTTGGAGCATGATTTATTTTTGATTGTCTTCCTTATGAGTGGCGGTCGGGGACGAGCGATGGTCTTTTCCTACCAATCTATCCCCCTAGGAGCATGCGTATTAGTACTTTGCTTCGATGGCTAATAAATTTTTGCAATAAGTATGTGAGTTCTTTATGACTAATGTTGAGTCCATGGATTATACGCACTCTCACCCTTCCACCATTGCTAGCCTCTCTAGTACCGTGCAACTTTTGCTGGTGCATTAAACCCACCATATACCCTTCCTAAAAAAAGCCACCATACCTACCTATTATGGCATTTTCATAGCCATTCCGAGATATATTGGCATGCAACTTCCACCGTTCCATTTATTATGACACATACCATCATTGTCATATTGCTTTGCGTGATCATATAGTTGACATAGTATTTGTGGCTTGGCCACCGTTCATAATTTTTATACATGTCACGCTAGATCATTGCACATCCTGGTACACCGCCGAAAGCATTCATATAGAGTCATATCTTTGTTCTAGTATCGAGTTGTAATTCTTGAGTTGTAAGTAAAAAAAAGTGTGATGATCATCATTATTAGAGCATTGTCCCATATGAGGAAAGGATGATGGAGGCAATGATTCCCCCACAAGTCGGGATGAGGCTCCGGATGAAAAATAATAATAATAAGAGAAAACAAAAAAAGGAGGCCAAAGAGCCCAAAAGAAAAAAAAGAAAAGAAAAAAATGAGAGAAAAAGAGAGAAGGGACAATGTTACTATATTTTTTCCACACTTGTGCTTCAAAATAGCACCATGTTCTTCATGATAGAGTCTCCTATTTTATCACTTTCATATACTAGTGGGAATTTTTCATTATAGAACTTGGCTTGTATATTCCAATGATGGGCTTCCTCAAATTGCCCTAGGTCTTCGTGAGCAAGCAAGTTGGATGCACATCCACCACTAGTTTTCTTTCGAGCTTTCATACACTTATAGCTCTAGTGCATCTGTTGCGTGGCAATCCCTACTCACTTGCATCGATATCAATTGATGGGCATCTCCATAGCCCATTAATTTGCCTAGTTGATGTGAGGCCTTCTCCTTTTTGTCTTCTCCTCAAAACCTCCACCATACTCTATTCCACCCATAATGCTATATCCATGGCTCACGCTCATGTATTGCGTGAAAGTTGAAAAAGCTTGAGGACACTAAAAGTATGAAACAATTGATTGGCTTGTCATCGGGGTTATGCATGATAAATACTTTGTGTGATGAAGATAGAGCATGACAAGATTATATGATTTTGTAGGGATAACTTTCTTTAACCATGATATTTTGAGAAGACATGATTGCTTTATTAGTATGCTTGAAGTATTATTGTTTTTATGTCAATATTAAACTTTTGTTTTGAATCTTATGGATCTGAACATTCATGCCACAATAAGGAAAATTACATTGATAAATATGTTAGCTAGCATTCCACATCAAAAATTCTGTTTTTATCATTTACCTACTCGAGGACGAGCAGGAATTAAGTTTGGGGATATGCTTGATACGTCTCCAACGTATCTATAATTTTTGATTGTTCCATGCTATTATATTATCGATCTTGGATGTTTTATATGCATGTATATGCTATTTTATATCATTTTTTGGGACTAACCTATTAACCTAGTGCCCAGTGCCAGTTGCTGTTTTTTCCTTGTTTTTGACTTTTACAAAAAATCAATACCAAACGGAATGAAACTTTTTGATGATTTTTCTTGGACAAAAAGACACCCACGAAGCTTCGGGAAGAGGCCAGAAGACCCACGTGGGGGCCACAAGCCCTGGGGGCGCGCCCTAGGGGGGCGCGGTCAGGGGGCTTGTGGGCCCCCCGTGGCTCTCCTAACCCTAATTCCAGCTCCTTAAATACCCAAATATTCCCCCTATACCAGAGGGCACACCAAAAATACTTTTCCACCACCGCAAGCTTCTGTTCTCGTGAGATCCCATCTTGGGGCCTTTTCCGGTACTCTGCCGGAGGGGGGTTCGATCACGGAGGGCCTCTACACCAACCTTGCTGCCCTTCCAATGATGTGTGAGTAGTTTACCACAGACCTATGGGTCCATAGCTAGTAGCTAGATGGCTTCTTCTCTCTCTCTTTGATCTTCAATACAATGTTCTCCTCGATGTTCTTGGAGATCTATTCGATGTAATCTTCTTTTGTGGTGCGTTTGTTGAGATCCGATGAATTGTGGATTTATGATCAGATTATCTATGAATATTATTTGAGTCTTTCTGAACTCTTTTATGCATTAAGATAGCTTTGTATTTCTCTCTGATCTATCGATTTGGTTTGGCCAACTAGATTGGTTTTTCTTGCAATGGGAGAGGTGCTTTGTGATGGGTTCAATCTTGCGGTGTCCTCACCCAGTGACAGTAGGGGTAGCGACGCACGTATTTGTATTGTTGCCATTAAGGATAAAAATATTGGGTTTTTACCATATTGATTGGATCTATCCCTCTATATCATGTCATCTTACTTAAGGCGTTACTCCGTTCTTATGAACTTAATACACAAGATGCATGCTGGATAGCGGTCGACGTGTGGAGTAATAGTAGTAGATGCAGGCAGGAGTCGGTCTACTTGACACCGACGTGATGCCTATATTCATAATCATTGCCTTGGATATCGTCATAACTTTGCGCTTTTCTATCAATTGCTCGACAGTAATTTGTTCACCCACTGTATTATTTGCCATCAAGAGAGAAGCCTCTAGTGAAACCTATGGCCCCCGGGTCTATTTTCCATCATATATTTTCAGGTCTATAAAACCAACAACCCAAAAATACCTTGCTGCAATTTATTTATATTTATTTTATTTTGCCTTTTACTTATCTTTTATATCTATCTCTATTAGATCTCACTCTTGCAAGTGACTGTGAAGGGATTGACAACCCCTTTTTCGCGTTGTGTGCAAGTGTTTGTTAGTTTGTGCAGGTGCATCTATTGGGGACTTGCTTGCACCTCCTACTGGATTGATACCTTGGTTCTTAATTGAGGGAAATACTTATCTCTGCTTTGCTGCATCACCCTTTCCTCTACAAGGGAAAAATCAACGCAAGCTCAAGAAGTAGCAGTTGGTGTATTTTATTTTGGATTTAGTGTCAAGTTCTCTACAACCGGATATTATAAAATTCCAAGTTGCCACATAACCGCGGGCACGGCTTCTGAAAAGATTTAACCCTGTAGGGGTGCTCCAAGTGGTCCATTGTAAATTATCACACGCATCCGATGGAACATCCTCACACCATGATAACACGATGGTTACGATAAGGAATCCTAGTGGACAAGCCTTTCATCAAAGGTAAAACTAAACCAGCAAGACCTTCCAGCGTGTCGACGATCCCGATAGGAGCCGCACGTATCTCGTTCTCAAGACACAAACGGATGGGACATCCTATGAGTAAAACCAATCCTCGAGTTTCCCCACGGTGGCCCGCAGTCTACCCGTTTTGGACCAACACCATCGGCACTGGACCACATGTATTATGTGGTATTAAGATTCCTCGGGTAGTGCTAACTCCCTATGCAAATTTAATTATTTATCAGTATTATTATGTTGACAAATTTAAAACCAAGTTGGGCCTTGCTGGAGGAGTTTTAGTCTAAGCGAATGGTCAGGGGGGCCCCATAATACCCCACATGTGTTAGGAGCGCTCATCAAGGAACATAACACCGTTATGGTGAAAATTAGGGCGGCAAGAGTGGAGCAACACACCAGGCAAAGGCCGAGCCTTCCACCCTTTACCAAGTATATAGATGCATTAATTAAATAAGAGATATTGTGATATCCCATGATATCCATGTCCCAACATGGAACAACCTGCACTGCACCTGCAACTAGCAACGCTATAAGAGGGGCTAAGCAAAGCGGTAACATAGCCAAACAAAGGTTTGCTGATGGAAGGTTAGAGGCATATCGTGGCAATTTGGGAGGTTTGACAAACAAGTACTAGGTAGCGAGACATAGCGATAACATCGAGACAACTAGCAAAGCGAAGATAGTAGTGATATCCAAGGTAATGGTCATCTTGCCTGAAATCCCGCTCGGAAGAAGATCGAGTCCATGAAATAAACGAATCAACGTAGTCGAGCGCATCCTCACAATCGCAACGTTACTGGCAACTATCGAGAAGAAGCACAACTGGAAAGAAGCAAACCACATGGTAAATACACAAGCATAAACATGGCATGATGCACAACCAAATATGTCCAGGAAACACCCCATTGACGGTCAAACCAGTTTAACTAGACCGAAACGGCGCATAAGTGTATTTCCATAAGGGCACCTAACGACAGAGGGGCAAATATGAGCATTCTTCATAATTAGGGGCAAATATGAGTAGTGGGTTCGAGTTAGGGGCATAAGTGTAAATGTCCCTCCTTTTTAAGTAGTAGAGAAGTTGAAAGGTCGTGGATGTCGCCTAGAGGGGGGTGAATAGGTGCTTTAAAATAATTACGGTTTAGGCTTGAACGAATGCGGAATAAAACTAGCGTTTAATTTGTCAAGCACAAAACCTAAAATAACTAGGATCACCTATGTGCACCAAAAACTTATGCTAGGGAAGATAAACAACTAAGTGATAGCAAGATATATAACATGAAACACTATGGCTATAACAAAGTAAAGTGCATAAGTAAAGGGCTCGGGTAAGAGATAACCAAGGCACGCGGAGACGACGATGTATCCTGAAGCTCACACCCTTGCGGATGCTAATCTCCATTTGGAGCGATGTGGAGGCATAATGCTCCCCAAAATGCCACTTGGGCCACTGTAATCTCCTCACACCCTCGCACAATGAAAGATGTTGTGATTCCACTAAGGGATCCTTGAGGGCGGTCACCGAACCCGTACAAATGGCGACCCTTGGGGGCGGTCACCGAACCCGTACAATTGGCAACCCTTGGGGGCAGTCACCGGAACTCATACAAATTGCTGAGGGCAGTCTCCACAACTTAATTGGAGACCCCGACGCTTGCCCAGAGCTTTATGCCACAATGATTGAGCTTTGAGACACCACCAACCGTCTAGGGCGCCCAAGCACCCCAAGAGGAAGAAGCTCTAGGGTACCAAGCACCCAAGAGTAATAAGCTACTCAACTTTCACTTTCATGTATCACCGTGGAGAACTCAAACATATGCACCAAATGCAATGGCAAGGGCACACGGAGTGCCCAAGTCCTTCTCTCCCAAATCCCACCACAATAACTAATGATATGGAGGAAAATGAGAGGAAGAACGAAGACAAGAACAAAAATAACTCCAAGTCTAGATCCAAAGGGGTTCCCCTCACTTAGAGGGGAAAGTGATTGGTGGAAATGTGGATCTATATCTCCTCTCTTTTTTCCCTCAAAAGAATCATTGGAGGGATTGAGAGATAGCAAGCTCGAAGAAGGTCAACAATTGGGGGGGGGGGGCAAACACAAGCTCAAAGGATAAGAACCATTGGGCAAGAAGACCCCCTTTTATAGGTGGGGACAAATCCAACCGTTATGCACTTTGCTCGTGCTCAAGCGGTACTACCGCTCCAAGGAGCGGTACTACCGGACTGTACTACCGCCCTAGTACCGTTAGAGCAAGCATAGAAACACGTAGCAAAAAGTAAGTGGTAGTGTGACGGTAATAGGCAGTGGAAGTATCGCGTCAACCGGTACTACCGTTGGGGCAAGAGCGGTGCTACCGTATGAAACAGTACTACCACGCCCTACTGCCGCCCTACTACCGCCGATGCGAAAAAGTCCATGCAAAACCAGCAGTAGTGCCCACGGCACTGGAAAGCAGAAGTACCGCTACCTAGTGTAACACCCCTAGTGGTTAGCCACAGTAATCCCATTTTGATAATGCCAAGTCAGCATGATTAACAGTGCATGATCATCATTTGCATCATAATGCATTTCAACTCCTAACTCAAAATTCAAATTTAGATGAAAGTGAAAAATAAAAGTTGTCCAACATAGAAACTAAATTGTTCATTAAATAGCAGATAAATCAGAGGCTATGTTAAAATTGTAAACAACATTATTAAAATTGGATAAGTGACTCAAACAACTTAAAACAGTGGCTGAAAATAACATTTAGTAACCTTTTAATTTATTTAAAACAAATATGAAATGATGTTTTGCCCAAACCAGTTTTTGGTGTTAGGGTATAAAGCACTGGTATTTATGGACTAGGTCTCCCTTTTTACAAAAACCATTTGGGGCCTAAACAATTAACAGAATAGAAAATAAAAGAAAAGAAAAGAAGAAATGGAAAAATGCCCCTGTGCACTTAAGCCCACAGCCGCACAGGAGCTGGCCCAGCCCAACTAGCTCCCTCCCCCTACCCCTGACGCCGCGGGCGCGCTGTCGAGCACCCTGCGTGCGCGCGCGCCCCCGAGCCCGGCCCCCCTCCCTCGGCACTCGACAGCGCGTCGCGCGCTCGCCGTGGATAAAGAGCACCCCGCGGACACCTCCGAGCCCTCCCTCGCTCACTTTCCCCCTCTCTTTCCTCCCTGCCTCCTCCCTCCGAGCGCCGCAATGGCCTCGGCCGTCTGATACGCGCAGCCACCATCGCCCCTACACCTCGCGGCAGTGCCAGATCGCCCCGCCGTCCCCTGCTGCTTCACCTGCTGCATCGAACCGGAGCGGAAATCACCTGCCTCGTCGCGCACGAGCTCGTCTTCAAGCTTCGGGCGCCGGTGATCGCCGTCATGATTCGCCGTCGTTGTGCTACACCGAGCCCACCCTTGCACACCTGCAGGAGCGCTGTAAGCTGCCGCTCCTTCTCCCTCTCCTCCCGCCGTCGTTTGCGGCCCCTAGCGAGCTCCTCCATCGTAGCCGAACGCGCCGCCGCCCGCCTCGTCGCCGGCTTGGCTCCGACGACCAAATGGTCTCGGGCTCGTGCCCGTTAGCATCGCCGCGTCGCGTAGGCCACCCCTAGCTGCTTTGTTCGTTCGCTAGCGCACCGCAACGCCGAACCCGTCGCATGTCCGAAACGGCCACCGCCGACACGCTCGCCGCCGTCGCTCCGGTGCATCTCCGGCGACGCCACCGCCCCCACTAGATGCGGCCCATCGCCCGCTTTCTAACGTGACCGGCCGCGCTCAAAACCGAGCACCACAGGAGAATCCCGAGCTCGCCGGAGCTCGGCGCCGCGCTCGGGCTCGCCGGAGCGCTCTCCGGTGGCCGGTCCGACGTGGCACCGGTGGGTCCCACCCCCAGTGCCACTGCTAGTGGGCCAGGCCGGCCCCAGTTGACCAGTTGACTTGGTCAACTGGCTGACTGGGCGCTGCCCAGTCACTGACTGGTGGGGCCACTCTCCCTGTGTCTATGACATATGGGTCCCCCCTGTCAGGTGCCTAATTAACTAATTAGGTTAATAAAAATAATTAAAATCCTAATCAGTCACTGACTGCTGGGCCCCACTTGTTAATTAACGCAATAAATTAAATTAACCCCTCTGCTAATGTCACAGTGTATGACATGTGGGTCCCACCTGTCAGGTTTGACCCTGGTCAGCCGACCATTGACTGCTGACGTCAGCATTACGTCACAGTGATGTCACCCCTGTACTGTTTCGGATAATGTTGATTTAAATAATTAAATAAATTCCAGAAAATCAATAAAACTTTAGAAAATCATATCTTTTAATCCGTAACTCCGATAGAAAAACTTTGTACATGAAAATTGCTTAGAACGACGAGACGAATTCGGATACGCGGTCCGTTCGTCCGCCACACGTCCCTAACTATCCGAACATGCAACCGTTCCCCTCTTTTCGTCTGTCCGAAATGCCGGACACTGGGAATACTTTCCCAGATGAATCCCACCTTCGCCAGTATCACCCGGCACTGCGTTAGATCACCTCCGTCGCCGCGTATTGCCATGTTATGCTTTGTGCTGCACTTGTTCGCTGAGTATTTATACTGTTTCCTCCCCCTCTTCTCTCTCGGTAGCCCCCCGACACCGACGTCGTCCCCGAGGCCGACGCAGCTCCGGAGCCCGAAGACACCATTGACAACCTTGCCCTTGCCGCCGAGCAACCAGGCAAGCCCCCCCTTTGATCATCCCGATATCGCCCATTCTATTTCTCATGCTTGCATTAGAATTGCTGCTGCTGCTTTACCTATTCTGATGCATAGCCTGTTCATTGTAACCTGCTGTTGATAATTACCTACATATCCTAAACTGCTTAGTTTAGGCTGGGTAGAGACCTATCAGTGACCCCACTTATCCCGACTGCCGCGCTGGATTGTCAGAAGACCCGATCAACGGGATTGAAGACCAGGCCCCGACACCGCACATCACCCCCTTTAGTTGTAACGACACTGCAGCGTTACTATCAAGTGCCGAGGGTGAAACCTCTTGTAGCACTTCTGATGTTAACTCTGTAGAGTAGCTATTCGGTCGTGGTCATCGAGGGTGATTCCTCCTTCACCACTTCCGGTAACGACGCTGTCGTACAACACCTCAAGTGTGAACCCAGCGAGGGTGATTCCTCCGAGTTCACCTTGACGGATACATCGAGTGGGAAATCAAACGAGGGTGATACCTCAGATTCCCCTGATGTTATGGACACACGGATACTTGGACTGTACTGTTGATTACTTGGAAAGGCGGGTCGACCCTGAGGGGTACCCGCGTGCGCCTAAGTGGCGAGTGTTGTGAAGACGGGTGCTAGTGTGGTGCCCGAGTGGTGAATACGAGGCGCGGCCGGGCATTCTTAACCCTTGCAGCAAGTCCTCGAGACGGGGCGACGGGGTCACATCTTTCGTGAGTCTCTGCTCGTTACCGCAAGACCCTAGTCCTAACGATTTGGATATTTGATCCGAGCAGGCCTCTGGTCTGATAGCACTAACCATCACGTGGGCATAGTATGGGCGTTCTGCATCGTATGCATCAGCCGAAAGCTCTGTCAGACGTCCAGTTCAGCAGTGCGGCATGGAGTGATTTGCGCCATTTCGGTGGTGCTTGGATCTGGGCCATGTGCGCAACGACCCGGAGGGCGAGGGGCGATGGCCAAGACCCCCTTGGGCTTAGGATGTAGACCGGCGGGGACCTCTCTGCTGAGCTGTAGGTAGGGTTGCGATGTGTCGTTTGGCCGAGGCCGGGCATGACCCAGCAAAGTGTGTCCGGCCGGAGTTAATCGAGCGTGTTGGGTAAGTTGGTGCACCCCTGCAGGGAAGAACACTTCTATCGGTAGCCGGTCCTACGGTAAAGGACACTCGGAGTTGTATCCTGATTGATAGAATTTTAGAACTGGATACTTGGATACTATGGCTCCGGGATTGCTTCTCGCAGGGAGTCGAGAAGGGATCTCCGGACGAGGTTGATGACTGTATGGCTCTGGGATTGCTTTCTCGCAGGGAGTCGAGAAAGGATCTCTGGGTGAGGTTGAGACTTAATGATACTGCTACATTATATTGTACTGTTCTACTCTCTTCTATTGCTACAAGACCGATGAAGATGCTAGTCTTCGATAGGACTAGGCCTTCTCTCTATTCTTGCATTTCTGTAGCCCAGTCCACATATACAGCCTCCCCTTGAAAATGTTGCATATGTAGTGTAGATCCTTGCTTGCTGAGTACTTCTGAGTACTCACGGTTGCTTTGTTTTCCTTTTCTCCCTATATCAGTTTGTCGTGACCAGAGGACGGAGCCCCCTGAGACAGATGCCCCGTCGATCGACTACTACTTCGACCCCGAGGATGGTTACTACTACGAGTTGACTGACGACCAGGAGTAGGACCGGAGGGTCCCAGGCAGGAGGCCTACGCCTTTCGATCGGAGTGTTTTATTTTGCCCCGCCTTTCTAAAGGCCTTTCTGTTTCTGTTTCATATCTGTACTCAGATATCTGATGCTTCCGCTGATGCTTGTTCGCAAGCTTATCTATTCGAGCCCTCGAGGCCCCTGGCTTGTAATATAAAGCTTGTATGACTTTATTTATGTTTTAGAGTTGTGTTGTGATATCTTCCCGTGAGTCCTTAGGCTTGATCGTGTGCATTTGCGTGTATGATTAGTGCACGATTAGGCCGGGGGCGTCACACCTAGGATGGTACTACCGCTTGGGTGCTTCAAGCAAGCCCCAAGGAAAATAGATGGATGCAAGAAGACCAAAACTGCCATAACTTGTGCAAATGAACTTTGATTTCGACGAACCCAAGCTTGATAGAAAGCTAACGACTAGAGCTATCAAATCATGACTCGAAATCTTCATAAGTCGCAAGAGAAATATGCCTATGATATGGAGGTGTGAAACCTCCATAGGTGAAGAACTGACATAAACTCCATCATCGAAGACATCATAGAAGATGCATATGAAATCCATTTCCGATGAACTCGAGCTTGTCATGAAGATGACCACAAGCTCAAAAACTCACACAGAGAAAAGCCAAACAAGAACCAAGAAAGATGATGCCAAGGATGCTAAGGTTTGAGCTCTCTATGAATGATACAATCAAGCTACTCACTCGAGAGCCCCACTTGATAGTACGACAATCAGTCCTATAACCCGGTCTCCCAACTACCACCATGAGACCGGTAAAATAGAAAACCTATCAAAGGCAAACCTTTGCTTTGCGCATAATCCACTTGAGCTAGATGATGACGATCTTGACCTCCTCAAGTTGGACCACCTTTCTTGATTGCGCTGCTCGATGAAGACTAGTAGATTATTCCCCTATACTCCACTATGGGCGAGCCACTCTCCGGCACATCTTCACAAGTCATTATCACACAATGGACGGCAAGCTTCAAGCATGATCTCTTCGTTACACTCCATTGGAACTTGCACAATGCAACCTCGATGATGATCACCACTTGATGTCATCCTCCATGTGACATATGAGATCTTCCTTTTGATGCACACCCATGGAAACAAACCTAACCCCACAACGAACTCTCACATAGACCATGGGTTGGTACACAAAAGCATAATGGACAATGCTTACCATACCGTGAAATCACTTGATCCCTCTCAGTACATCTTCTACGCTTTGCGTGTTGATCAACTTGAATCTACTCTTTGTACTTAGTCTTGATCAACCTTGTATCTTATCATGCTTATTCATAATGGTGATGTCTTGAAGGTAACCATGAATGTTCACACGATCTTCTTCTTCAAGACATGCTTGCAATAGGCTTGACTCTCACATTACCAATCTTTGGCTAAATCCTTGAAAACCACCTTGGCCAACACATAATCTCCTTAATATAACATTGAAACCAACAAATGGTCTTCAAGCAAGGCCTATGGACAAAACCTTCAAATATAACTCAAGGCAACCATTAGTCCATAGGGATTATCATCAATTACCAAACCCAAACATGGGGGCACCATGCTCTTTCAGAAGTATTTAAGTAGGAGAAGATTATCACGGAAAGCGATGTGCTCTAAATCCCCGTAGTGGGCGATATTCTAGAAGGTAAGGTTCACCCTAAAAACATTCACTCGCAATTGTCCAGGCTTCATCTCCCTTCAGGGATCGAGATTCGTAAGTGGAATGGTCCCGGGGATACGTTATGTCCCCTATGCTAGATCGACGAGGACAAACCTCATATCTTTTTCCACTATGTTGTGGCGCATTTCCTTTGGACTTGTGTCCGGGAGGTACTATGAGTAGCTTAAGTGTCGGGGATATACCCCGCGGTGTAACCCGGGCGGATGTATGACCCGGCCGGACTTGGTGACTCACTGGTGACCTGTACTGACCCAGCGTTCTGACTGGTAACCCGCCCAGAGTTGGCGGTTCATGGGTAACCCGGCAGGCGGGTCAGAGGAGCGACAAGACCTGGAGGCTCAAGGCCCAGAAGGCCGGCTCATATTATGGTGGTCCAGCTTAAGAGGAAAGGCATGAGGAATAATTTCCTTACAAGGAAGTAAGACCCGGACTTGTATCCAGCTTGTAATAGAAGATAGACTAGTCCTACTAGGACTCCACATGTAACCCGCCCCTCCAACTTATATAAGGAGGGACAGGGCACCCCAAGAGGGACAAGTTTCACAAGTTGAGACAGACAAGTTTTGATGAGTTGGACAGATTAGGGTTAGACAAACAAGTCTATAGCTCTCGAGATAGAGAACCCTTGTAATCATGGTCATGATCATCAATATCAATGAAGCAGGATGTAGGCTTTTACCTCCACCGTGAGGGGCCGAACCTGGGTAAAAAACCTCGCGTCTCTCATCCCACTCAACCCCTCTCCAGCTACCACATAGATGCGTTGGCCTCACGACTAAGTCCTGACACTAAGGACAGTTGGCGCCCACCGTGGGGCCGCGTACAGTGGTGTTGAGTTCTTGGAGGGATCTCTCCCAGGGATCGAGAAAATTTGCAATTTTCTGGATGAGCCGGTTTGGAAGGGGTCACAACTGGTCCGTCGCTGTTGTCTCCCTGCCGAGAGCCGTCGAGGCCGCGTTGAGCCGCCTCTGCTATGTTGAGCCGCCCAGGCCATGTTGAGTCGCCGGTCTGCCTGAGCCGCCTCTGCTGCATTGAGCCGCCCGGGCCATGTTGAGTCGCCCGGGCCATGTGGAGCCGTCCGGGCCATGTTGAGCCGCCCGGGCCATGTTGAGCCGCCTTTGCTGCGTTGAACGGATCATTTATCATCCGAACAAATCAGACAATGATTCATTATAAAGGCGGTGCCATGATATGCCTATGGAGTGTGTGTTAGCATCATCATGCGCTGGTGACCGCACCCGCTTGTGGTTGAACGGGTGTGTACAAGCCGCCGCCCGTGCAGCTCGGCCTACATCAACTTTTTAGGACCGCGCCCGCAATTAACTTGCCGTCCGCACGGCTTACCACGCCTGCGATTGACTCGCCCATCCGTGCACTGATGGGGGTTAACTCGCCTGTCCGCACCGGCTTATAATGTCGCGGCCGGCTCATCTGTCTGCTCCCGCGGCCGACTCGCCCGTGGTTGATTTCAGCTTCACCGTCATGATCATCAACTCGGTGGATAATTTCTGGCCTAACATGTCAGGTGAAATCCATCCAGTATATTTTTATATTACTCTGGTTTGCAATCTCTTTATCGCAGGACAATTGTCTACTGCAAAAGTGACCGTCATGTCACGGAGTTTGCTAAATGATTTATGCTGGAAATATACATTGAGTATTGCGAGGATTGTCAATTCGCCTCAAGCCTCTTGTTTACATCAAATTTCAGCATTCCGCTGCTAAAAATTATATGGCGGTTTATATCACGGCTGAGTATGAAGAATCTCAAGCCAAACTCCTCGAGTCGTCTTAAGACTCGGGGGCTACAATGACATGACTCGGCAGAATTGGCCGGCTTCGGTGAATTCAAGAGCTCCAGATCATTGAAGGGAAGATAACCCGGTTCTGGAGGCTATTTCCATATTGATAAAAATTTAAAGGCCATCAGGAAAATTTCCGATTTAAAATGAAGGATTCCGGTTTAAAATCCGGCTCAAGGGAAATCTGTTTCTCCCAAAGATTTGAAAGCTCTCAATATCCGGTTTAAAATTCAGCTCAAGGGAAATCGGTCTCTCCCAAAGCTTTGAAGCTCTTAATATCCGGTTTAAAATCCGGCTCAAAGGAAATTTGTCTCTCATAAAGCTTTGATGCTTTCAATATCCGGTTTGAAATTCCGGTTCATCTCTCGCAAGTTCGAGTTCTCAGAAAAATTAAAGGTTGGCAAAGAGAACTTGCTGCCATGATGCGCGGTTCAAAAATGGGTATCCTACCTTATGGGCTTATCTTATTATGATCACTTTGGGGCTTCCTGCTCATGGAGCATAGCTATGACTACCCTACTGATCTGGCTTGTACGCCTTGATTGCAAATAATTTGGGGTTTTCTGCCCAAGTTGTATTGTTACCAAAGAGAACTTGCTATAATGTGTAGTTCAAACATAGGTAATCTGCCTTGATGGCTTGTTAAAAATTACCTGGGGGCTTCCTGCTCATTGAGTATAGCTATGACTACCCTATTGGTCCGGCTTGTACGCCTGGAATGAAATATTACTTGGGGGCTTGTTGTTAAATGGACAAGAGTTTTGTTGACCCTGGTGATAGGCTTGGACGCCAGGTGTATTCACCAAAAAATCCGGGTTATCCTGCCTTTGTAAGTCTGCCACTCTGCCCAGGTAATCCTGGAATGACTCGCCGTACTCTTGACAGTCAATCTTATAAAGACCCTGAACTTGTCAAAGTTAAAACGGCGATTGGTCATGTGAGGCCCGGCTTACAAGGTTTGAATGAAGGTTTAACTCAGCGGCTGTGCGACCCTTGAACAACACTTGACTTTGAGGCTTGGCGGTCTATGAAAGCCTTGTTTTTTGATTTATATTTGATTTGAACATTTTTTGAAGTTCGTCTCTTGTGACATGTTAATACATGACTGAAAACCGATGAGGGCTATGTTGCCTTATGGTTTATATATGAACTTATCCGGAGTTTATTAACCCGGCCTGGCTTTGGATGTTGAGTCGCCAGATGTTTTTAACTAGTTTTGGACGTTGAGTCGCCAGTATATTTTGACTGGCTTTGGATGTTGAGTCGCCAGTATATGTTGATTTGCTATGGACGTTAAGTCGCCAGATGTTTTTAACTGGTTGTTGACATTGAGTCGCCAGAATATTGGATTGGCTTTGGACGTTAAGTCGCTAGTATGATTGGAATTATACGCTTGGAGCTCTGCGCTCTAAGTCTTTGGAATGTAACCCTTGCTGCGATGGCGTGATAAGCCGGCAGTATGAATAAATTAAACAGTGTTGTGCTCTGTCGCTGGGCTGTTACCCTTGCTGACATGATAAGCCGGCAATGTGCATAAATATCACAGGGCACTTGTGATCTGTTTGTGTGCAGGAAAATGATAAATCTGACCTGCATAATTGATGATATCATAAGCATAAGTGGCAGATCTTCAAATGGCGGATCAGCAGTGTTATGCAAGCAAAACGTGCATGATGGTTTGGCACTTGATATTGAGGCCATGTAGCCTTGATTATATGACTCATAATTGAGCATACTGGGTTTGGTAACCCGCCCTGATAGCAGACTTTAAAGTTGCCAGGATGTTTTGCCTTGAGCAATCAAAATGATGATATTTGATGACTCCGGGTTAATACTGGCTCCGGATTATAATTACCACTGCATCACCATGGTATTAATCTACAGGTATGTCTTTCAATAATGGTATGAATATTTTGGGTTTGGTAAACCGCCCTGGCTATGGACTTTAAGTCGCCAGATTGCACAATTGGGATTATGCGCTTATGAATACTTGGGTTGTCACCCTCACTGGATGTGGCGATGTAAGCCGGCAATTTGAGCCAATCTTCCAGGTGTATTTTTAAATTGTTGGATGAATATGCGAGGTTTGATAACCCGCCCTGGCTTTGGACATTAAGTCGCCAGTATATTTTGAATTGTGCCATTGGAATCATGCGCTTATAAATCATTGGATTGTTACCTTCACTGGGTATGGCAATGTAATCCAGCAGTATAAATCAATCCTACAGGTACGTTTTCCTGGTTATATGAATATGTGAGGTTTGATAGCCCGCCCTGGCTTTTAACTTTAAGTTGCCAGTATGTTTAGGCTTGAATGGTCTTAATTCTAGTCTTTTCCATAATTGCATAAGACTATATTATGTGTGGGTTGTTACCCGCCCTGGCTTTTGACGTTAAGTCGCCAGGGCATATGTTGTTTAAACTCTTGAGCAGGATTTGCAGAGCTATGACTTACATAAATGATTAAGTTCAAGCCCATCATCAAAGATTGAAATTGGTGTTTCAAAAGGATTATCAATTATTGATTTTCACAAAGGCTATAAGTCGCCGGATTACAAAAATCCCGGATTACAATGAATGCGCATTAAGTCGCCATCGGCCAAGAGCCACTGAGTATTTAACTCTGGATTTATTTGTCAATGGACAAGATCTTATGATTGTTTTCACACCGGAGTATATTATTCCAATCTTAAATAGCCAATGTGGCTGGATTTTTATTATGGTTATCAATAACCAGTATTATGATTGAGGTTTTCAAAGCCGCTTCAAAGCAATGGCTATTATTTCTTTATCAATGGATATGATTAATTCTGCAATGGAAGGAATAGTCCCGAGTCGCTGCAGGCTTACGACCCGGCACTTGGGGGCTACATTATTCAGATTGATATTACATCAAATACGCAAGTCCCATGTCACTGCCAGCATGTACCATGGCACTTGGGGGCTAATGCAAGGTTATTTTTTACTTGCGTTATTGAAGACCCGACTCATCACATCGTAATGAGCCGGCCCTTGGGGGCTACCAATTGCTCCTGTTAAAAATTCAAAGTACACAAGCCTTAATCCATTATATTGAAGGGTCCACTGCTCAGTTGGTATGGCACAAGGCTCTTAACCTCATGGTCGTGGGCTCGAGCCCCATGGTAGGGGTTACATCATATGATGTTATTTTCAATGAAGTATATATAAAGTCCCAGCTCAGTATTATCTTACTGAGCCGGCCCTTGGGGGCTACACATTGCTGCTTAAGTCTACATGATCATATCTACAAAGTCCATGCTCACTATTGCATAATGACCCGGCACTTGGGGGCTACATATGTGGAGTATTCAGTTTTGACTAGTGACTGAGATGAATAACCCGGATTTATTCAAGGTTGTGACATTTATATTGAAGCAAGTCTTAAGCTGTTGCTACGCTCCCTTCTTAAGACTTGGGGGCTACAAGTGATATGCATATAAGGGAGGTATGTTTTTAAGCATGATGTTAGCAACAATTACATGACCCGGTGCCATCAATATGGACAAACCGGCAATTTTGACAATGATAAACCGGCAAGGACTACATCTTCAAGCCGGCTGAATATCGGTTGAATATTTCAAGACCAATATTTTTGTCAAGTCAGAGCATTGAAGGCTGACTCAAACGAATTATTTTTCACAATATTTTTCTGTAAGAAACCAATGTCAGCAAATTGATCATGAGGCTGGCCTATTGATCCGGACTTTCCAGAAGAAGGAAATGACAAGGACTTGATGATCAGGTGCCGGCTTACAAGAACTTTTAACCTGGAGCGCAACCTGTCAAATACGTTCTTGTGTTTATTTTGCAGGATGAGTTTAACATGGATAAATCCAAATTAAACTGGGGGCTAATGTCGGGGATATACCCCGCGGTGTAACCCGGCCGGATGTATGACCCGGCCGGACTTGGCGACTCACTGGTGACCTGTACTGACCCGACGTTCTGACTGGTAACCCGCCCAGAGTTGGCGGTTCATGGGTAACCCGGCAGGCGGGTCAGAGGAGTGACAAGACCCAGAGGCCCAAGGCCCAGAAGGCCGGCTCATATTATGGTGGGCCGGCTTAAGAGGAAAGGCATGAGGAATAATTTCCTTACAAGAAGTAAGACCCGGACTTGTATCCAGCTTGTAATAGAAGATAGACTAGTCCTACTAGGACTCCACATGTAACCCGCCCCTCCAACTTATATAAGGAGGGACAGGGCACCCCAAGAGGGACAAGTTTCACAAGTTGAGACAAACAAGTTTTGATGAGTTGGACAGATTAGGGTTAGACAAACAAGTCTATAGCTCTCGAGATAGAGCACCCTTGTAATCATGGTCATGATCATCAATATCATTGAAGCAGGATGTAGGCTTTTACCTCCACCGTGAGGGGCCGAACCTGGGTAAAAAACCTCGCGTCTCTCGTCCCACTCAACCCCTCTCAAGCTACCACATAGATGTGTTGGCCTCACGACTAAGTCCTGACACTAAGGGCATCTGCCGTGACAAATCCACGATATTAAGGCCCTACGAGCATGGAAGGCCTTTTTACCATTCAGGAAACCTTGCCTAGTAAGAGCACGTGCCTCCTATGGATTGGGTTTATGATACGTCTCCATCGTATCTACTTTTCCTAACGCTTTTGCTCTTGTTTTGGACTCTAATTTGCATGATTTGAATGAAACTAACCTGGATTGGCGCTGTTTTCAGCAGAACTACCATGGTGTTGTTTTTGTGCAGAAATAAAAGTTCTCAGAATTGGACGAAACTTTTTGGAGAATTATTTTGGAATAAATAAAAATTACTGGAACCAAGACCCACTAGAGGGGGGCCCAGCTGCCCACAAGGCACCAGGGCGCGCCACCCCCCTCTGGCGTGCCCTGGTGGGTAGTGGGGCCCACGAGGCTCCGCTGACCCTAATTCTGACGCTATAAAATCCTACTTTCCCAGAAAAAATAGGGGAGGAAGTTTCATCACGTTTTACGATATAGAGCCGCCGCCACCTCCTGTTCTTCATCGGGAGGCTAGATCTGGAGCCTGTTCGGGCCTCCGAAGAGGGGGATCTTTGGTCTTCGTCATCACCAACCATCCTCCATCACCAATTTCATGATGCTCACTGCCGGGAGTGAGTAATTCCTTCGTAGGCTTGCTGGACGGTGGTGGGTTGGCTGAGATTCATCATGTAATCGAGTTAGTTTTGTTAGGGCTTGATCCCTAGTATCCACTATGTTATGAGATTGATGTTGCTATTATTTTGCTATGCTTAATGCTTGTCACTAGGGCTCGAGTGCCATGATTTCAGATCTGAACCGTTTATGTTTTCACCATTATATCTATGTTCATGATCCGATCTTGCAAGTTATATGCACCTATTACGTGTTATGATCCGTAAACCCCAACGTGACAATAATTGGGATACTTTCCGGTGACTACCGTAGTTTGAGGAGTTCATGTATTCACTATGTGTTAATGCTTTTTCTGGTTCTCTATTAAAAGGAGGCCTTAATATCCCTTAGTTTCCTTATGGACCCCGTTGCCACGGGAGGGTAGGATAAAAGATGTCATGCAAGTTCTTTTCCATAAGCACGTATGACTATTTACGGAATACATGCCTACATTATATTTATGAACTGGAGCTAGTTCTGTGCCGCCCTAGGTTATGACTGTTATATGATGAATATTATCCAATGTTACCACCGATCCAATGCCTACGAGCTTTTCACATATTGTTCTTTGCTGCGTTACTATTGCTATTGCTACTGTTAGAACTGCTACAAAACTGTTACTACTGTTACCGTTACCTGTGCTATCATTACTATTGCTATCAAACTATCATATTACTATGCTACTGATCACTTTGCTGCAGATATTTAATCTCCGGGTGTGGTTGAATTGACAACTCAACTGCTAATACTTACAAATATTCTTTGGCTCCCCTTGTGTGAATCAATAAATTTGGGTTGAATACTCTACCCTCGAAAACTGTTGCGATCCCCTATACTTGTGGGTTATCAAGACCTTTTTCTGGCACCGTTGCCGGGGAGCATAGCTATATTTGTTGAGTCACTTGTGATTTATATCTATTTATCACTATGAAGAATCTTAAAGATACCAAAACCAAGATCGTTCCCTCTAAGACGAGGGGAGGTAAGGAATTGCCATCATACTCTACACTTGATTCACCTTCTGTTTTAAGTAAGCTTGCAACACCACCACATGCTATTAATCCTGATATGTCACAGGTTATTAATGATGCCACTTCTGGTATGAATGATGCTTATGATGATGCTAGTAGTCTTCTTGATGATAATGTGCCACTAGGTGAATTTCTTGATGAACAACTTGCTAGAGCTAAAGATAGTGAGAATGCTGAAACTGATGAAATTACTAAACCTAATGAAGTCTTTGAAACTGAGAATTATGAAACACCTATTAGACCTAGCTCCCCTAGATATGAATTGCCTGAGATACCTGAGGGTTATGTTATGGATGGAGAGGTAGCTAGAGACTTCCTTGCTTGCAAAGATAGAGATGATCTTAAGAAATTACTAGTCAAGTTGAAAGAAAAAAACTTTGAATGCTAGAATGAAATGTGATCCTAAGTTTGCTACTACACCTATGTTTGTTACCGATGAGGATTATGAATTCTCTGTCGACCTAGAGTTAATTACTTTGGTTGAATCTGATCCTTTCCATGGCTATGAAACTGAAACTGTTGTGGCACATCTTACTAAATTAAATGATATAGCCACCCTATTTGCTCATGATGAGAAAATTTGCTACTACTATATTCTTAAGTTATTTCCTTTCTCTTCAAAGGGTGATGCTAAGATATGGTACAATACTCTTGCTCCTGGTTGTGTGCGTAGTCACCAGGATATGATTTATTACTTCTCTAGAAAAAAAATCCTGCTCATAAGAAATAAGTTGCCTTACAGGAAATATTTAATTTTATGCAAATTGAAGAAGAGAGTCTCCCACAAGCTTGGGGGAGGCTTCTCCAATTACTTAATGCTTTTCTTGATCATTCTCTCAAGAAAAATGAAATACTTAATATCTTCTATAATGGACTAACCGATGCTTCTAGGGATTTCATAGATAGTTGTGCTGGTACAAACTATTGAACAAGCCGAGGAGTTATTGAATAATATATTGAAGAACTATGATGATTGGACACTGATGTCTACTATGCAACTTTATTCTTGTAGACTCGTGTTGGGCCTCTAAGCGCAGAGTTTTGTAGGACAGTAGCAATTTTCCCTCAAGTGGATGACCTAAGGTTTATCAATCCGTGGGAGGTGTAGGATGAAGATGGTCACTCTCAAACAACCCTGCAACCAAATAACAAAAAGTCTCTTGTGTCCCCAACACACCAAATACAATGGTAATTTGTATAGGTGCACTAGTTCGGCGAAGAGATGGTGATACAAGTGTAATATGGATAGTAGATATAGGTTTTTGTAATAAGAACAATAAAAAACAGCAAGGTAGCAATTGATAAAACAGAGCACAAATGGTATTGCAATGCTTGAAAATGAGGCCTAGGGTCCGTACTTTCGCTAGTGCAATCTCTCAACAATGCTAATATAATTGGATCATATAACCATCCCTCAACGTGCGATGAAGAATCACTCCAAAGTTCCTATCTAGCGGAGATCATAAGAAGAAATTGTTTGTAGGGTACGAAACCACCTCAAAGCTATTCTTTCCAATCAATCTATCCTAGAGTTCGTACTATAATAACACCAAGCTATTCTTTCCGATTGATCTAACCAAGAGTTCGTACTAAAATAACACCATATGATACACATCAACCAACTCTAATGTCACCTAGATACTCCAATGTCACCGCGAGTATCCGTGAGTTGATTATACGATATGCATCAAACAATTTCAGATTCATAATACTCAATCCAACACAAAGAACCTCAAAGAGTGCCCCAAGATTTCTACTGGAGAAACAAAGACGAGAATGTGCATCAACCCCTATGCATAGATTACCCCAATGTCACCTCGGGAATCCGCGAGTTGAGTGCCAAAACACATATCAAGTGAATCAATATGATACCCCATTGTCATCACGGGTATTCATTGCAAGACATATATCAAGTGTTCTCAAATCCATAAAAGTATTCAATCCGATAAAATGAAATCTCAAAGGGAAAACTCAATTCATCACAACAAGATAGAGAGGGGAAAACACCATATGATCCAACTATATTAACAAAGCCCGTGATACATCAAGATTGTGCCATCTCAAGAACACGAGAGAGAGAGAGAGAGAGAGATTAAACACGTAGCTACTAGTACAAACCCTCAGCCCCGAGGGTGGACTACTCCCTCCTCATCATGGTGGCCGCCGGGATGATGAAGATGGCCACCGGTGATGATTTCCCCCTCCGGCAGGGTGCCAAAACAGGCTCCCGATTGGTTTTTCGTGGCTACAGAGGCTTGCGGTGGCGGAACTTCCGATCTAGGGTTATCTTCGGGGGTTTTGGAATATTTGGCAATTTATGGGGCGAAGAGGCGATGCGGGAGGCCACCGAGGTGGGCACAACCCACCAGGGCGCGCCTGGGCCCCTTGGCGCGCCCAGGTGGGTTGTGCCCCCCTCGGGGCACCCCTCTGGTACTTCTTTGGCCCAAGTTGTGTCTTCTGGTCCATAAAAATTCTCCAAAAAGTTTCACTACGCTTGGACTCCGTTTGGTACTGATTTCCTGCGAAGTAGAAAAAGCAAAAAACAGCAACTGGCACTGGGCACTATGTCAATAGGTTAGTCCCAAAAAATGATACAAAGTTGCTATAAAATGATTGTAAAACATCCAAGAATGATAATATAACGACATGCATACTTCATAAATTATAGATACGTTGGAGACGTATCAGCATCCCCAAGCTTAATTCCTACTCGTCCTCGAGTAGGTAAATGATAAAAGAAATAATTTATGAAGTGTGAATGCTAGCAAAGTGCACAAGTTTGATCAATGATAATTTCAATCACTTTTCCTAGCATCATAGCAGCAATTCTTTCTCATAAAACTTCTCATGTTAAAGTAGCAACCAATTCACATGTTAAGGTTCAAACAATGATTTCTCTTGAAACTCAACAACCTATATTCTTAGTCACCAAACAATTGCAATTCAACTTATTCAACAGACTCTAAGTAAGAGCTCCACATACTCAATCATCATATAGTCTTCCATGATTGCTAGTACTCAAAGCATATTCTTAGAACAAATGGCATCCATCGAACACAGAGAAAGATAGGGGCTTAATGTTTCGCCTCCCAACTCATTTATCATAGAGATAATTGTCAATAATAATAAATCATGATCAAATATATTTGACTGGTCATATGTGCCTAGATCTTTCTCCACCACATGATGCTTGCCAACTAGAGAATAGTTGAGGTTGAAATGAGAATTCATACTATTGACTCTTTGCATAAAAGTAAATACTGAAAAGTAAAAGATAGGCCCTTCGCAGAGGGAAGCAGAGGTTGTCATGCGCTTTTTATTTGGATGCCCAAACTCTTAATGCAAAGGAACATCACGTATATTGCCCCTTATGATAGCAACCTTTATTATGCAGTCCGTCGCTTTTATTACTTTGCCATCACAAGTTTGTACAGCTCTCAATTTTCTCTTACAATAAAAGATCAAACATATTTAGAAGCAATTTTTATTGCTTTATGCGCCGATGACAACTTACTTGAGGGATCTTATTCAATCCATAGGTAGGTATGGTGGACACTCATGGCAAGAAACTAGGTTTAAGGGATTTTGGATGCACAAGTAGTATCTCTACTTAGTACGAATTTTTGGCTAGCAAAAGATCCTAAGCAAACACCACATGTTGGAGGATCCATAACAATATAACTTCTATGCAAATATACCCAAACATAACTCATTACGTTGTCTTCCTTGTCCAACTTCAACTAATTTGCTCAAGTTTGAAAATAATTAATGGGTATTCACAATCATAGAAGATGTCCAAGATAATATATTTATATGTGAAAGTTCTCTTCCTTATACTAATCATTCATGAATTGCTTGTATGGCCAATATTGTGATTGTCAAGCTTCAAAAGATTTCACTTTCTAAACCCAGTGTGGTACTACTAGGCATGATATGGACATATAATTTCAACTTTATTATATTCAATTCATTCAACAATTTACTCATAGGATGTAAGTGAAGCACAAGAGTAAATAACAAACTACTCCAGAACGATATAAGTGAAGATCAAGCGAGTAGTTGAGTAAAGGGGTAGCTAATTGTGGACTCTCTCTTTTATTTTTTCCAGATATAATTATTTTATTAGAACAGAAAGCAAAACAAAATAAAATGACATTCCAAGAATAGCACAACTCATGTGAAGAAGCAAAAACTTAGGCTCAACCGATACTAACCGATAATTGTTGATGAAGAAAGGTGGGATGCCTACCGGGCATACCCAAGCTTAGATGCTTGAGACTTCTTGAAATATTAACTTGGGATGCCTTGGGCATCCCCAAGCTTGAGCTCTTGTGTCTTCTTTATTCCTTTTATAACACGGTTTCCCTAAATCTTAAAAACTTCATCCACACAAAACTCAACAAGAACTCGTGAGATACGTTAGTATAAATCAACTCAAAACCTTATCATTCTCTACTGTAGCAAATCACTAAAATTATTATTTAACATTGCATACTAAATGCCTCTGCATATTTAATACTCCTATTCTCAAATAGAATCATTAAACAAGCAAACATATGCACACAATGCAAACATAAGAGAAATCTGTCTAAACAGGACAGTCTGTAAAGGATGAAGAAGTATCCATACTTATTTAACTCAAAAAATTCGGAAAATTTACCACACTGTAGAAAATTTATCATATCTTATTGTGCAAAGAACTTCAACCTTTTATCACATTCTGACTTTTCTGGAGAATTTTTGCAACAGCAATAAACTTTCTGTTTTGAAACAGCAACTCATATACTTGCAAAATAAACATGGCAAAGGCTATACTTGACATTTTTATTGAAATAAAAGATGCAAAAAATTATTATAAATAACAGCAAGAAAATACTAGCAAAATATAATGACACTCCAAGCAAAACACATATCATGTGAACAATGAAAATATAGCTCCAAGTGAGGTTACCGATAATGTTGAAGACGAAAGAGGGGATGCCTTCCGGGGCATCCCCAAGCTTGGTTGCTTGGATATTCCTTGAATATTACCTTGGGGTGCCATGGGAATCCCCAAGCTTAGGGTCTTGTCACTCCTTATTCTCCTCATATCGATATCTCACCCAAAACTTGAAAACTTCAATCACACAAAACTTAACGGAACTTCGTGAGATCGGTTAGTATGATAAAGAGCAAATCATTCACTTTGGTACTGTCAAGACAAGATCCATAATTGTTCTCACACAATTACTTCTGTACTCTATCATTTCCACAATTTATATTGACCAATATAAGCCATATAAACAATAAAACAAGCAAACTATGCATTAAAAACAGAATCTGCGAAAAACAGAACAGTCTGTAAAGATCTGAATTATGCTCATACTTCTGTCACTCTAAAAATTCTGAAAATTAGGACAACGTGGGAAATTTTCATGTAAAGCACGTGTAAAAAATTCAGATCAAATGCATGTTCCAGTAAATTTAAATAATTCTACTACTGGGCGCAAAAGTTTCTGTTTTTCACAGAATCAAATCAACTACCATCCACATCATCCCAAAGGCTTTATTTGGCACTTTATTGAAACAAAAGCTATAAAACATGATTACTACAGTAGATTAATCATGTGAACACACAAAAACAGAAGGTATAAGTGTTGGGTTGTCTCCCAACAAGCGCTTTTCTTTTATGCCTTTTAGCTAGGCATGATGATTTCAATGATGCTCACATAAAAGATAAGAATTGAAACATAACGGGAGCATCATGAAGCATATGACTAGCACATTTAAGTCTAACCCACTTCCTATGCATAGGGATTTTGTGAGCAACAATTTATGGGAACAAGAATCAACTAGCATAGGAAGGCAAAACAAGCATAACTTCAAGATTTTCAACACATAGGGAGGGAACTTGATATTATTATGATATGTAAATGCATATGTTCCTCTCTCATAATAATTTTCAGTAGCATCATGAATGAATTCAACAATATAACTATCACATAAAGCACTCTTTTCATGATGCATAAGCATAGAAATTTTGTTACTCTCCACATAAGCAAATTTATTCTCATCAATAGTAGTGGGAGCAAACTCAACAAAATAACTATCATGTGATTGAAAATTAAAATCATGATGACAAGTTTCATGGTTATCATTATTCAATATAGCATACATGTCATCACCATAATCATCATAGATAGCAACTTTGTTTTCATAATCAATTGAAACCTCTTCCAAATTAGTGGAATCATCATTACATAAAGTTGACACTCTTCCAAACCCACTTTCATAATTATAATCATCATAAATAGGAGGCATGCTATCATCATAATAATTTTGCACATCAAAACTTGGGAGACTAAAAATATAATCTTCATCAAACATAGCATCCCTAAGCTTATGGCTTTGCATATCATTAGCATCATGAATATTCAAAGAATTCATACTAACAACATTGCAATCATGCTCATCATTCATGGAAAACATTTTATTGAATTCTTCTTCTATCAATTGAGCACAATTTTCCTTTCTATAATTTTCAAGAAAGACATTATAAAGAAGAACAATATGAGACCACCTCAATTCCATTTTTTTGTAGTTTTCTTTTGATAAACCAAACTAGTGATAAAACAAGAAACTAAAAGATTCGATTGCAAGATCTAAAGATATACCTTCAAGCACTCACCTCCCCGGCAACGGCGCCAGAAAAGAGCTTGATGTCTACTACGCAACTTTATTCTTGTAGACTCGTGTTGGGCCTCCAAGCGCAGAGTTTTGTAGGACAGTAGCAATTTTCCCTGAAGTGGATGACCTAAGGTTTATCAATCCGTGGGAGGTGTAGGATGAAGATGGTCTCTCTCAAACAACCGTGCAACCAAATAACAAAAAGTCTCTTGTGTCCCCAACACACCAAATACAATGGTAATTTGTATAGGTGCACTAGTTCGGCGAAGAGATGGTGATACAAGTGTAATATGGATAGTAGATATAGGTTTTTGTAATAAGAACAATAAAAAACAGCAAGATAGTAATTGATAAAATGGAGCACAAACGGTATTGCAATGCTTGAAAATGAGGCCTAGGGTCCGTACTTTCGCTAGTGCAATCTCTCAACAATGCTAATATAATTGGATCATATAACCATCCCTCAACGTGCGATGAAGAATCACTCCAAAGTTCCTATCTAGCGGAGAACATAAGAAGAAATTGTTTGTAGGGTACGAAACCACCTCAAAGCTATTCTTTCCAATCAATCTATCCTAGAGTTAGTACTAAGATAACACCAAGCTATTCTTTTTGATCGATCTAACCAAGAATTCGTACTAAAATAACACCATATGATACACATCAACCAACTCTAATGTCACCTAGATACTCCAATGTCACCGTGAGTATCCATGAGTTGATTATACGATATGCATCAAACAATTTCAGATTCATAATACTCAATCCAACACAAAGGACCTCAAAGAGTGCCCCAAGATTTCTACCGGAGAAACAAAGACGAGAACGTGCATCAACCCCTATGCATAGATTACCCCAATGTCACCTCGGGAATCCGCGAGTTGAGTGCCAAAACACATATCAAGTGAATCAATATGATACCCCATTGTCACCATGGGTATTCATAGCAAGACATACATCAAGTGTTCTCAAATCCATAAAAGTATTCAATCCGATAAAATGAAATCTCAAAGGGAAAACTCAACTCATCACAACAAGATAAAGAGGGGAAAACACCATATGATCCAACTATATTAACAAAGCCCGCGATACATCAAGATTGTGCCATCTCAAGAACACGAGAGAGAGAGAGAGAGAGAGAGAGATTAAACACATAGCTACTAGTACAAACCCTCAGCCCCGAGGGTGGACAACTCTGTCCTCATCATGGTGGCCGCCGGGATGATGAAGATGGCCACCGATGATGATTTCCCCCTTCGATAGGGTGCCGGGACAGGCTCCTGATTGGTTTTTCGTGGCTACAGAGGCTTGCGGCGGTGGAACTTCCAATCTAGCGTTATCTTCGGGGGTTTTGGAATATTTGGCAATTTATAGGGCGAGAGGAGGTGCGGGAGGCCACCGAGGTGGGCACAACCCACCAGGGCGCGCCTAGGCCCCCAGGTGCCCCCAGGTGGGTTGTGCCCCCCTCAGGGCACCCCTCTGGTACTTCTTTGGCCCAAGTTGTGTCTTCTGGTCCATAAAAATTCTCCAAAAAGTTTCGCTGCATTTGGACTCCGTTTGGTACTGATTTCCTGTGAAGTAAAAAACAAGCAAAAAACAGCAACTAGCATTGGGCACTATGTCAATAGGTTAGTCCCAAAAAATGATATAAAGTTGCTATAAAATGATTGTAAAACATCCAAGAATGATAATATAACGGCATGAATACTTCATAAATTATAGATACATTGGAGACGTATCAGACACTTCATGAACCACCGCCTAAACCCACTCCAAAGAAGAGGGGTATTTTATTTCTCAGTCCTGAAGATACGCAAGAGGCAAAGAAATGTATGAAGGAAAAAGGTATTAAAGCTGAAGATGTTAAGAATTTACCACCTATTGAAGAAATACATGGACTTGACACACCACCACCACTGGTGGTAGAGGTAAATTCTTTATTAAAGTTTGATGAAGGTGATATCCCTTACAACAAACATCCTAGTCAATGCTTATATGAATTTGATAATTATATCATGAAGCAAGATCACTTCAATGCCCATGTTATGAAACAATTGAAACAAAAATCTGATATGATTGCTCGCTTGAGTGACTTGTTATTTAGAATCGCTAATGATGTTAAAGGTGTAGGAAAGCATGCCTCTATGATTCAAACCCAGTTAGAACAAGTTGCTAAATCTCAAAGAGAATTGCTTAGTGAAATGAACAATAATATAAATGATTATGCTGTTAGAGTAGCAACTAGGAAAGGCAAGATGACTCAGGAGCCACTTTATCCTGAAGGTCACCCTAAAAGAATTGAACAAGACTCTCAAAGAATTAATACTGATGCACCTAGTGAAAGCACAAGTGCTCGCTGGGTGATTTTGGTAATTAATGTCAACATATCCCCTGTTGGACTAATGCTTTTATCTAGTGTATTTCAGACAAGTTCAACAATGGCGTGGAAAGGACAAGAGGATATGGAACCCCTTCAAGGTGTCAAGGACATGCATTGGCTAAAGCTCAAGACTCTTCATTTCATTTTTAGTGATCCAAGATCACATGGAGTCCATAGGAAAGCCAATACTATTAAAAGGGGATGAGGTGTTGCTTAATGGCTTGCTTGCTCAAATGCTTAGTGATATTGCTCCAAAGCCCTCAACCACTTTCCCATTCCAAATATATCCAAAACCCAAAGTCAAACTTGGCCCCACTGATTCATCCTATCCGGAGCCACCGAGTTCATATGACATAGCCACTGCCAGAAACCCTAACAGTTCGGTCACACCAATACGGATCTCGGTCTCACCGAGATGGCCTTGCTAGCGTGCTGTGACTAGTTGCACTCTTTCGGTCCCACCGAGTCAGTGCAATCGGTCTCACCGAGTTGGCTTGACATCTGCTCTGTTGCTTATTGCTTCACTTCGGTCTCACCGAGTTGATGCAATCGGCGCCACCGAGTTGATGTTTGCCCTAAGCCCTAGCACGTCGGTCCCACCGAGTTGTTCCAGTCGGTCCCACCGAGATTCCTAACGTTCACATTTTGAACTAAATCGGTCTTACCGAGTTCTTCTATTTGGTCTAACCGAGTTGGGTTAAATGTGTGTAACGGTTAGATTTTGTGTGGAGGCTATATATACCCCTCCACCCCCTTCTCCATTTGTGAGAGAGCCATCAGAACATGCCTACACTTCCAGCATACATTTTCTGAGAGAGAACCACCTACTCATGTGTTGAGATCAAGATATACCAATACTACCACAAGAATCTTGATTTCTAGCGTTCCCCAAGTTGCTTTCCACTCAAATCATCTTTCCACCATATCCAAATCTATGAGAGAGAGTTGAGTGTTGGGGAGACTATCATTTGAAGCACAAGAGCAAGGAGTTCATCATCAACACACAATCTATTACCTTTTGGAGAGTGGTGTCTCCTAGATTGGTTAGGTGTCGCTTGGGAGCCTCCGTCAAGTTGTGGAGTTAAACCAGGAAGTTTGTAAGGGCAAGGAGATCGCCTACTTCTTGAAGATCTACCCGAGTGAGGCAAGTCCTTCATGGGTGATGGCCATGGTGGGATAGACAATGTTGCTTCTTCATGGACCCTTCGTGGGTGGAGCCCTTCGTGGACTCGCGCAACCGTTACCCTTCGTGGGTTAAAGTCTCCATCAACGTGGATGTACAATAGCACCACCTATCGGAACCACGCCAAAAATCTCCATGTCTTCATTGTGTTTGCACACTCCAATCCCATCCCTTTACTTTCTTGCAATTAGCATGCTTTACTCTTTCCGCTGCATATACTCTTGCCATGCTTGCTTGAAATGTATTGTGAATGCTTAAACTTGTGATAAAACTCCACCTCAACTTGAACAACCTAAAAATTGCCACTTTTACTTGTTGAGGGTCTAATCATCCCCCCTCTAGACCCCTCTTCTCGATCCTTTCAATTCGTATCAGAGCTTTGGTCTCAACTGCTTTGGTTTAATCACCATTGGAGGAAGATGAATGAGTCTACAATCGGGAGTATTAGACATAGAGTGCCTATGCTTGACGGAGAGTTCTATAATTCTTCGAAGAATGAGATGCTTGAGATTTTCAATGAATATGATTTGAACAAGTATATTACTAGCCCTTATGCGCCCCCCATTGATCCTTTGCATCCTACCCCCGATGAATATCTTGACATGACCCTCAATATTAGAACTATTGATCTTATCATTAGAGGATTGCCTAGAAATTTGCTTGTATGCTTGCCTACATTTGAATGTGCTTATACTATATGGAAATATCTTGAGGAGCGCTTTCCAAACTATTCCTTGAAAAATCAAGATGAGATTCTTCAAAAGTCCATTGCTTTTCATAAAATGGATCCTAGTGATCCTAAATTTGATGATTGTCTATTTGAGCTCTGTGACCTTATGCGTGCCAAAGGAAATGTTGGAGTCATTAGTAGCATAATTTCGCAAACTATTAGAATTCATAAACATGCACATTGTCATGGTCATAAATCTAATGAATCACTCTCTCTAGGTGATGATCATTCACATGATGATGATGAGCATGGATATTATGATGAGGATGATGATAGTGACTTTGATCTTGAAGAGTTGATGAGACACTTTGGTCTTATGGCTAACCTTCGTGGTTACATGGCCGGAGGAAAGGAATGGATTCTCGATAGTGGATGTACTGATCATATGACTGGAGACAAGGACATGTTCCGTGAGCTTGCTAAGAACGATGGTCCACGCAAGTATGTCACTTTTGGAGATAACTCCAAGGGTAAGGTACTTGGCCTTGGTAAGGTGGCCATTTCCAATGATAGCTCTATCCAAAACGTTATGCTCGTTGAATCCCTTGGTTACAATCTACTTTCCGTATCTAGACTAGCTGACTTCGAGTTCAATGTTCTATTTACTGAAATAGATTGCCAAGTGTTTCGTAGAGATAACCATAATATGGTCTTTACCGGTATTCGTAGAGGTGACCTATACATTGTTGATTTCACTAAGAAAGCTCAACCTCGTACTTGCTTAATTGCTAAATCTTCTAAAGGTTGGTTATGGCATAGAAGATTAGGTCATGTGGGCATGCGAAATCTTGATAAGCTTATTAAAGGTGATCATATCCTTGGTGTTAAAGATGTCATATTTGACAAGGATATACTTTGATGTGCTTGTCAAGCAGGAAAACAGGTTGGAGGAAGTCATCCCGTGAAGAACATCATGACCACGAGAAGACCGCTTGAGCTACTTCATATGGATCTTTTCGGTCCCAACGCCTACAAGAGCCTCGGTGGTAACTCGTTCGGTTTGGTCATTGTTGACGATTTTTCAAGATTTACGTGGGTGTTCTTTCTTGATGACAAATCGCTAGTCCAAAAGATCTTCAAGAACTTTGCTAGGAAGGCCCAAAACCAATTTGAAGTGAAGATCAAGAAGGTTTGAAACGACAATGGAACGGAGTTCAAGAACGCCAATGTGGATACCTTTCTTGATGAAGAAGGGATTTCACATGAGTTCTCGGCTACCTACACGCCTCAACAAAATGGAGTTGTTGAGAGCAAGAACCGGACACTCATTGAGATGGCAAGAACGATGCTTGACGAATACAAGACGCCAAGACACTTTTGGGCGGAAGCGGTTGAGACAGCTTGTCATGCTACGAATCGACTATATCTTCACAAGCTTCTCGGCAAGACGGCATACGAGCTTCTCACCGGTAACAAACCCCAAGTTGGATACTTTCGAGTATTTGGCTCAAAGTGTTACATTCTTGATAAGCATCATCGCTCAAAATTTGCTCCTAAATCTCATGAAGGTTTCCTACTCGGTTATGGCTCAAACTCTCACACTTACCGTGTCTACAACAATCTCACCCGAAAGGTTGAAGAAATGGTAGATGTGAAGTTTGATGAATCTAACGGCTCGCAAGTAGAGCAATTGCCAATTGATGTAGGAGACAAAGATCCTTCGAAAGCAATCCAAGATTTGTCCATTGGCAAGATTCGGCCAACGGAGGTGAAGGAGAGTACTTCGTCCGTTCAAGTGGAAGCCTTAACTTCACATCAAGGTGAACCACAAGTTGACTTGGAGGCATCCACAAGTGGAACACGTCAAGACGAAGAAAATGAGGAAGTGCAACAAGATGAACCACCTCGACCTCCTTCTCCACCTCCACAAGAGAACAACAATGCCAGTAACAATGAAGAAGAAGACAATGAGGAGGATGTTCCGCCCCAACCCAAACAAAAGCTCTCACGAGTTAGAGCAAGAGTCACAAGAGACCATCCCGTCGAACAAATCTTCGATGACATTCAAACCGGGAGAATCACTCACTCTAAAACTCATTTGGCTAACTTTTGTGAACACTACTTATTCATTTCTAGTGTTGAACCTATGAAGGTTGAAGAAGCTCTTGAGGATCCGGATTGGGTGAATGCTATGCATGAAGAGCTACACAACTTCGAGAGGAATCAAGTGTGGACATTGGTTGAGAAGCCCGACGACAATCACAATGTCATTGGAACCAAATGGGTGTTTCAGAATAAGCAAGATGAAGATGGACAAGTTGTATGCAACAAGGCCCGTCTCGTCGCTCAAGGCTACACTCAAGTCGAAGGTATGGACTATGGTGAGACATATGCCCCCGTTGCTAGACATGAGTCCATTCGCATCTTACTTGCTCATTCCAATCACCATGATATCACTTTATACCAAATGGACATTAAAAGTGCTTTTCTCAATGGAGAAATTAAGGAGGAGGTGTATGTTAAACAACCTCCCGGCTTTGTCAATCCTAAGAAACCTAATCATGTCTACAAACTTCACAAAGCTCTTTATGGTCTTAAACGAGCTCCTAGAGCATGGTATAAATGCTTGACCAAGTTTCTTATTGAAAAAGGCTTTGAAATTGGGAAGTTGATTCTACACTTTTTACTAAAAGGGTTAATGGTGAATTATTTGTGTGCCAAATTTATGTGGATGATATCATATTTGGATCTACTAACCCCAATTTTAGTGAAAAGTTTGGAAGGCTAATGTCGGAGAAGTTTGAGATGTCTATGATGAGTGAACTCAAATTTTTCCTTGGTTTGCAAATCAAGCAAACTAAGGAAGGTACCTTTGTCTCTCAAACAAAGTATACCAAGGATCTTTTCAAGAAGTTCAACATGCAAGAAAGCAAAGGTATGAAAACACCGATGCCTACTAGTGGACATCTTGACTTGACTAAGGATGGCAAACCGGTTGACCAAAAGGTTTACCGCTCTATGACTGGTTCATTGTTATATCTATGTGCCTCCCATCCCGATATTATGCTAAGTGTGTGCATGTGTGCACGATATGAAGTGGCCCTGAAAGAGTGTCATCTTAAGGCCGTGAAAAGGATAGTGAGATACTTAATTCATACACCAAACTTTGGCATTTGGTATCCTAAGAGGTCATCTTTTGATCTTGTTGGCTACTCCGATTCAGACTATGCCGGTGAGAAGGTTGATAGAAAGCCCACTTCGGGTACTTGTCAATTTCTTGGTAGATCCCTTGTGTCTTGGTCCTCCAAGAAACAAAACTCGGTATCATTATCCACTACCGAAGCGGAATACATTGCCGCCGGATCATGTTGTGCTCAATTACTTTGGATGACCCAAACCCTTAAGGATTATGGGATACATGTGAACTGTTGGGAAACGTAGCATGCAATTTCAAAAAATTTCTACGCACACGCCAGATCTATCCATGGATATGCATAGCTACGAGAGGGGAGAGCATCTTCATACCCTTAAAGATCGCAAAGCGGAAGCGTTTATCAACGCGGTTCATGTAGTCGTACACCTTCATGATCCGTCCCGATCAAGTACCGAACGTATGGCACCTCCGCGTTCAGCACACGTTCAGCTCGATGACGTACTCGCCTTCTTGATCCAGCAAGATAGGCGAAGTAGTAGATGAGTTCCGGCAGCACGACGGCGTGGTGACGGTGTTGGTGAAGAACAATCTTCGCAGGGCTTCGCCAAGCAGTAAGCACAACGGAAACTATAACAGAGGATAAACTAGAGGGGACGGGGTTGCCGGCACACGGCTTAGTGATTCTTGATGTGTCTTGGGTGCTAGCCCTGCCCCTCTATTTATATGTTGAGCCCTGGGGTCGAAACTTGGAGTAAAAGCCTCCTCAAAGTCGGTTTTGCCCGAAAGGCAAGAGTCCTTCTCGGACTCCAGGGCTAGACGCCAGGGTTCCCGGCGTCTACCCCCCAGACGCCAGGGTTCCTGGCGTCTGGCCTCTGGCCTCCGCAAAACTTCCTTTTGCACTTTCCAAAAGCCTCGTGGGCTTTCCCCTTTGGCCCAAATAAAGTGTTTCTCGTACCCAAACATTTCGGGAAACATCCGGAACCCCTTCTGGCGAATTCTGGAACCCTTCCGGAGACCAAATACTATTATCCCATATATCAAACTTCACCTCTGGACTATTCCAGAGCTCCTCGTCATGTCCGTGATCACATCTGGGACTCCGAACAACATTCGGTCACCAACATACATAACTCATATAACACTATATCGTCAACGAACGTTAAGCGTGCGGACCCTACGGGTTCGAGAACTATGTAGACATGACCGAGACACCTCTCCGGTCAATAACCAATAGCGGAACCTGGATGCTCATATTGGCTCCTACATATTCTACGAAGATCTTTATCGGTCGAACCGTTATGACAACATACGTAATTCCCTTTGTCCATCGGTATGTTACTTACTCGAGATTCGATCGTCGGTATCTCTATACCTAGTTCAATCTCGTTACCGGCAAGTCTCTTTACTCGTTCCATAATACATCATCTCGTAACTAACTCATTAGTCATTTGCTTGCAAGGCTTCTTATGATGTGTATTACCAAGAGGGCCCAGAGATACCTCTCCGATACTCGGAGTGACAAATCCCAATCTCGATCCATGCCAACTCAACAGACACCTTCAGAGATACCTGTAGAGCATCTTTATAATCACCCAGTTACATTGTGACATTTGATAGCACACAAGGTATTCCTCCAGTATCCGGGAGTTGTATGATCTCATGGTCGAAGGAACATGTATTTGACATGAAGAAAGCATAGCAATAAAACTGAACGATCATTATGCTAAGCTAACAGATGGGTCTTGTCCATCACATCATTCTCCTAATGATGTGATCCTGTATCAAATGACAACTCATGTCCATGGTTAGGAAACCTTTACCATCTTTGATCAACGAGCTAGTCTAGTAGAGGTTCACTAGGGACACGGTGTTTGTTTATGTATTCACACATGTATTTAAGTTTCCGATCAATACAATTATAGCATGAATAATAAACCTTTATCATGAATAAGGAAATATAAAATAACAACTTTATTATTGCCTCTAGGGCATATTTCCTTCAGTCTCCCACTTGCACTAGAGTTAATAATCTAGTTCACATCGCCATGTGATTTAACACCAATAGTTCACATCGTCATGTGATTAACACCCATAGTTCACATCGCCATGTGACCAACACCCAAAGGGTTTACTAGAGTCATTAATCTAGTTCACATCGCCATGTGATTAACACCCAAAGAGTACTTAAGGTGTGATCATGTTTTGCTTGTGAGAGAAGTTTAGTCAACGGGTCTGTCACATTCAGGTCCGTACGTATTTTGCAAATTTCTATGTCTTCAATGCTCTGCATGGAGCTACTCTAGCTGATTGCTCCCACTTTCAATATGTATCCAGATTGATACTCAGAGTCATCCGGATTGGTGTTAAAGCTTGCATCGATGTAACACTTTATGACGAACTCTTTATCACCTCCATAACCGAGAAACATTTCCTTAGTCCTCTTAGGTAACTAAGGATAATTTTGACCGCTGTCCAGTGGTCCACTCCTGGATCACTCTTGTACCCTCTTTGCCAGATAAGTGGCAAGACACACATCAGGTGTGGTACATAGCATGGCATATCGTATAGAACCTATGGCTGAGGCATAGGGAATGACTTTCATTCTCTCTCTATCTTCTGCCGTGGTCAGGCTTTGAGTCTTGCTCAACTTCACATCTTGTAATACAGGCAAGAACTCCTTCTTTGACTGATCCATTTTGAACTTCTTCAAAACTTGGTCAAGGTATGTGCTTTGTGAAAGTCCTATTAAGCGTCTCGATCTATCCCTATAGATCTTGATGCCCAATATATAAGCAGCTTCATCGAGGTCTTTCATTGAAAAATTCTTATTCAAGTATCCTTTTATGCTATCCAGAAATTATATATCATTTCCAATCAACAATATGTCATCCACATATAATATTAGAAATGCTACAGAGCTCCCACTCACTTTCTTGTAAATACAGGCTTCTCCGAAAGTCTGTATAAAACCATATTCTTTGATCACCTCATCAAAGCATATATTCCAACTCCGAGATGCTTGCACCAGTCCATAGATGGATCGCTGGAGCTTGCACACTTTGTTAGCACCTTTAGGATCGACAAAACCTTCTGGTTGCATCATATACAACTCTTCTTTAAGAAATCCATTAAGGAATGCAGTTTTGACGTCCATTTGCCAGATTTCATAATCATAAAATGCGGCAATTGCTAACATGATTCGGACAGACTTAAGCATCGCTACGGGTGAGAAGGTCTCATCGTAGTCAACTCCTTGAACTTGTTAAAAACCTTTTGCAACAAGTCAAACTTTATAGACAGTAACATTACCGTTAGCGTCAGTCTTCTTCTTGAAGATCCATTTATTCTCTATGGCTTGCCGATCATCGGGCAAATCAACCAAAGTCCACACTTTGTTCTCATACATGGATCCCATCTCAGATTTCATGGCCTCAAGCCATTTTGCGGAATCTGGGCTCATCATCGCTTCCTCATAGTTCGTAGGTTCGTCATGGTCTAGTAACATGACTTCCAGAACAGGATTACCGTACCACTCTGGTGCGGAACGCACTCTGGTTGACCTACGAGGTTCGGTAGTAACTTGATCTGAAGTTTCATGATCATCATCATTAGCTTCCTCACTAACTGGTGTAGGCATCACGGGAACTGTTTTCTGTGATGAGCTATTCTCCAATTTGAGAGAAGGTACAATTACCTCATCAAGTTCTACTGTCCTCCCACTCACTGCTTTCGAGAGAAACTCCTTCTCTAGAAAGGATCCATTCTTAGCAAAAAAAATCTTGCCTTCGGATCTGTGATAGAAGGTGTACCCAACAGTTTCTTTTGGGTATCCTATGAAGACGCACTTCTCCGATTTGGGTTCGAACTTATCAGGCTGAAGCTTTTTCACATAAGCATCACAACCCCAAACTTTAAGAAACGATAGCTTAGGTTTCTTGCCAAACCACAGTTCATACGGTGTTGTCTCAACGGATTTAGATGGTGCCCTATTTAACGTGAATGCAGCTGTCTCTAATGCATAACCCCAAAATAATAGTGGTAAATCAGTAAGAGACATCATAGATCACACCATATCTAATAAAGTACGGTTACGATGTTCGGACACACCATTAAGCTATGGTGTTCCAGGTGGCGTGAGTTGTGAAACTATTCCACATTGTTTTAAATGAAGGCCAAACTCGTAACTCAAATATTCACCTCCACGATCAGATCGTAGAAACTTTATTTTCTTGTTACGATGATTCTCCACCTCACTCTGAAATTCTTTGAACTTTTCAAATGTTTCAGACTTGTGTTTCATTAAGTAGATATACCCATATCTGCTCAAATCATCTGTGAAGGTCAGAAAATAACGATACCCGCCGCGTGCTTCAACACTCATCAGACCGCATACATCGGTATGTATTATTTCTAATAAGTCATTAGCTCGCTCCATTGTTCCGGAGAACGGAGTTTTAGTCATCTTGCCCATGAGGCATGGTTCGCAAGTATCAAATGATTCATAATCAAGTGATTCCAAAAGTCCATCTGTATGGAGTTTCTTCATGCGCTTTACACCAGTATGACTTAAACGGCAGTGCCACAAACATGTTGCACTATCATTATCAACTTTGCATCTTTTGGCATCAATATTATGAATATGTGTATCACTACGATCGAGATTCAATAAACCATTTATATTGAGTGTAAGACCATAGAAGGTTTTATTCATGTAAACAGAACAACAATTATTCTTTGTCTTAAATGAATAACCGTATTGCAATAAACATGATCCAATCATATTCATGCTCAACGCAAACACCAAATAACATTTATTTAGGCTCAACATTAATCCTGAAGGTAAAGGGAGTCTGCGATGGTGATCTTATCAACCTTGGAATCACTTCCAAAACACATCGTCACCTTGCCCTTAACTAGTCTCTGTTCATTTTGCAACTCCTGTTTCGAGTTACAAATCTTAGCAACTGAACCGATATCAAATACCCAGGGGCTACTATGAACACTAGTAAAGTACACATCAATAACATGTATATCAAATATAGATTTGTTCACTTTGCCATCCTTCTTATCCGCCAAGTATTTGGGGCAGTTCCGCTTCTAATGACCATTTCCTTTGCAGTAGAAGCACTCAGTTTCAGACTTGGGTCTAGCTTTGGGCTTCTTCATGGGAGCGGCAACTTGCTTGCCATTCTTCTTGAAGTTCTCTTTATTTCCCTTGCCTTTTTTCTTGAAACTAGTGGTCTTGTTAACCATCAACACTTGATTCAAGCGATTGTAGTACTCAGACATTCTGAGCACATGCTCATTGGTTGAGCTATTCTCCTCCATCTTGTAGGCAAAGTACTTGTCAGAGGTCTCATACCTCTCGACACGGGCATGAGTCTGAAATACCAATTTCAGTTCTTGGAACATCTCATATGCTCCGTGGCGTTCAAAACATTTTTGAAGTCCCGGTTCTAAGCCGTAAAGCATGGCGCACTAAACTATCAAGTAGTCATCATATCGACCTTGCTAAACGTTCATAATGTTTGCATCTGCTCCTGCAATAGGTCTGTCACCTAGCGGTGCATCAAGGACATAATTCTTCTGTGCACCAATGAGGATAATCCTCAGATCACGGAACCAGTCCGCATCATTGCTACTATCATCTTTCAGCTTAGTTTTCTCTAGGAACGTATCAAAATAAAACAGGGGAGCTATACGCGAGCTATTGATCTACAACATAGATATGCAAATACTATCAGGACTAAGTTCATGATAAATTAAGTTCAATTAATCATATTACTTAAGAACTCCCACTTAGATAGACATCCCTCGAGTCATCTAAATGATCACGTGATCCATATCAACTAAACCATGTCCGATCATCACGTGAGATGGAGTAGTTTTCAATGGTGAACATCTCTATGTTGATCATATCTACTATATGATTCACGTTCAACCTTTCGGTCTCAGTGTTCCGAGGCCATGTCTGTACATGCAAGGCTCGTCAAGTTTAACTTGAGTATTCCGCGCGTGCAAAACTGTCTTGCACCCGTTGTATGTGAACGTAGAGCTTATCACACCCGATCATCACGTGGTGTCTTGGCATGACGAACTGTCGCAATGGTGCATACTCAGGGAGAACACTTATACCTTGAAATTTAGATAAGGGATCATCTTATAATGATACCACCGTACTAAGCAAAATAAGATGCATAAAAGATAAACATCACATGCAATCAAAATATGTGACATGATATGGCCATCATCATCTCGTGCTTTTGATCTCCATCTCCAAAGCATCGTCATGATCTCCATTGTCACCAGCTCGACACCTTGATCTCCATCATTGCGTCGTGGTCGTCTCGCCAACTATTGCTTCTACAACTATTGCTAACGCATAGTGAGAAAGTAAAGCAATTACATGGCGTTTACATTTCATACAATAAAGCGACAACCATAAGGCTCCTGCCAGTTGCCGATAACTTTTACAAAACATGATCATCTCATACAACAATGTATATGACATCATGTCTTGACCATATCACATCACAACATGCCCTGCAAAAACAAGTTAGACGTCCTCTACTTTGTTGTTGCAAGTTTTACGTGGCTGCTACGGGCTTCTAGTAAGAACCGTTCTTACCTACGCATAAAAACCACAACGGTGATTTATCAAGTTTACTGTTTTAACCTTCAACAAGGACCGGCCGCAGTCAAATTCGATTCAACTAAAGTAGGAGAAACAGACACCCGCCAGCCACCTTTATGCAAAACTAGTTGCATGTCTGTCGGTGGAACCGGTCTCATGAACGTGGTCATGTAAGGTTGGTCCGGGCCGCTTCATCCAACAATACCGCCGAATCAAAATAAGACATTGGTGGTAAGCAGTATGACGATCACCGCCCATAACTCTTTGTGTTCTACTCGTGCATATCATCTACGCATAGACATGGCTCTGATACCACTATTGGGAAACGTAGCATGCAATTTCAAAAAAATTCTACGCACACGCAAGATCTATCCATGGATATGCATAGCTACGAGAGGGGAGAGCATCTTCATACCCTTGAAGATCGCAAAGCGAAAGCGTTTATCAACGCGGTTGATGTAGTCATACACCTTCATGATCCGTCCCGATCAAGTACCGAACATACGGCACCTCCGCGTTCAGCACACGTTCAGCTCGATGACGTACTCGCCTTCTTGATCCAGCAAGATGGGCGAAGTAGTAGATGAGTTCTGGCAGCACGACGGCGTGGTGACGGTGTTGGTGAAGAACAATCTCCGCAGGGCTTCGCCAAGCACAACGGAAACTATAACGGAGGATAAACTAGAGGGGACGGGGTTGCTGGCACACGGCTTGGTGATTCTTGATGTGTCTTGGGTGCTAGCCCTGCCCCTCTATTTATATGTTGAGCCCTGGGGTCGAAACTTGGAGTCAAAGCCTCCTCAAAGTCGGTTTTGCCCGAAAGGCAAGAGTCCTTCTCGGACTCCAGGGCTAGACGCCAGGGTTCCCGGCTGTGGCGCCCCCGATTCAATCGTACACTAATCATGCACGCAAACGTGTACGATCAAGATCAGGGACTCACGGGAAGATATCACAACACAACTCTAAAACATAAATAAGTCATACAAGCATCATAATACAAGCCAGGGGCCACGAGGGCTCGAATACAAATGCTCGATCATAGACGAGTCAGCGGAAGCAACAATATCTGAGTACAGACATAGGTTAAACAAGGTGCCATAAGATGGCTAGCACAAACAGGGATACAACCGATCGAACAGGCGCAGGGCCTCCTGCCTGGGATCCTCCTAACTACTCCTGGTCGTCGGCGTCCTGGACGTAGTAGTAGGCTCCGCCCTGGTGGTAGTAGTCGTCGTAGGTGGCGTCTGGCTCCTGGGCTCCAACATCTGGTTGCGACAACCAGCAAGAAGGGAAAGGGGGAAAGGAGGGGGAAAGCAACCGTGAGTACTCATCCAAAGTACTCGCAAGCAAGGATCTATACTACATATGCATGGTATATGTGTAAAGAGGCAATATCGATGGACTGAACTGCAGAATGCCAGAATAAGAGGGGGATAGCTAGTCCTGTCGAAGACTACGCTTCTGGCAGCCTCCATCTTGAAGCAATAGAAGAGATTAGTTGGAAGTTAACCAAGCAACAACGTATAGCATAATCCTACCCGTCGATCCTCTCGTCGCCACCATGCGAGAGAGCGACCACCGGGTTATATCTGTCACTTGTAAGGGTGTGTTTTATTAAGTATCCATTTCTAGTTGTCATGAGGTCGGAATACAACTCCGGGTCGTCCTTTTACCGAGGGACACGGCTATTCGAATAGATAAACTTCCCTGCAGGGGTGCACCACATATTCCCCAACACGCTCGATCCCCTTTGGCCGGACACACTTTCCTGGGTCATGCCCGGCCTCGGAAGATCCACACGTCGCAGCCCCCCCTAGGCTCAACAGAGAGGTCAGCACGCCGGACTAATCCTAGGCACTCTGGGGTCTGGGCCCATCGCCCAGTGCGCTCCTGCACGTTGCGTACGCGGCCGCGAGCAGACCTAGCAACCCACACGATCACGGCGGTTACGTTAGCGCGGTCCAACACGGCGCGCGCCGCTCAGTCGCTGACGTCAAGAAGGCTTCAGCTGATACCACGACGCCGGGATACCCATAACTACTCCCGCGTAGTTGGTTAGTGCGTATAGGCCAGTGGCCAGACTCAGATCAAATATCCAATCTCGTTAAGCGTGTTATTATGAAGTAAACGCGAACGCCGACCAGGGCTTGGCCCACCTGTCTCCTAGGTGGTCTCAACCTGCCCTGTCGCTCCGCCACAAAGATCCACTCAAAGGGCCGTTGGGACAAAGGTCCTTTCAGCTCCCAATCCGTGAATCACTCGCGGGTACTCTTCGAGCCGACCCGACTTTAGTCACCATTTGTATAGTATGTATATATGTATAGTTTAACCCGTGATCACCTCCCGAGTGATCACGGCCCGATAGTATAGCAAGGCAGACTGACAAGAATGCAGGGCCAATGATGATAAACTAGCATCCTACACTAGGCATTTAGGATTGCAGGTAAGGTATCAACAGATGTAGCAACAGTGTCAGGCTATGCATCAGACTAGGATTAACGGAAAGCAGTAACATGCTACACTACTCTAATGCAAGCAGTATAGAGGAGAATAGGCGATATCTGGTGATCAAGTGGGGGGGGCTTGCCTGGTTGCTCTGGCAAGTAGGGGTCGTCAACAACGTAGTCGGTCGAGGCACCAGCAGCTGCGTCGGTCTCGTAGTCTACCGAAGAGAAGAGGGGGAAGAAACAGTAAACACACGGCAATAATGCAACAGGGATGCATGACATGTCTAAATGATATGCCGGGGTGATATACAGCCTAACTAAGCGATTTAGTTAATTTAGGAATTTATTCGGATTTATTTAATTAAAGTTGGACACTATTCATTTATCGAAATCGGTCTAATTGTTCAACGTTCTCATAGCTGCGGGCGTCTGACGGAGATACCGAGGGCGTATCCGGGTTCGTATCGTCGTTCTGAGCAAGTTTCATGTATAAAATATTTTCATCGGAGTTACGGTTTAAAAGATATGATTTTCTAAAGTTTTTATTAATTTCTGAAATTTTAATTAATTATTTAATTCAACATTATCCGAAACAGTGCTGCGATGATGTCAGCATGACATCATGCTGATGTCAGCAGGCGCCCTGACAGGGTGGGTCCCACCTGTCATAGACTGTTAAATTAATTAGGGTTAACTAATTATATTACTGTTTAATTAACACTAATTAGTTAGTTAAATTAACCTAATCAGGATTAATTAACTAATTAATTAATTATTTTTATTATTTTTATTTTTATTTTTATTTCCTTTTTATTAAAACGTTCTGGGGCTGGGCCCCACATGTCAATGGGCCAGGGGGACTTAACGGGCGCTGGGTACGGGTAACGGGCGGGCGAACCCGCTCGAACGGGCACGGGCGATGGGGCGCGCCAGGGCGCCATCGCCGGTCGCGGGAGATGGCCGCGAGGGTGCGCGGCCGGCGGCCACGGCGCGGCTGGAGCCGCGGGGGGGGGAGGACCGGTGGCCGGAGGCGGCGTAGAGGGGCGAGGTGGGACTGGCGGCAGAGGTAGGCGAGGGTGAGGCGCAGGCAGCGCGCGGGGTAGTGAGTAGGGGCCGGCGAGGCAGAGAGGCCTCAGCGGGGCGAGGCGCTGGGCGCGGTGACCGCTGGGCGACGGGCACGGCCGGACGGCGCGGCGCATGGCCAGGGCACGGCCCGACCGCGGTGAGCGCGGGGCCGGAGCGCGCGAGGCGTGGTCACGGCCGGAGCGGAGCAACGGTGGGCGCGGCGGGAGCGCGGCAGGCGAGCGAGAGAGGAGGACCGGGGGCCTCACCGAGGGAGCGTAGGGACGGGGCAGTGGAGCGCGAGGAGGAAGACGGGGACGACGGCGGAGAGGAGAAGCAGGCCGGCGGGGGAGCGCTCCGGCGACGGCGTCCAACGGCAATGGCAACGGGGCGGCGTCGGGCGGCAGGGTCGGGGCGTCGCGGCGACCTCCACCTCTCGATCCCGATCCAATCGGGGGAGAGGGGGGAAGTGGGGGGGGTGGCTGGTTAGGGTTTCCCCCCCCATGGGGATAAGGCAGGGGATGGGGCTGGGCCGGCCAGTTGGGCCAGGTGGGTCGGCCAGCTGGGCCGCCTGGCCCAGTTGGCCAGGGGGGCCTTTTCTTTTCTTTTGTTTTTCTGTTTCTTTTCCCTTTTCTTTACTGTTAAATGTTTAGGCCCCAAATGGTTTTTGTAAAAAGTGTGACCTATTTCATAAATACCATTGCATTATTCCTCAACACCTAAAATTAGTTTGGACAAAACATAATTCCATATTTATTTCAGATTTAATAAATGGTTATTAAATACCATCTTTATCCACTGTTTGAGGTTGTTCGAGTCACTTATCCAATTCCAATGATGTTGGTTTCAATTTTAGAATAGCCTCTGGAATATTTGTTACTTACCTGACATTTTAGTTTCTATGTTGGACAACTTTTATACTCCACTTTCATTTAAATTTGAATTTGACTTAGGAGTTGAAATGCAATATGATGCTAATGATGATTATGCACTATTAATCATGATGACATGGCCTCATCAAAAGGGTGATCTCTGTAGCTTAATACAGGGGGTGTTACAAATCTCCTCCACTACAAGAAATCTCGTCCCGAGATTTAGGAGGTAGAAAGAAACAAAGCGGGGTATTCATCGCGAAGACGATCCTCACGTTCCCAAGTGGCTTCATCCTCAGAATGGTTTGACCACTGAACCTTGAGGAACTTGATAACCTTCTGGCGTGTGCGACGCTCGGCTTGATCGAGAATGCGGACCGGATGCTCTTTATAAGAGAGGTCTTGTTGCAGTTCAAGCAATTCGTGATCTACTCCGCGGATAGGGTCTTTGAAGCAGCGGCGGAGTTGTGAGACGTGGAACACATCGTGAACCTGAGAAAGGTTTGGTGGAAGTTCCAACTGATATGCCACTCTACCACGCCTTTCAAGAACAGTGAAAGGACCAATATAGCGAGGAGCTAGCTTGCCCTTGATCCCGAATCGGTGTGTACCTTTCATCGGTGTGACTCGAAGATAAGCCTTTTCGCCAGGTTGATAGACCATATCTTTGTGTTTGCGGTCATACTGACTCTTTTGACGTGACTGAGCAGTCTTCAAATGCTCGCGGACAACGCGAACTTGATCTTCGGCAAGTTGGATAATATCCGGACCGAAGAGTGGACGTTCCCCAGTTTCTGACCAATTCAGAGGGGTTCGGCACTTTCGTCCGTACAATACTTTGAAGGGGGCCATCTTCAGACTGGCTTGATAGCTGTTATTGTAAGAGAATTCGGCATATGGGAGAGATTCTTCCCATTTCCTTCCGAAGGATATGACACAAGCTCGAAGCATATCTTCGAGAACTTGGTTGACTCGTTCAACTTGTCCTTGAGACTGAGGGTGAAAAGCGGTGCTGAAGGACAGATGAGTTCCCATAGCTTCTTGGAAGCTTGCCCAGAATCTTGAAGTGAATAAGCTGCCATGGTCTGAACTGATAACCAGTGGAATACCGTGAAGTGAAACAATTCTGGACATGTAGAGAGTTGCGAGCTGACTAGCAGTGATCGTCTCTTTGACGGCTAGAAAATGTGCAACTTTGGAAAGTCGGTCAATGACGACAAGAATAGCATCATTACCTTTCTGTGATTTGGGAAATCCAGTGATAAAGTCCATTTCAACATGGTCCCATTTCCATTCAGGAACAGCAATTGGTTGCAGAGTTCCGGCGGGCCTTTGATGTTCTGCTTTGACGCGACGGCAAACATCACATTCAGCAACATAGCGAGCAATGTCTTGCTTCATGTTTGACCACCAGAATCTTTGACGGATGTCTTGGTACATCTTGGTACTGCCGGGATGAATAGACAACGGAGTGTCGTGAGCTTCTTGCATGACCTCCTGAGTCATACCCAGGTTACCTTTAGAGGGGACCACTAGACGACTTTTAAAGAACAAGGTGCCAGTATCATCAATAGTGAAGAACGAAGGCCTTCCTTCAGCGAGATAGCGCTTAATCTTGTGGGCTTGAGAGTCATAACCCTGCAGCGCCTTGATGCTGTCCACGAGATCTGGTTTAGCAACCAGGGTATTAAGAGAACCCTGGGAAACAACGTGGAGGTTCATTTTGTAGGAACCTTCAGGAGGGGAAGCGAGTGCTCCAGGAACAATGTGGAGATTCAGCTTTCTGAATTCTTCAATAAGCGAAGGTTGAACTTCGTGAAACTGGAGGTGACTGCAATAAGACTTGCGGCTCAAGGCATCGGCCATTACATTAGCCTTGCCGGGGGTATAAGAAATACCCAAGTTAAAATCCGCTACGGTCTCCATCCATCTCTGTTGACGGAGGTTCAGGTCTGGCTGAGTGAACAGATACTTCAGACTTTGATGATCGGTGTAGATCTCGCAACGATTACCGAGAAGGTAATGTCGCCACTGTTTTAGTGCATGGATGACGGCAGCAAGCTCGAGGTCATGTACTGGGTAATTCTCTTCGTGCGGACGCAATTGACGCGAAGCATAAGCAATTACTCTGCGGTCTTGCATTAGGACACCGCCTAATCCTTGACGGGATGCATCACAATAGATGACAAAATCCCTCTGGGAATCAGGAGGGGCAAGCACTGGGGCAGAAGTCAGCTTGTCTTTGAGCGTCTGGAAACTTTCCTGACACTTTTCCGTCCAATCGAACTTGACGCCTTTATGAAGCAGGTTAGTCAGGGGCTTGGCGATCTTGGAGAAGTTCTCGACAAATCAACGACAATAGCTGGCGAGTCCGAGAAAACTTCGAACTTGCTTGACGTTCTTTGGAGGAGCCCAATCAAGAATAGCCTGAACTCGCTCGGGGTTGACGGCAATACCATCCTTGGAGATGACATGCCCAAGGTATGTTACTTCGGGAAGCCAGAATTCACACTTGGAAAACTTAGCATATAGTTGATGCTCTCGAAGTTTTTCCAGAACAAGTCGAAGATGTTCAGCATGTTCCTCTTTGTTCTTGGAGTATACTAGGATATCATCTAGGTAAACCACGACGAACTTGTCAAGGTATTCCATGAATATATAATTCATCAGGCGGGAGAATGTGGCGGGAGCATTGGTTAAGCCGAATGACATGACAGTGTACTCGTATGAGCCATATCGAGTAACGAAGGCGGTCTTTGGGATATCCTCTTCACGAACACGGATCTGGTGGTAACCCAACCTTAAGTCGAGTTTAGAGAACACTGATGAACCCGCCAGTTGATCATACAGATCGTTTATCCGAGGAAGGGGATATTTGTTCTGGATAGTTGCTTGGTTAATAGGACGGTAATCTTGGACCAATTGGTTTGATCCATCCTTCTTCCTGACAAAGAGAGAAGGTGCTCCCCAAGCAGAGGAACTTGGGCGAATGAAACCCTTACGAAGTGAAGCATCGATTTCCTCCTTAAGTTCAAGGAGTTCATGCGGCGGCATCTTGTAGGGTCGCTTGGCGATAGGAGTGGTGCCTGGTTTCAAGTCGATGACAAATTCGACAGCTCGAGCAGGGGGTATCCCTGGGAGTTCTTCTGGGAAAACACCTTGGAATTCGCGAACAACTGGAATGTTCTCAATGCCTTCAAGTGGTGATGTGTTTAACGCATTCAAGGCATAAAGCCTCGCCTCGGCATTTTGGATGATTTGAGCCTGGTAGCTTATTATTTCATCAGAAGGGTGTAGAAGATGGACGATCTTCGTGGCGCAAACTATAGAAGCAGTATGCGCTTTCAACCAATCCATTCCGAGAATGAGGTCGATACTACAAGACTTTAGTATGAAAGGGGAGGCGTGAAACTCCAGCCCTTCAATTTCAACGGTGACGTCGTTGCTACCCATGGAGGTTTGACATTGACCCGCGGGGGTGTGTATTACTATTGCAGTGTTCATGACCTCACATTTAATGTCGTGTCTGTATGCAAATTCTTCGGACATGAATGAATGCGATGCTCCCGAATCAAATAAAACAGAAGCTGGTACTGAATTAACAAGGAGAGTACCCATCACGGTGGCAGGCTGGTCCTGAGCTTCATTGAAATCGGTGTGGTTGGCCTGAATACGCCCATAAGACTTGGCATTGTTGTTGCGAGGCTGATTGTTCCTACGGTCAGTTGCAGGAAGTGCCAGTTGGTTCTGGTTCTGAATGCAGTTCCTGGAAAAATGACCTGGCTGCCCACACTTGTAGCACAGACTATCATTGGGATTGGGAGCAGGAGCTCGGGGTGGTGGAGCTGGAAGTCCTGGCTGCCTAGGTGGTGGAGGCAGACGTGGTGCAGTATAGGACCGTCTTGGAGCAGGTGCAGCTGGACGGTACACGCTGTTTGGAATCCAGATCCGACGCTTCTGTGCAGGCTGGCTCGAAGATGAACCAGTGTCACGGTTGCGCCTAAGAGATCCCTGGTGTGCCTGCAGACCAGTCTCGACCTGGATAGCCTTGTTCACCAAGATGGAGAAATTATCAAATTCATGCACAAGGAGCGCTAGCTTGATGTCAGCTTGAAGTCCTTCGCGAAACCTTTCCTGGCGGCGAGCATCAGTGGGAATGTCTTCTTCAGCATAGCGGGATAATTCCAGAAACTCCCGCTGATAAGCTTCCACTGCCTTGTTGCCCTGGGTGAGGTTGCGGAACTCTTGCTTCTTCCGGTCCATGATTCCCTGAGGAATGAAACGGGCACGGAAGGCAGCTTGGAAATCCGGCCAAGTGATGACTGTGCCAGCTGGTTGAGTGCGCCTGTGGCTGTCCCACCATTGAGCAGCGGGGCCCTTGAGAAAGAAGGAGGCGAAGGTGACATAGTTTGCAGGGGCAACGCCACCAGATTCCAACTCATAGGTGATGTCGCGAAGCCAGTCATCCGCATCCAGGGGCTGAGTTGAGCCGCGGTAGACGGTTGGGTTGAGGCGCATAAAGTCCTGCAGGGTCCCTGGGCCCGGATACTGGTTCATATTGGGACGAGGAAACTGATCCATGATCCCTTGCATGAACTGACGTTGCAGTTCAAATTGCTGCATCATTCCAGCCATATAGTTCGGCGGTGGTGGATCGTTGGCACCACGGCCACGACCACGACCAGCGGGTCTAACCATCCTGCTAATTTACAACAGGGGGTAGTTTAGTAAAAGCAAGCGCGAGTGCTTAGTGACAAGCATGATGTAACACGACAATACTCCAAGCAGTGTTATAGATACATAACAGTAGTCGATTAAGACATACAGATCCATACACAACGTCGGGTACAAGCGGACAGCATAACGGCGCAATTTCATAAACTGGACATGCTAGGCGGCGCGCAGGCACGCGGTAAGGAAGTACACAACGAGACATAGCAAAGGCTACATCAACGTCGGGGAAAACTGGTGGGGCGAGGAATCTGCAAGTGACAACACAGGGTGCCCTCGATAAAAGGATCCTGTAAGCAGAACCTGGCCCACAATCTCGAAGCAAAGGGGGAAATTTTCAGAACTCCGGTGGATGTGATCACGAGACCCTAAGTGTCGGCGTTAGTAAAATTCATTTAACCCGAGTAGAAGAGAGATCAGAGTCCCAGAGTATAGACGAGGAATAAAAGATCCTAATACCACCCAGTTGGCAATGGGGGCCCGTAAGCCACACAGCCAAGTTAGTAAAACGGTTTTCTTTGTCTAGACTCAACTTCGGCCAAGGAATTGGAAAGGGGGATTCCTACAGGCAGTCGGCTCTGATACCAACTTGTGGCGCCCCCGATTCAATCGTACACTAATCATGCACGCAAATGTGTACGATCAAGATCAGGGACTCACGGGAAGATATCACAACACAACTCTAAAACATAAATAAGTCATACAAGCATCATAATACAAGCCAGGGGCCACGAGGGCTCGAATACAAATGCTCGATCATAGACGAGTCAGCGGAAGCAACAATATCTGAGTACAAACATAGGTTAAACAAGGTGCCATAAGATGGCTAGCACAAACAGGGATACAACCGATCGAACAGGCGCAGGGCCTCCTGCCTGGGATCCTCCTAACTACTCCTGGTCGTCGGCGTCCTGGACGTAGTAGTAGGCTCCGCCCTGGTGGTAGTAGTCGTCGTAGGTGGCGTCTGGCTCCTGGGCTCCAACATCTGGTTGCGACAACCAGCAAGAAGGGAAAGGGGGAAAGGAGGGGGAAAGCAACCGTGAGTACTCATCCAAAGTACTCGCAAGCAAGGATCTATACTACATATGCATGGTATATGTGTAAAGAGGCAATATCGGTGGACTGAACTGTAGAATGCCAGAATAAGAGGGGGATAGCTAGTCCTGTCGAAGACTACGCTTCTGGCAGCCTCCATCTTGAAGCAATAGAAGAGAGTAGTTGGAAGTTAACCAAGCAACAACGTATAGCATAATCCTACCCGTCGATCCTCTCGTCGCCACCATGCGAGAGAGCGACCACCGGGTTATATCTGTCACTTGTAAGGGTGTGTTTTATTAAGTATCCATTTCTAGTTGTCATGAGGTCGGAATACAACTCCGGGTCGTCCTTTTACCGAGGGACACGGCTATTCGAATAGATAAACTTCCCTGCAGGGGTGCACCACATATTCCCCAACACGCTCGATCCCCTTTGGCCGGACACACTTTCCTGGGTCATGCCCGGCCTCGGAAGATCCACACGTCGCAGCCCCACCTAGGCTCAACAGA